>JAPMLY010000300.1:80000-249898 GCA_026401115.1 Tetraselmis chui
TACTATGACCTAAAGTCGACCTTGCTAGGAAGCGTCTGCGGCGGGTTATATATATATTTTTTCCCGGGAGAGCAGTCGGCGCTGAGTCGTGGGTGAGTTCGGTTGGCAGGCGGTGGAGTATGCGAATGAGGCGGTTGAGTTGTTGAAGGGGGAGCTGGCGGTGGAGGGGGGCGCGGAGGTGATGGCGGAGACGGACAGGCTGATGCGGGAGCAGCCGGGGGACGCCACGCTGGCCGCCAAGCTGTCCATCCTCGCCGTGGCTCTCTATAATCAGGTACCCGTACACTTGACAGCTTTCGTAATTGACGGCATTTGAATACCCTAAACATAAGCCCTAAGTGAACTAATGAGCCCTAAATAACCCTATCTCAAAGCTTAAACCCTAATAGAATCCACCACCCGAGCGGTGGCAATCAAACAGCGCACACACAAGCTTTGCCTCCCTTATCCTTAACCTTTTATCTTTCCATCCTCGTCATCTTTTTCAATCAGGCAGGCGTAAACCCTAACGCCATATGCCCTAGATATGCGGTGGCTTTCTTCAAGTAAGGGCATAACATGCTGGTGTGATCAAACCCTAAAGTCATCAGCTTGACACTCTTCATATGCTCGCGAAACCTCTTTGCAACTTAACCCCCCAAACGCCAATGTTCTGCTTGTGAAATACTTTAAACCCTAAGCTGTCCATCCTCGCCGTGGCTCTCTACAATCAACACCCTAAACCCTCATCTTGTGTACCCTAACCTCTCCTAATCTTATTAACACTTAGGAATCAGTCAAGCGTCGACGCCCTAGGGTTGTTATTCCTAAACGCTCCATCTTAAATTAAGCGCCCAATTCCTAATGTCCCTATCCGTGCTCGTGTTGTTGTTCTTGTAATCCATTTTCATCCAATTCCTAATGCCGCAACCTAACAAAACCCTAAACCCTATTTCCTTGCGGTGGCTCTGTGACATATCAATTACCCTACTGATTTCTGCTTTGGTACCCTTGGCTCCCTCCCTTTTCCTTGAATTAAGAGGTCGATGGGTGGTGCAACAGGCGGTGGAGATGGAGCACTTGGGGCAGGCGAGTGCGGCGCTGCTGGCGTACACCCAGGCCGCCTACGTGGCGCGCCAGTCGTCAGGGCCGCAGAGCCCGATGGCGATCATGCTGCACAAGGCGCAGGCGGCGTACAGGTACTTTATTGCCAGCGCTCAGTCACACCCGCCAAGGGGTGAGACTGTCGGGGGCCCAGCAAGCAGCCGACGTTGCATCGCCCTGAATCCTCTCCGCGCTCATTATTTACAGTCAATTAGGGCCGCCTCCCAATTCATATTCTGTCCCAATCTATGTATATCTGCCGATTTATATTCTGTCCCAATCTATGTTCTGATTTGGACTAAGATTCAGCGGTTGGTGTACGCAAATTCCGGATTAATAATTCAGTAAAAAACAATATTACAAAAAAGGCATTGGAAATACCGGACTTATGTGTTTCGATAGCGTATATTTATTATGATTGGCGCAAATGATGGATGATACATCGATATGACGACGACTGAACAGTTTTGATTACAAGAAGAACTATACACGATGGCGACTGTACTGGGGGTTTGATTATTAGATTTCCCGGGACACAACGCTCACGTGCATGGCGCTCCAAAGTTTCAAATATTCTTACAAAAAAAGGAAGAGGAGACCACCAAAAATAGGAACCCAAAATACTATGAAGAGCAGCGGAAAGACGTCATGGCGTTCCAAAGTGGACACAGGAACGAGGGGGCATGTTACAATACATGAATCAGGGTTTCAAACCCTAACCCCCCGAGTTGCCATCTCGGTAATTTTTGAAGCATTACAGTTGTAAGTAAGCAGCCCCCGCGGTTCTGCGCAGCGCGCGCGAGCACCGAGCCGTAGTACTTTACAAATGGTGATACAGACCTGATAGCCGGCCGGCCGGATAACCGGGAATGTACTCATTCTTGTTTGCATGTTATTGGAAGGCTTTGGTTGGTGAAACTCCAACACTGGCCTCGTGTGGGGTTCGCGCAGTACGGCACGGTTCTCGTACAATGGTACGTAATGCACTCACACGAGCGTCGCCTACCCGGGAGCATGATCGATGATGAGTGTGAGGTTTGTTTTGAACTTCTGCTCTCAGTCGTGTAGAAGGTGTCGGTGACGAGTTTACCTGCCAGTCCCATATCCCATGGGCGCATAAAAAAACACAAATATAGAGGTCCATTTCTTGATCTCCTTAAATCCTACTACATTAATTTGCTAAAATCTGTGTGTCTATCTGTCTATCTGTCTGTCGGTGTGTCCAATTATCATCAGCTCGATTGGGTATTGATACTACAAATGTGTTTTTTTTTGGGGGGGGGAAATGATTGACTTTTTTCCTTTGGTTTTTTCCTGTTTTCTTCTTTCTTGCTTGGTGGCCTCCACTGCTTTTTCTTGTAAGAATTTTTTCATCAGAAAAAAAAAAAGATCGACTTGGTGTACAGGCACTTAGTGAGATTGGGGTTTGGATGCGTCTTTCGCTACTGCGCATCGCTACGATGGGTACAGAAGCATATCTTTTGTGATTACAATAACATAGAGTAACACACACAGGGTGTGTGTGCATAATTACAAGACATACACAATCATCAGAGAGAAGAACGTGTGTGTGTGTGTGTGTGTGTGTGTGTGTGTGTGTGTGTGTGTGTGTGTGTGTGTGTGTGTGTGTGTGTGTGTGTGTGTGTGTGTGTGTGTGTGTGTGTGTGTGAAAAACAAGTAGCACGACCATGGGCATCCATGGATTATCTTAATGATTAGAAAAATACAGGGTGAGAGACATAGGGTATGTGTGTGTATGATTATAAAAAATACAAAGAACTACTTGCACAAAGAACTACGGGCCACTTGTAATTGGAGTGTTTCTGTAGTGTCGCTATCGCCTCTTCGAGGGTACGGGTGTGTATGGAATTTTCAATTTTCAATTAATTAGATAGTTTTTTGCGTTAATTAATGTTGATAAATCGCCGCCTATGGAGGCCGCCGGATGTGGCAATGCAATGAGCGAAGGGACGACTACGTAATTGATTGCAATTAAAGACAATTTCACATGAAAGGAAGGGAAGCGAATTGTGGAACGAAAAGAGGGGAGAAGAGCGGCTTTGGCTGAGAGTATCACGACCACTTGATACGGCGACAATGGAGTAGAGGAAGTGCTTCACCTGACATACGCCAAGGAAGCAATGATAAGTATATACGATATTTTTTTTAGTTATAGCATCATAGTATATTAAAAACAATCATTTTTATATGTATGTGATCAATCCTTATTAAAATTATGCACAAAATCGGATTAACCCAAACTATTGAAAATTGAAGAAAATATCAATGCGAAGGGCAAGGAAGCAAAAAAACAAATAAACAACAAAAAGCAGTAGAGACCACCAAGCAAAAAGAAGAAAAGAGGAAAAAACCAACGCCCGAAGGGCAAGAAGGCGAAGGGCGCTGAACATTGGGCGCCGGAAGTGTCGAGTAAAGTGTTTGCCATCTATGGTACGCGTTCTTCCACGGCATCACTCGCCATTGAGCTGGCTGTGGGGTGAACAGGAAAAAGACGGGGCAGATGCAGTCGCGGCGGCTGCAGTCCTCTCGTCCCGCCAGGCGGAGCAGCCTCACGTCGACGGGCGAAGTCGGCAGCAATAGCGGCAATAACGGCAGCGGAGTTACAGGGACGACGGGTCGGAGTCGACCCGAGTCCGCGCCGACGGCAAAGGTAGCGGCGCGCGCGAGAAGCTTTTCCCATCCATCCCGCTGTCCTTCGCCACCTGCCGCCCCTCCTCGGCAGCGGTTTATGTAGCGAGTCGTGTCGAAACGGGAATATGGTGATTATCTATCCATTGTTAGTAATGAAATTTCATGCACTATTATGATTTATATATAATTATCAACCCTATTGTTTCTTTTTCAGTACATTACAGTATCGTCCAGCCGACTCGTGGCTTCGCAACTCTTAATTGTGTTTAAGCTAACGAGACGCATAAATTAAATTCCTCTGTTTTTCAACCTTTTCGGCAGAGTGGGAGATGAATTCCACCGAATACCTTTGCGCACCTACAAAACCGAAGAATTGTGTACTAATCGCGGATTTCCGAGTTTGCCAATGAGAAGTACTACGTCAGATGTACCTACCCGTACATCTCGCAATCTCAAAACCACCTCCGCGTAACATAATTGAAATCAAACTAGAATATTTCGGAATCCAAAATATCAATTACGAGTTGCCCGGAGTTGTGCATAAGCAATGCCTTTCTGCTGATTTCGCGCACGCACGCACGCACAGACACACGCACAGACACACACACACACACACACACACACACACACACACACACACACACACACATATACACACAAACACACACACACACACACACACACACACACACACACACACACACACACACACACACACGCACGCAAGCGCGTCGAATTGGGCCAAATGAAAGTACTGATTTGACGCGACCTACTTCTTACGAAGTCTTTGGTATTGAATAACGGCGCTCTTCAGCATGTAAGTGCATGCATACACACACACACACACACACACATACACACACAAGCACATACCCCACACACACGCACACAGGCACAAGCACACACCCGTACACACACACACACACACATACACACACACACACACACACACACACACACACACACACACACACACACACACACACGCACGCACACACACACACACGAACGCACGCACGCACAGGCACACACACACATCTTAGCAAACTAATTTAGCAGGTTATAGATTTACCATGCCTTGATTGATTGCATTTACCTTCACAGTTTTCAGAGTCGTCAGAGCCGTCCCTGTTTGTTCGGCTGCTGGCGTCAGCTCAGTTTGTCGTAGAAGTGGACACGGCTCAGCGTGATGCGCCCATGCTTGCCTCTGCTCATCGTACCTGTGCTTGGAATGTGTGGGGTGTTTCATGAATCGAATTGTTGAATGTAGCAGCCGCGACGATTAGGTGTCGCTCGTGAATAAACTGTAGCTCGATGGGTCATTAGGGTTGTGCTGTGTATATAGAAGACCTGTAGTGCTTGTAGGTAAAATTAATTTATAGCGGGTTTGATACACAGCCCCAATCTTACACGGCTCATGGATTATCCTTCTTTGATTACTTTCTTGTTTGTGTCCTGAGCAGAGGGAGGCGAGGGCGCCGCGTGGCCCCGTCGCGGCGAGCCGACCCGGGAGTAAGCCGCAGAGTGGTCGCATCGGGGGGAAGCACGACGGCGGCCCACCCGCGGCGAAGCCCCAACTGCGCAAGACCAACTCTCTTCCTTCCACGCGACGAGAAGCGACAGTTAATAAAGCAGCGGCGACATCGGCGGCTGTCGGACGGCCTCCGCCCCGTAAACCTCCGCCAACCTCGGCCTCGACTCGCTCTCCCTCCTCTGTTGCAAGTGCCGCTGACCCGGAGGTCGCCTCATCCCCGACGACAGTCAAAGTCATTATCCGACTGAGGAAACTCACACCGAGCGAGGGCATCGCGCAGTTAGCGAGCGGGGCGCTGTACAAGAACGGTATACCCGTACATTCGCCTGGGGAAGACAACCGCACGCACGGCAGCTCGCACTCCCTTACCTCTCCCAGTATCTTGCTAGAGAACAGCCTTCATTGTGGCTAAGCGGCTGTCGCTGTGTTGTGTTGTTCTGTGTCGTGTGACAGGGGAGTTGCTGTCAAGATGAGCGCATCGTCGGCCAAGACATTTCTCCAACGAAGACTTTTGCATAAATACGATAAAATACAGGCTATAGTCGATTTCGTTTACAGAAACGCAGCAGCAGTGCCGCGCGGTTTGCTTGACAATGTATTCGTCGCCGCACTGCCGCTGTTCTATTTAAAAATATTCAATCGACGGCAGCTGTCGACACTAATCCTTACTGCTATCAAACTTCCTTCACCAACAACCCACTTGGTTTCCGCAATTTCCACAGTTCCCGTACAGAACCCAACTTTGCAGTAGCGACTATATAGTACTATGCGCGGCGAGCACCGCAGCTTTCTTCCATCCCCTCACCAGCGCCCACGCTGAGCATTCTCCTGCTGCCTCGCCTTACCTCCCGTCCTCCGGGTACCGCGCCTTTAAGTATACGTTTGAAACGTAGTGCGGACAGAAGTCGCCCCCGCCTGCACCCGCAGAGACAGCGCACAATCACACAAATAGCGGCCAACAGGTAAAACAAGGACGACCGAGAGAACATGTAAAGCAGCACTCGGCTCACCTTCTTGCCGCGTCATAGACAGCCCCTCGAAATATTGCCCCAAGTCAGGGTGCTCGCACGTCCAGTCGCTCGCATCCCGCGACTGCTCCACCCTCTGCCGGATGTTCTCCTCCGCGACATAAGTACTCTGAAACTGACGGTCACGGCAGTCGACGAGGACGCGGTAAAAGGGCTGCCGCCTGCCGTGCGGAAGCGCGTCCACGTTCATCTGCGCGATCCAGCCCTCCTCCGCGTCGCAGGTGGGGTCCCAGCCGTAGACGACACCGCGATAGTCGTAACGAGCGTGCGTAATTATGTCGCCCACGCGAAACTTGAGTCCCTCTGGTCGCCTGCGCTGCTCGTGCACTTCGGTGCTGTATTTCAGCCGAAGTGCGCTCGCCTGCTCCGTTAAGTCCAACAGCGCGTGCTGGGCACTCGCTGTAGTAGGCGCCACCTGACGACGATCGGTGCGCATCGAAACGATGTCAGGTTCGAAAACCCCAATCACGCCGAGAGGCTACATGCATCCGCTGACGTTTCGTGAGCAATAATATGAAGCCCTACTCAAAAAGCCTAAACAAGTGGTATACATTTTGTAATAATTTCAATACCGTGAAAAAATATAGGACATTAACTTTGATATTTGTACATAATGTATGTATATAGGCTCAGTATTCGATTCCGTCAGAAACCCTATGCGAGTTGCTCGAGAGCCCATTACAGTGCGAAACCCTAATTAATATACTTATCTGCGCAATGAGAGGGAAACGGAGCGGTGAAACCCTAAACATCCAAAACCTAAATATGAGCAAGCCCTGCTTCAAAAATTCACTGCATTCACTGCTGTCGAATGGGGAGCAACGGCCGCGCGCCACCTTGAGCTCCTCCTGAATCGCGTGGAGCGCCTCGTCGGCGCTGCCGAGGTGCAGGAGGCAGACCTGCGCGTACATGAGGAGGAACTCCAGGGAGGGGTTGAAGGTGACCACGATGCGGAGGATCTGGGTGAGGAGGTGGTAGTCGCGGCGCTGCCGGAATATGTGGACCAGGTTGGCGCACATGCGGATGTGGACCTGCAGATATCAGGGGCGAGGGGGACGTGTCAACAGCGACGACGCTCTTCACAAAGGAAGAGGAATCCATGTCGTATCGGCATTTGCCTTTCTTTTCAATTTTCACACATTTTGCCAATGTAATTTCTTTCTAGTGTCAACGTGGGCTGCCTCGGTTTCGCGACCCTCGTGCCACCCTCTCCCTCAGTATTTCTTCGCTGTTCTTCCGTCGGCGTGTCTATAGCTTTGCATGTGTTGTCTCATGCCTAAGCTGCTTTGTACGCCGACCGACTCGCTCGTTGCGTAACAAACGAGCTCCAATTAATACGACACCACAAAAATGCTCGACACATGCATACACCCAATGCCCGTTCATCGAGGAATCGCAACCCCCGAATTTAGGGCCTCACTCCACTTTATAAGCTAAAAGTAGCTATTTGATTCTGGTACTACCTTTTTCCCTCCATTTCATAAAATTTTGCCCAGTCAATAACATTGAACTGATAGGGTTTCGACTGCAGGGTTTGTTCCATAAGCACTTCTAATCACCCCTTGGAGCCTTTCTCCCTCATCCTCAATTTTGAAGTTGCTCAACCTTGCCTCGCTATACCTCGCGCGCTAATCTATCAGATCGCACTATAACATGTCAGATTTCCCAGCATCGGGTTTATATCTGCCTCAACATCCGCTCATATTTTATTCAGGAAAGAGGTAGTTTTATCCAAATTCAGCTACCTATTCTTCAGCTTTTTCATTTCGGGGGGAGGGGCAAATGGGGAGGGGTTGCTACGCACGTTGTGAGGTTTCATTGGAGTGAGAAGCTCCGGTGACGGCGGAAGGCCAATCGACGCCATCATTTGAAATGTTTCCTGCGCAGCCGACGGAACGACTGATCACTCGTCCCTGTATTTAGCTGCCTCGGCCGCTAAAATTGGAATGCACCTTGAGAAAAGTAAAGACTGGCAGGGCGAAATGCGCTCGTCTGGACGTACGGAGCGACTCATGACGCGGCCTCCGTCAAAGCAGTCAATGTACACCTCCTCCTCCCCCTCCTCCCCCCCCTCCATCTGGGCCAAAAGGTGGCCGGGCATGTTGACCGTCCGCAGCCGCATTCCGCAGCGCAACGCCACGGAGCACTGGATGACGGCCAGTGAGATGGGAATGCCCCTCCTTCGCAGCAACACCTGACTCCCCATCGTGGGCAAGTTTACATGCATAAACACATCAAATTCACACACACATATATACGCATTTACGCATATGCGCAAAACATAAACATTCAAACATATTTACAAAAGCTTCACTCGCATTCATACACTAACATTCGTGTAAGCACACATGCACATACAGACACATTTACACGTTGACGCATACAGACAAAAACGGATACGTAGAAATACACTTGATTCACAGGCACACATTTACAATCACAGATACATGCACCCATCATAAATGTGGAAATATGTCCCTAATAATTCTTACGGCAGACTGCGCCCGTATGATGCGTGCGCACATGCGATAGAAGCGGCCCACCTGATGCAGCATCGAGTTGGCGAGGTTGTAGTAGTCATCCCGGTCGCCGGTCAGCCCCATGCCGTAGCCAGGGGAGGGGAGACGCGGGCGACGACGGCCGCCGTCATCCTCGACCTGTGCCTGCCTCCCCATAAAAAAACACTTGCACTCATTCACAGACTAGACAGCATGCCCGGCAAGAGGATTAGTTGCTATCGGCACACTTTGCGTGCGCGTGCGCGCGTGCGTGCGTGCGTGTGCGTGCGTGTGTGTGCGTGTGTGCGTGTGTGTGTGTGTGTGTGTGTGTGTGTGTGTGTGTGTGTGTGTGTGTGCGTGTGTGTGTATTTGTGTGTGTGTGTGTGTATTTGAGTCTGCGTGCGTGAGTATGAGTCTTTCCATTCGTGTGCGTGTGTGTGTGTGTGTGTGTGTGCGTGTGCTCGCGCGCGCGTGTGTGTGCGTGTGCATGTGTGTGTGTGTGCGCGCGTGCGTGCATGTGTGCCGGTGTGATAGAGAAGGAGATAATGTGCATGTATGTGTTGCTTTGTGCGTGTGCGTGTGTGACGAAGGGAAGATTGAGACAATTTTGAGCCTTCACGATTTTAATCAAACAAACTAGCAAATTTACATAGCTGTAAAATGCAGCACGTCTTCAGAAAGAAAGGTGACTTTCGACACATAATAACTGCCAATTATGGTATCTCGTCAAGAGCGGGTGACGCACCTCTTCGTCATCGGTGTCCGACGGGGCGCGCGGCCCAAACAGTAGACTGTTCAGCAGCAACAGTGCCTCCCGCCGCTGCCTCTGTGGGCTCACCCCCGCATTCTCCAGTCTTATCCTCAACTCCATCGCCAATTGGTCCAGAAAATCGGGAACCCAGGAGGAGTCCTCATCGGCGGCAAACACGCGCGCCTGATGGGGGTCCCATACAGCATAATGCAGTATATCACTTGAAAATTAAAGGTTGAGGCACTGATTGACACTGAATTGTGTGTGTGTGTGTGTGTGTGTGTGTGTTGGTGTGTGTGTGTATGTGTGTGTGTGCGTGAGTGTGTCTGCATATGTCTCTCTTTGTCTGTGTGTATGTGTGTGTGACTATTTGTGCGTGTGTGTATGTGTGCCAGCATGTATCTATATCTCTTTTTGTGTGTGTATGTGTGTGTGTGTGTGCGAGTGTGTGCCTGCATGTCTCTATCTCTCTTTGTGTGTGTGTATGTGTGTGAATATGTGTGTGTGTGTGTGTCTGCATGAATATCGGTATGCACATCTGTGAATGGGATAGCGCATGCGCGCGCGTGGGTGTGTGTGTCCGTGCGTAGCTGTATTTATTCGGGTGTGGTGCCATATACGCCAACGCCTGCAGATGAACTGTGTGCATGTATTTATCGTTTTCGTTTCCGATTAGAAATTCATTTATGCATCTTTCATGTTTATGGAAGCAGAGAGGACACTAATGCGTGGGTTGTAACACGTAATCGAATAAATCCACGCGCACCAGCACAAGCGCGCCCGTGTCCATTGGCACATCCGCCCCCTCCTGCTCCCTCAAGAGCTTCAACTGAGACAGCAAAGGCAAAACAATTAGTGCACCTTCGATCCCTCTCCCCCTAGTTGTACCCGCACCTCTGATTCTTCCCTCGCCCTCCCCTATGTCCTACCCCATCTTCCCTTGTCCCTCTTCCTCTGTAAGTTCTCTCTCCTCTTCGTACTTTGGCCACCTTGGCACACTATCCATCGCTAACTTCATTCGTTGCTCGCCTATTATGCAATTCCGCCTCTTACCTCTCTCTCGCTCTCCCAAACAGCCCGCTCCCTCTTTTTCCCCCTATTCGCCCTCCCTCTCCCCTTCTTCCCTCACATTTCCAGCTCTCCTTTTACTGCTGTATATTTTCACCCTCCTCCCACTCCCCCTCTTCCATCTTAACCTCCCTGAAGCTACCCCCCCTTCAACGCCACCATCCATCCCTATAGTCCTTCCCTCCCTGTCTCCCTGGAAACCTGTAATGCACCACATCTCTCCCGTCCTCTTGTTCCCTCTGTACTCGCAATTTTCTCACCTCCCCCAGCCATCTCCCCCTCTATAACCTTCTCCTCCACCACGTCCACCTCTCCCTACACACTTCCTATCCTCACCCTCCCTCAAATCCCACGGCTCTTGTCATTCATCTGACAGCCCCCTTTCCCTAAGCCCCCCCCCACCACCAACTCTCTCTCTTCATCTTTCCAATCCTCTTTTCCTCATATCCTGTGACGCCCTCTCCCCATTTCTTCCTCCTTCAATGCCCCTGATTCCGCTCCCTCTACCCCCTCCCAAGTCCCAAACCCAAACGTGGTGAAGTCATTGCAATCATCATGGTTTTGTAGTCAGACGGCTCACCTCATGTGCCGCCTCCTCTGCTGCCAGGTGGGAAGCCGTAATTCTTGCCCAATACCGCGAGCCCAGCCGCATATCCCCCGCCCGTTCCGCCTCCTCACGCAGCGCCTCCTGCGGCGACCACACAACCAAAGTGACGTCGTGGCCTCTTATGAGGGGGGTCTGGCCTCCTGTTATAGCGACGGAGGGGACATACCTGCACGCTGACGCCACAGGTTCGGATAATGGAGGTCAGGGTGTCCGCTCTTCTGTCTGGCCACGGCATATCGCGCAGCGCGGCGAGTGCTGTTCGGTCCTTCGCCGCGCGCTGCGCGAATATCTCCCGCCACCGCTCCTGCGACTGCAGCTCCCCCCACTCCGACTCCCTCCATTTCCGCCACCTTGGCCAGGAGGAAAGGCAATCGTCAAACAACAAAGAAAACACCGCCGGCTCAAGGCCACAAGTGAAGGCAGACTGCGGCCCATCCGACGACGACGCCTCAGTGATGAACAGCGGTCATCATCAACTGTGTTTCTTACGGGTACGTTCCGAGAATTATGCCAGCGCTCGAGAGCACGCATAACTGGAGCAAGGTTCCGATTAATACACCTCTCGACCACTGGGTCCAGTATCCCCTTCCCCTAGTACCCCCTCAACACTACTGGCCCCTCTATGCACTGCGATCGACGCCCGTGGCACCCGTCGCGGGCGGGCGGTCGCAGGAACAGTCGATGCATTGGAGGCGTAATTGCACGGGTACAACAAATATTTCTTACCTGGCCAAGCAGGCAGACTTCCATAGCGACAGCGCATTCCGAACTATCTCTCTCCAACTGGTAGATACGGACTCAGCGCGAGCCAGGTCTTCAGCAGGGAGCAGCCCAAACACAGTGAGGAGGTTCTCGGCAGGGAGGTCCTGGATGCACACCGCAGTCTCCATCGTCTGCGAAGATTGGCCGTGCAACTACTATTACGAGCGATAAATAATAGAAACTGGACAAATTAAGGACCCAGTGCTGGGACTTTAAAGAGTCGACACCGCACATAACTGTCTCATAGCGCATCATACCTCAAGAGCAGTGGCGCTCTGCGATCCCATTGCCGTCAACTGCAATACGCTCTCCCCGCCGAGGAGAAAAGAAACTTTGACACTTGCCTAGGAGCCTTAGCTAGATATTCAGCCTTGGAAGGTGGATCGCAGCCGGACACATCTTGGCCACAGCACGATCGATCACACCGGAATTATTGTTCTGAGTTCTTATATTGATTATCGGCATGATGATCAGGAGAGTATCCGGATAGGGTACCCGTAGAGTGCGGGGAGTACCTGTAACATCCTTATAGCTAGTGCCTTGATGGGAGAATGGGTGTTACACGTACTTGTACAACTTTTCTGGTACGTACACCACGGGCTGAGGGTATTTTCAGCTCGACTACCACACTGGTTGCTGAATATTCTTATATAAGAAATGACAATGGAAACCACAAAGCAAAAAGGAGTTGCTACATACTCAAATTCCCACCCCGCACTCCCCCCCCCCCCCCCCCCCGCCCCCCCAAAACCGCCCCCCACCCAAACCCTCTCCCGACAAACCTCAATTCACCCCCACAACCCTCTTCCCCCCACCACACCCCTTAGTCTCGTCACCTCGTCAACCTCCACATGCCCGGCATGCACGCCTCCACACTCGACGCAAAACACCTCGCCACAAGCCCACAACCCACCACAGTGACGTCCTTCTCACGGAAACCAACCACTCCTCCCACAAATCCCGATGGCGCGTCGCCCTTCCCAACTATCTCCATATAAGCGCCCGCCCCAAGCAACCCCCGAACACCCTCCCCCACGTTAGAGTCCTCTTCGAAGTCATGAAAGCCTCCTTCCACTTCGCCACAATACTAGCCACCCGCCCACCCTACACCCCACATTGCCGGCATATCTCTCCTCCCCCACTCCGGTACTCCATACTAAATCCTCGGAGCGTATATGCCCCCACTCCACAACACACAATTGACCAAATATTACGACGAGGTAGCCGCCTCGGGGCTCCGCCTCGTTGACGACCACCCGACACACCGATTCATATGGGGGGAGACTTCCAAATCACCACACAACAAGGTAGTGGACACCCTTCCCTCACCTACCTCCTCAAGTCCCACCCTTGCCCGATCCAACCCTACATCCCCACATTCCCCCGCATCAACGGATCCATCGACCACTGGCTCTCCACCCCCCTTTGCCCCTCTCCCTCTCCCAATCCGATGACAATGTCTTCCCCACCCCCTCTCACCTCCCTGACCACTCCGCCATACACCTCGTCATTCCGACCCCATCCTCCCTCGTCTCCTAACCGCCCACCCCCGACAACCCCCCTCCCAACCACACCTCCACCCGCAAGTACCATTTTAGACTCCCAGTCACACCGCAACACGTACACGAATACCAAACCAACACACCCGACCACAATTATTAAAAGGACATGTCACCTCCCTATGTTGCACTAGACTTAAATAGGTCTCGCATAGGTAGCTAGGACCTACTCTCGCTTGGTCCTCGTGTCAGGTGCTAGGGCTCTCAAACCGTTGCCAACCAGACTAGCGACGCGGTTCGTCCAACATTGGAAATTTCGTTCACCATTGGGAACTTCGTCCAACGCGTCGTCTGGCTAGTTGAACTTATTGTACATACTTGTACGCACCGGGATGTAGTGGTGGTACGTTGCGCATCAATACCCTCGCTAAATTGCAGTAGCGACGTACCCACGATGTACGTCCTTCCGATGGAAAAGCACGAATTTGATTTAGTAACTAGTACATGTTTAGTGTCGTGCAATGTATTGTTAAAGGACTATACTCGTCACCTCTCTCTCTCTCGCCTTTCTCTCCTCTTCTTATCTCCCTTTATCTCCCTCTTCCCTTCCCTCCCTCTATCCCCCCTCCCCCCCTCCGTCTCTCTCTCTCTCTCTCTCTCTCTCTCTCTCTCTCTCTCTCTCTCTCTCTCTCTCTCTCTCTCTCTCTCTATCTATCTATATATACATCCTTTCTTTCTTTCTCTCTCATTCCCCCCACATTCTCTCTCTATCTGTCTGTCTCTCTCCCTCTCTATATCTTCCCGTCTATCTCCCTGTCCATGCTCTCCCTCTCCCCTTCACTCCACACTTATCCTTTCCCTCCCCTTCTATCCACCCACCTCTCACTCTCGCCTTCTCTTCCCTTCCTCCTCACTCCCACTCCCTTTCCCTCCTCTCTTCTACCCCCCCTCTATCTCTCTCTATCTCTCCCTAACCCCCGTCCTTCCTTTCTTTCTTCCCCCCCCCCCCATCTCCCCTTTTCTTTCTCTCCCCAACTCTCACCCTTTTGTGTCTCTCTCTCTATCTCTCCCCTAGGACCTCCTTTCTTTCTTTCTATCTCCCTCTATCTCTCTTTCTCTCACTTCCTCTCTCTCCTCTTTTTTGCACCCCTCCCCTTCTACATGCCCCCTTCTCTACCCCCCTCTCCCTCCCTCTCCCTCTTCCTCTCCCTTTTTCGTCCCCTCCCCCCCCATGTTTCTTTGACCCCCTGCCTTTCTTTCTCCCTCTCTCTCTGTCGTGTTTTAGAACTTAGTGGCAAGATTGTCACTAAGCGACATCCAATCATTTCCGATGCGTCGGTGAAGCGCACGTAAGACGCAAAAGGTCACCGGTTCAAAACCCGGTGAGTCCGATCATTGGCATGTTGGTGTGTGACGGCCCAAGATGAACCCCAACCTTCACATTTCCCTTCTCTCCCCTCACCCTCCCCTCTTCTCCCTCTTCCTCCCCCCCCCCCATCACTCCCATGTCACTCTCTTTCTTGTTCTTTTTCCCTCGTCACTCTCCCACTCTCCCCCTGCTCTTCTCTCCACTCCCCCCCCCCCCCCCCCCCCCCCCCCCCCCCCCCCTTCCTTTCATACTTAACATATTTTTGTAAGAAAGTCTTCACCCGATGCGTCCCTAGAGGGGAACTCACCTATCCTGACCCTCGCGCGCGCCAGCGCGCGCTCTGCAGTTTGTGTATGTCTTCCATCTGAAGTGTCGACCTCAGTGTGCGGGCGTGAGAGGTCGACACTTCAGCCCGCTTGGCATCTCGGACACCAGCGCGGCGAGTGGTGTTTCCAGTACTGAGATATGGCGGATTTGAAACGCGCAAAAGAGGAATTCGTCAGCGATCACAGCGGTAAGCCGGCGCGGGCGCTGCTCTCCTCTACCGACGACCCCTTTGACAGCGCACCGCCCATTATTCCCGCTCGCTCAAGTCGCAAGATCAACTCGATAGGCACAAGTACAGCACCTTCGGGAAGGAGCGGAACTGTGTGCTCATTGGTGTTGCGCGCGGGTGAAAAAGAGCGCTGCGTTAGCGGTGATATGTCAAGCCTGTGAATTAGCGACGTCTGGTATACTTTCCCGATGGGGAGGAAAAGCCGAAGAGTGCGCCGGCTTGTTGCGCTGCCTTGCATAGGGAAGAGGATAAGGGGACACAGGCGGATACAGAGATGCATATCATCTTTGTCATATGTCTGGCGCTCTGACGCACAATTAGCCGCGCTTTGCGACTTGTTGTGTGGCTGTTTTGTTTTGTGGTTTGATGCATTTTGGTTCGTTGCGTTGTGACGTGGTTTGGCTCGTCCTTGTGTTTTTCCTCTGCTGATCTTATGAAACGTGATGTGCTGCGGTGAGATGTGGTGCGAGGAAACATATGGTGCGATGCGATGTTATGTGATATTGCCTGTTGTGTTCATGTTATGTGCCTGATGCGGTCTGGCATATGTGGTGCACTGCCAGGTGTGGTGATGCCAGGTGATGTTGTGTGGCATTGTGTTTGGTGATGCTGTGTGGCATTGTGTTTGATGATGCAGTATGGCATGGTGTTTGGTGATGTAGTATGGCATGGAGTTTGGTGATGTAGTGTGGCATGGAGTTTGGTGATGTATGATGTGAGGTATGATGTGAGGGGATGTGTGTGATGCGGTACAGCATGTTTGATTGAACATGATGACACGACGAACTTATATGGTACATTATAGAGTGTGACAGTATATGATATAATCTGGTTTGTAGTCTTGTGGGGCTGTGATGTAATTGGATGACTTGACTTGTTGTGGGAGATGTGTTTGGTCGTCACTGGGTTGTTCTGACGCCACATCGGGAATAATGCGCACTGCACCAATACTTCCAGGTAGCAGCTTGGCGGAGGCCTCCCTGCCTGCATTTGTCCTCCCCTCAGTCGTGCTCCTCCACTGCGCACTGCCTCCAACATGGCTCCCTCTCACATCAGGTGATACCCCGCCCCACCCCACATACATATGATACTCATAGACACACTGAGAGACGGCCACACTGTCACCGCCTGGCGAGTGATTTAATTGCGCTCATTGCGCTCGTCAGGTCCGCTGCGGTTCCTTCTGGAAAATGCGCTCCTGGTGGGGCCCTGCTTGGCCGTCCTGACCGAGCGAGCCACTGCAGAGACGGCCATCGCGAGCTGTGTGCTCGCTATCGCCATCTCCTTCACAGTCAATGCTACTCGTTCCCCAAAGCAGGCACCAGCCCCAATCCATCACCCTCCCTACTTATCCCATTCTCAGTAGCCACTGTCATCCACTCTGAGGCATTTGCATACGAGGATTGGCTAACTTCCTCCATACCCCTCCGCCCCCTCTTCTGAACATATGCACACCAACCAGAAAGATGTCAAGCTGTTGCCCATGCGCGCCCTCGATGATGCCTTTTCAGCGCCCACTATGTCCTGCTTGTCCTTGTACCGCGCTGGCATGCTGATCATGACCAACCTCGCCATCCTGGCGGTAGACTTCCCAGTATTTCCGCGTCGCTTCGCCAAGGTAACCACTCCCATTCCCCAAACAACCATATCAAGCACATTGGCGTACACACACACACACACACACACACATTATCTCTTTTTTATACGCACAGAAACACAAGCACACGCGCGCGCGCGCGCACACACACACACACGTGAACGCGCACGCACGCGCGCACACACACACACACACACACACACAAGTACTGTAACCATGTGTTCTTTCTCAGACACACATATACACACACACCGTGTACTCATACACTCATATGCTATTATTTCATGTTATTAGGCAATGAGGACATAAGCGTGCAACTCTTTGTAGTTGTGCATGGGAATGAGATCCTTGCGTGTGTGCCTCAGGTGGAGAGCTACGGAACGGGGCTGATGGATGTTGGGACGGGATCTTTTGTGTTATGCCAGGGGATCATGCGCGGGGCTGCCCTCAGGTTCCCGCACCTCACCGCCTCATCCCCATCTTGCTATATCGTGGAATTGAAAAGTCACATGCACTACCCGATGTCCCCTACCATGCAGACGGCCGCCCATATCAATAGCTCACCTTCCCCAAACTTATGCACAGGTCGCCGGGTTCCTCCACCTCCGCGCCCTGGCGCAGTGTCATCAAAAGCAGTGTCCCACTTATTTTCATCGGCGGTGTACGCCTTTTGGCTGTTAAAAGCATTGAATATCAGGTGGGCTCCTCCCACGGTCGCCCCAGTTACTGTCTTCAGGACGCCCACTGTGGATGCGTGTGTGTTTGCCTTGGGGGGGTTCGCGTGTGCGTGTATGCGTGTGCGCGCGCGCGTTGTGTGGGGGGGGATGCGTACTGCGGGAGGTGAGAGCGGGGAAATGGTTTTGGGTGGTGTCTTATTGTGTGTGTGTGTGTGTGTGTGTGTGTGTATCTACGTGTGCGTGCGTGTGTGTGTTTGT
Organism: Tetraselmis chui; assembly: GCA_026401115.1. Classification (NCBI taxonomy): domain Eukaryota; kingdom Viridiplantae; phylum Chlorophyta; class Chlorodendrophyceae; order Chlorodendrales; family Chlorodendraceae; genus Tetraselmis; species Tetraselmis chui. The sequence goes on from JAPMLY010000300.1 coordinate 97,940, forward strand.
GTGCACGTGCGTGCGAGCGTACCCGCGTGCGGACAGGGTGTTAATTTTTACTCACTTCTGTGAGTATGATTGTATTGTGTATGCGTGGTTATGTGTTTATACTGTATGTGTATGTGTGTGTGTGCGTGAGCTCTGGGTGTGTGTTCTTTGTGTGTGATGGGTGCAATATGTCTATGTATACGTCTGTATCTGTGATGGGATGTGTGTTTATGGGTGCATGTGGATATGCGTTGTGCGTCTTTCGGTGATTTTTTCTGCGTGTGTGCGTGTGTATAGGATTGTGTAACATCGAGGGTGCGTGCTTGTGTTGGGAGTGTGGACGTTGAGCATGGTTTTATTTTATATACGTGTGCGAGTGTGTTTTTTTTTTTTTTTTGGGGGGGGTGGGGGGGGGGGGGGAGAGCTGAAGGTGCTTGCCTCCCCTCGACTGTGCGTAGGAACATACGAGCGAGTACGGGGTCCATTGGAATTTCTTCATCACGCTCGCCGGGGTCGTCATCCTCGCCAAGCTCGCGCCTGTGTCGGAACGATGGGAATTGCGCGGCGCTGCAGGGCTAGCCATTACCCTGCTGCATCAGGCAGGGTTGCAGGTAATGGCCTCAACCAGTCTCTCCTTCATCACACCCTTTCACACAAAATCGTTGAAATATAAATGCAACACAGTCTGTTCCTTATTTCAACATTTTTTGGTCAGGCTGGCCTTGGCGCGGTGGCAATGTCAGCGCAGCGCGGCCCCGGACTTCTCAGCCTGAACAAGGAGGGCTTGATCAGCCTGCCCGGTTACTTCGCTCTTCATTGCCTCGGATGGGGCCTCGGTGGCGCCCTTCGTCACCTCCGCCTCTGTGCACAGCGTTGGGGGCTACCCGCCCTCACAGCGTTCATAGCCACAGGTGTGGGGCACACTATGACGGGCGGGCGGAATTTCGAACCACTGCACTTACCTCGACGCATCGCCTGGAGTGGGTGACAAAATACCCAGTTGACAACACACTGTGTATGTATGTGTGTGGGTGTGTATGTGTGTGTGGGTGGGTGGATGGGTGTGTCTGTATATGTCTCTACAGATGTATGTGTAGGTGTCTCCATATAAATTTGTATGTGTGTGTTTGCGTGCGTTTGCGTGTCTGTGACATATGGGTCAGTGATAATGTACTGTTACTCAGTGTGCGTTGATGTGGTGTGAGTTGTGTCAGGGTGTGCATATAGGGTGTGACGTGAACTAACCCTGTCTGATGGGATGAGGTATGACATGCATTTCGGTGAGAGATGCTGCGGTGTGTCTTGGCGTCTGATGTTCATGGGGCGCGATTGTTGTGGTGTGCATCGCGATGTGGTATCACGTAAGGTTGTCAGAGGTTTCGATGTGACGGGATATCAGATATTGTGTGAGGTGTGGTGGTACACGGTGATGTCGTGTTGAGATGTGTGATGGACTGTCGTCTGATGGTTTCCTATGTGATGTCCCCTCTGTTGCTGCTGCTGCCCACCCCCAAGGGTTGACGTGCTTGTGGGCCGCTGTGCTGGTGACGGACGGGGCGATGGAGGCCGTTTCCCGCCGCTCCTGCAACGCCGCTTACATTTTTTGGGTCACCGCCCAAAATGCGACCGTAATCTCAATCTTTGTCGCAGCAGAGATCACTGCCAAATGTCGTCAGCAAGGCAGCGGTCCGTGAGGCTGCCATCATCCATCACCTGCCAACACCCCCGACCCATCCCCCTAGACATTCCTCACGCACTACTGCTCACCTTTATGCATGGTCGCAGGTCAAACACCGCCCTTCTTCGAGCTTCGCCTGGCGGACGCGCTGAGTGGAAACATGCTGTTGTCTTTCTTGGCAGCCAACCTACTTACTGGTGGGACAAGCCACCCATGCCCCCCCTCTCTTTTGTTTTCTATGCCACCAACTCCCATCATTATACTCCTTCCCTCATTATTCTTACTGCGTCTTCTGTTCGTCCGCACACTACTTCCACGATAATTATCGTCAGGGGCGGTGAACATGACTGTGGACACGCTGAACACACCCGACGGAGCGGCCGTCGCGGTGCTGGGCGCGTATATGCTGTCGATAAGTGCGCTCGCGTGGGGGCTGATGGAGGCGGGGGTGGGCGTCAGGGGCGGGATCGGTGGCGGTGGCGAGGGGAGCGGGTCGTCGCACAGGACGGCGTGAAGCGGCGCGAGTTTCGTTCGACGGCGGATTGTAAGTAATGAAAAGGGGGCGGGATTGCGTGAATATTAATCAACTCTGTTAAAATCCTGAGCGAGGGAACACAATGCAACTAGCAAGCCGCCTGAGGGTGTTTCGGGCCGAGGAAGGAGGCGATGAGCTTAACTGCACGCGTGTGTCAGTAGAGGTCGTCGAACCCGCCGTCCTCGTATTCGTCGTCGTAGAGCGCTTCAAGGCGCTGCGCCATCCTGTACGCGTTCTCGAGCATCCCCTGTACCATCGCCGGCCTCTCCGCGCCATCGTCGTCTCTGAACGCCTCCAGTACCTCGTTGGCTAGCTCGAGCGCCTTCCCAAAACTGTGGGTCATCTCATACAGACGCGCCAGGTTGTGACGGGAGCTCGCGGCTTCGACAACCACAGCATCGCGACCTCCGGCCTCTTCTACATACTTAACGCCTGAACCGCCCGCTCCCCCCGCCAGTGCGCGCTCATACACCGCTATCGCTCGAACAAACCCCTCTCGCGCCTCCTCCACCTGCCCCTCCTGCAGTAGCAGCACCGCGCGATCCGACGCTGCGCGCGCGAGTAGTGGGTGCATGTTCGACACCTCCGGTCCCAGCGCCTCCGTCAGGCTGTCTATGGCTTCTTGCACGTACTCCATCGCCTGTGCCGTGTCGCCATGTTTCTGGCATGCCGCCACCATGTACATTAATACTGTGGCACGCTGCCGCACCACCGCGATGTCGTTCCCACGTTGCGCCTCGCCCAGCCGGACCAACGCGGAGGACCAAAACTGTAAAGCCTCGTCAAACTCTCCTTGTTTATAGCTTGCCGTCCCTTTTCGCATAAGGTCTTCCGCGCTCAGGCCCTGCGCGTCGAGCGCAGCCGCGAAGATGCCTGAGGCTACGTTCTGCGGTAGACAGTCGAACGGACTTGAGACGGGTACACCAAGTATGGGGCGGCAGCGGCGCGCACCTTGATTGCTTCCTCCATTGCCCACGCCCGCTCCACCGCGGTCTCCACGGGATCCTCCCGCAAAACCCCAACGAAGGTATACTTGTCGTGATACTCGTAGAAATCTACCCAGCGTTCTGCTTCCCTCTTCTGAAGATCCGTCAATCCAGCCTGCACGACACGTCGCTTCAGACTCGAACTTGACAATCAGATTGCAGGGTACAGGCACCATGAACGAGCGACTAAGCGTGTAGCGTACCAGACTCGATATCAGACACTCTATCCTGAGGCAGCCTGTGGCGTACGAGCGCGTGGCGTCCCTTCCCACGTAAGAGTGGTAGCTCCGTCCAGGGCCTATGCAGGATCACAATCCGTTGTTGTCCTCCGCATCGAGCGGTGGGTGTGAGACAGAATAGCGGATACATACATACAACATACCGTAGAACGCTCGTCCTCTGCTGACGTCATATACACGACCGGTGATGGCGAGGTAGATGGGCGTGTCACCCTCCCCCGTGTATTGCGCTAGCTCGGCCGCGGTGAGCACAGTTGCCAACTCCTCGTCATCTCGGCTAAGGCTGCTGTCTGGCTCGCGGCCCAGCAACAACGGGATGAGCCCAGTGGAATCGCGTAGCAAGCGGGCGCGCGACTTATATCGACCCAGATCACGGATCAGTCGCATCACCCGTACCCGCCCCGCCTGTGTCCTGCCGTGACAAGGGGAAAAGGTAGCGGCCGAAAACAATTCGTCACTGTCGGCGATGGAGATAGCACGCCTGATCAAAGGGGGCGAGTTCCTTTTCGAAGGGGTCACCTCAGAAGCGCGGCAGAAATGAGAGACACGAGAAGAAGCAGAAGTAAGCACGCGGTCCAACTACAGCACCGCGCTCGTCGTGCAGGGGCCTTCGCCGCCTTGCTCCTCACTTTGGCACTCACTTTGGCACTGGACTTCACATCGCGATCGTTTCCGCCCGTCGCCGAACCTGAAGTCGCTGAATCCCCCCTTCGCCGCATCATCACCGACTGCCCGGGTCAGCTCGTCAGGCGAGGCTGAGTCAGGCCTTCGTGAAGAAGCCGAAGCTGCTGGCGTTGGGAGCACGCTCTCGTCTTGCAACTGGGTGACAGTCCCGCCCGTCGATGGAGTGAAGAGGGGCCAGTCCGATATGGTCGCGGTTAATCCTTTGGCTGAGGCGGGCGGATTTTCGGGTTTATGGGTTTTATCCCGGGGGCGCAAAAAAACATTAAAAAAAAACGGGGTTAGCAAATCGCTGAAGGATATATACGGATGAAGGCCGCGAATTACGCGTGCGTATTTTGTTACTTTTGAATATATTTATACTTACGTCAGATTATACGGGTATTCGAAATAAAAATTGCGCGCATGAAATAAAATAATTAATGACATTGAAATTCAAGTATGTTTCATTACAAGAAAAGGCCCTGGAAAAAGGAGCAATGAGGAAAAAGCCCCACAGGCCCAAGCCCGAGGAACAGGAAGGCATGCCATAGCATCAGCACTGCCCGCCTGCAAAGCGTCGCGAAGATATCATATATCATCTGTACACTACCGGCGCCAAGATCTCCCGCTCGGGGCTATCCGATGTGTTTTCCAAAACTGAATACTCCTCAAATACCGTCCCGTATGAGGGGATAGGACATGAACATGTGAAATACTTTTTGGCGAGGAGGGTACGGACTGATCATCGGTTGGTTGGTGGTGTTGAAACTGGCGGTGGACAACCGGGAAGCGCATGGGAAAGGCGCTCGTTATTGGTCGACCATCACTATGACGTCGAGTTGACCCAAACGGCGGTGGGGGGGGGGGGGGGGGGGGGGGGGGGGGGGGGGTTCGAATAATTTCCACACCCCCTTCGGCCTTTTGGATACGGAAATTGTGACTATGCTCTACTCGACCGCTACCCACTATCGCTAGGCACACGGAATATAGTGCCAGCCTAAAGAAGTGCGGAGGCATGCACACGAAGCAAGGGTGCTCGACGGACGCGCGAACGGTGGTAGGAGGGTACGATCGCTAGTTGGTTTCCCAATTGGTACCCGGGTACTTTTATAGAAAAAGGCGGGGAAATAGCCGGGAAAAACATTTTGTGCGGCGGCAGGACCGTTAGCTTTTTCTGTCTGGTTGTCGGGCCCCCCCCCCCCCTCCCCCCCCACTTGTTCGCAAGGTGGGGGACCTCGACAATAACGAAAGTCGAGACGGGAGGAGCGGCAACGACCTTGGGACGGGGCTTACGGGATGCGATGGCATGATCGACGAGCGACCACGCAAGGAAGAATTTTTCTATAGCCTTTCCCTTGAAATTTTATTTTACCGGAAGTATCTATAAATCGGTTGTTGTTTGAGGGCGTACCCAATATTGCCATCTAGGTCTTAAGAATCGGCTTTTACGCCGGGGGGTTTCCTTGTCTACCCCTCTCCGTCGGCAATAACAACATAATATAATAAATCATACACGGACAAACATGGTCTATCGCTACGATAGAAATACTAAAAAACTATGTATTTATCTCCACAATGCGCGCCCCGCTCCCGCCGCTTGAGGGCGCTAATCATCCTAGTTGGTCATCATGTGCTTGTCGAGTCGGGCATGCATGACCTAAGCTCATGTGCGACTCCGGTCTTGCCGGAGTTGGGGGGGAAGCCAAGCGAAATATCCCCTCGCTCAGCTCGTCGAGGGCCCCGCCTCGATCCACGCGCATCCTCGTCCGAGATAATAATTGCTCCATCTGTCGCAGCCCTCCTCCTAACATAGGCTTCCCCCTCCCTTCAGGGCAGGGGGGAGAAAGCCATATCCACAAATTGTTGCCGTATCTCGCTCTTCCCGTCGCGTATGTAATGTCCCGGTCGGGTGCTAGTTGTTTCCTGCACCGGTTGATCCGTACAATACCTCCCGTACCCTCCTTTAGTGTTTTACGTTGCCACGGGGCCACCTATATGGGCGGTGTGCTTTCGCGATAACCCAAGCACACCGCATCAGGCATTCCTATCGATGGTGGGTACCGATAAGGGGATAAGTTGTGTGGGAATGTCATGTTCGGGCCCCGACCTAAAAAATGCCGGGTACACAAATTTTAACCAAAACCCCCCGTTTGGCGGTTTATCTAATATCGGCGCCGCCATACCATGCTTCTCCTCTCGCCGCGGCTGTCCTCTTCGATGTCGAGCTACACTTCCCTTGATGGGATGCTCGACCTGGGGAGCATTGGTCGACGTCGGGCGAGCGTCCTTCCGAGCGATGATTCCGGCTGTCCGCCGCCATCTCCAACACCTGCGTCCCACCGGTGATCCTTCCGTACCCTTCTCGCCAAAAATAGGTCAAAGGCACCGGCCCCGCCTCCTTACTGGGAGAGTATATGAGAGTATGCACTCGCGAAAAAACAGGTCGAACTAGCCGAGCGGGAGATCTTTGCGCCCTTGTAATGATATTTCGATTTAGAAACCCCTCCGTACTTGGCTTCCCAACAACTGTTGATCGCGGGGATCGCAGCTGCCGGTATCTCGTATAGCTCCCTACCGTGCCATGCATGTCACGGCTATAGGGTTACCAACGCACCACGTGGATGTGGAGGTAGGTGTCGACATGCATGCGAGCGCACTCCCTCCGGGGTCGCCGCCGCTGCGCCGCCGGCGGGCGCTAAAGATAATCTGAACTTACGTGGGACTTATACAACACTCGCTTCTTCCCATGAGGAGATGAGGAGGTGGTGTTCCCAAAAATAATAAATTCCCAATGTGTGGTCAATTATTAGTGATGGCTACATGGCCGGTAAGTTTCCCTTTATGTCGGGTCACCGGCAAGACCGCCACAATTGCGCATTATAACTCCTACTCGCACAGGTAGAACAAACGAACAACGGACGTTGGGAGACCATCACCGCCGAATTCGGTAATATACCCATTAAAACATTCACCGCAAATAACTTCTACAAACCTCTGCCTCAATTTGACACACCCTCCATCCATCACAATCAAAGCCCACTACAAGAGTGGATTTAGATGAAAGTCTCGACCACTCCTCCCTAACTCATTGCCCCGCTCTCTTGCCAGAGGACATTATGCATGCGCAACTTTTATCCCAAGCACACAAACTTGAAATATTTATCAGACTACTCAAGCCCCGCCTAAATGACCATACCTCATGTCGCCGCCGATACTCATCCAGCTGTAAAATTTAGATCGGTGAATAGAAATATTGCCCCGACAATATCTTTAAGGGTACCGATCACCTCATCATATAAAAAATACACACCCCCGCAAGTGCACTCCGCTCATAATGGCCTTACACACAGGTGGACATCATTCTTGTAGTCATGAGTCGCATAGGCACAACCTATACTCTCACCCATACCATCATCACTTTAATACTCATCTACACTATAACTGACCCACCTAACAAACCCTCCCAAATCCTAACCCATGACACTACCCGTACCATATCACGCCTACACATCCACATTGTCGAATGGCCCCACCCCTCTTACGCATCCAATGCATCAAGTCCTTTGCACGTATAATCAACTTCACCGCAATTTCCACTCTTCGCCACCCATCTCACCCCACGCCTTAACGATTCCTTACCAAAAACCTCCCATGCGGGAGTAAAGCCCCACCACAACTTCGGAGGGGATCGACAAGGGGACCCCCCGGCCTACTAAATTTTGTATGTTAAATTCCTAGATGGCATATGCAAGAAGGCCCCTAGATATCATCCCACATGTGACCCACACATTTTCATTTTTTTATTCATTTAAAAACTCATGTAGGACCCCGACATTGCATTGGTCACTTGCGAAAGAATGGCCTCATCCCTTGCGCAAGCGAGTCGCATTGGCTAAATGAATGCGAAAATTATTCAAAGCATGTACCGGCAAACTGGACCGGCTGCCCTCGAACGGCCATCATGTACTACATTATTGTGCAATCTAGGACACTTAGTAGTAGCGAATGGGCCGGGCACACTCAAAATGAACATGATTTACAACATGCACCGCTATCGCGCTGTGCGGCTAGTGTCTAAGGGCCTTCTTGCTAATGCCATCTAGGACTTCGAAAACAAAATTTGGGCCGGGCACACTATGACCATGTACACGTGACGATCCACCTCTTTCCCTTGTGTGCTTTTGTGTCCCGTCGTTCCTCGGGAGTTAAATAGATGCAAGAAATCGCAATGATTGTCACAACCCCCCCGCCTAAGCACTCGAAAACAATTTGTTTGTAAACCAAAAAAAGCATATGTATCTACAAGTTCACTCGTCGAGAACGCAAAATAAAAGCGAACTTGTTAGATCTTAACGATGCACGGCCGCCCCCACAGAACCGGGGTGCCGACCGGCCTAAGCCGAACGGCGTTCGAGAGGGAAGAAGGGCCAGCCTAATCTATATCCTGCGTGACTTTCTAGAAATAAAAGGGGAAAGGACGGCGAAAAAAACCTCCTCACTATGTCGCTTGTCGCTCTCGCCGTTATATCGCGTAAGCCTCGTACAAAGATCATTGCCGCTCCTTGTCGACGTCCCCCGTCATCCCGAGGGCATGTGTATATGTGTGGGGGACATACGGATGAAAAAAGCTAGCGCTCTTGCCTCGGCACATGTAGGCTGTCCCCATGATCCCCCCGGTTTTTTTCTGGTACTAAGGTACCACCTAGGGAACTAACAAGTTCTCGTACCCTTCACCTACAGTTAGCGCGTCCGTCTAGCACCCTTGTTTTGAGTGATAGCCCCCGCGCTCATCCGGGCTCGCACTCCCTAATATTTGGTGTGCTTATCGACAATGGATATCGAGAGTGAAGGACAAGGTTACCGTTGGTAGATCTAGGTGTAGTGTTAGTAATACATTCTTGTCATTAGTTGCAGGTAGCTAATGTAAGCTATTCTAGATATGATTAGTACATGTCTAGATCGGACATAATGAAATGAAATGAAATTGTTTACAACAATACCAGTAAGAACCGGCTGCTGTCTCTGGGCCCCCCCTTTTGCAATGCCATACATGACTTAGAAGCGTGAGGTAGACCGTTAACCACTGATCCCAACCTCTCCAATGGCAGTAACAGCTAATAATTTTGTAATCAAGAAAACAGATCGAAAAATAAATCCACTTGTCGAGAAATGCAAAACTAAACTGCTGCTCGACCTTCACGATGCACGGCCCGCTCCCGCCGAACCGGGGTGTCGACCGGCCTAGGCCGGTCGGCGTTCGGGAGGGACGACGGGCCAGCCTAATCTAGCTCCCGCGTGACTTCGGTCTTGCCGAAGGTAGGAGGGGAAAGGCTGGCAAAAAACTCCTCCTCGCGCGGTCGCTCGTCGATCCCGCCGCTCCATCCCGTAAACCCCGCCCCAAGGTCTTGCCGCGTCCACCGACGCGGCGGTCCTCCGTGTCGAGGTCCCCCATCACCTCGAGGACAGGTGGGGGGGACCTAGACACACAGACATAGAAAAAACTAGCGCTCCTGCCTCCGCGCCTGAATTTTCCCCGCTCATTTCCCCGGTTTTTTCTCTGTCTGGTACCCGGGTACCTGTCGGTTTTCCGGCCTGTGGCCGTACCCTCCCCCCTCTGATCGCGCGTCCACCGAGCAGCCTTTTCTTGAGCGGGGGCCTCCGCGCTCACCCGGGCCCACGCTCAAGGACCCATATGAGTAGTAAGGTCTGTCGGGGTAGTGGGTGCCGAAGAGGGGGGGGGGGGCAGGTCACCGTAGCCGGATCCGGCGGGCCGCGGGCGCCCGGAATTAAACAAAATCCTCCGTGCCGGGTTTTCCGGCGGCGCCGACCCAAAGGGTCGTCGCCGCCAGATCGTGTCGCTCCTCCCAACGCGACTGTCCTCCTTGCCGTCCCAGCTTACTTCTCCCCCCGGGAGATGACGCTGGACGACGTAGCGACGCGCTAGTGAGCGCCCTACCCTGGTGCTACTCCCCAACTAGCTCGACGCCGGGTACGGACATTATTTTTAGTATCCAAAAAAGCCCTCCGTACAGTGCTTTCCGGCGGCGGCTGATCCTAAGGATCGCCGCCGCCTCCTGTAGCCGCTCCTCCGTCTGCGACTCGCCACCGTCATGTGTCATGTCTTGCCTCACCCCTCGGTAAGGTTTGACCGGCACAGGGCTGGTCGACAGCTAGCGAGCGCCCTTTCCTGGCGCTGCTTCCCGGCTGGCCACCGCCAGCTCCAACACCCGCCTCCCACCGCTGATCCGGCCGTATCCTCCTCGCCATCAAACGCCGCCGTAGTACAGGCCCCACTCCTAAAAAGTAAGCATGTATCTAGGAGTATCTGTTAGCGAAAAAACATATCGGACGGGCCGAGCGGGAGATATTGGCGCCGGTAGTGCACAGAAAGTATTTATTCAAAAGCCCTCTGTACAGGGCTTTCCCGACAGCTGCTGATCCCACGGATCGAGCTGTCGGCCCTCTTAGCCCCCTACCGTGCCAAGCCTGGCACGGCTACGGGGTTTCCAGCGCCCACCACGGGGAGGTGAGGGGATGCCGACGGGCCTGCGAGCGCACCCCCCTCCGGGGCCGCCGCCGCTGCGCCGCCGGCGGGCTCCTAGATCGGACATACCGATAACGTGTTTGATTCGGTACAAAGTTGTCGCTAGGCTACAGCTCTAACACTTCTGTTGTCCCGACACCACGCCTCGGGCTGGTTGTCTCTGTGACTGTCCCTTTTGCGTGACTGTGACTGTAACTACGTGCGCGTTAGTTATCTTCCATACTGATCGTGTGTGCACGTACTAACATGTTATTATGGGCCCCCGCATCACGTCACTCACGCGCGACAACCTTGTTCGGCGAGCTGCGATCGCCACCTCTCCCGCAGAAGGCAAGTTCATATAGACACTTGGTACTTTCACCTTGTAGTCGGCGGTATCGCCATTGTAAACTGCTCTTTAAAACCCACCCTCCACCCCACCTAAGTCAGCTGCTCGAGGACGCCAGACAGCCACCCACACCGACGCACTCGTCGTGTGTGGACAGGGTGCACACATGTCCAAGTTGGAGACCGGGGGGGGAGCACTACCGGGTGAATACGCATATACAGGGTGCAAGACAGCCCTAGCTTAATTTATCTATATATTTTCCTAGCGACTCAGCCGCCAGCGCATCTCTCCACATGCGCTAGCCGTGGCCCCGACTTGTGCCCCACATTGGGTGGATGATACAGAAAAGGTGCTTTGGGACACCCCGAGGCATCATGCCGAGGGGTCGGCGGGCATCAATCCGTCTCTTTGAAAGCGTTGTTAGGCACAAGTCCGGCTAGCGGTTCTTACCGCTGCATGTTCTTTAGTTTCTCCTTTCCTCTGCCGCGATGGCACCGAAAACTCGCTCTGCCGACTCTCCACATGTTTCGTCTCATGATTCCCTTGACCTCGGCTCTCAACATAGCTCTGTCATTCCGACCCCTGATACCCTCGCGCTCGTCCTCGAGCAAATGGCGCTCATCAACGCACCCATGGACGCGCAGTCGGCCAACGCCGCTGTTGTTGGTGCTTTAGCTGCTGCTGCCGACCCCCTTGTCGCTCAGCGCCGTCGCGATGCGCAACTCGAACCCCCGCGCGACGGCCACTCCGTGGACACCCTCCCACCTCCTCCACCACAACCCCTTCTTGGCTACGCCCCTCCCATCCAAGGACCCCTCTTCCCAGACACACGGCCGCACCACGCCCCTACCTCCCGTGGACCCCCTCACCCTTACGGTCCGCCGCAAGCCATGCCCGGCCACTCCCCTTTCGTTGGTGGCTCACCTCGTCACTTCTCTGGCCAGCATGCCTCTCCATCCGCGCGTGGTGCCCTTAGCAGTCGTGGAGGACGCCGTCCCACCATTGACCCCGTCGTCGTCGGGCGTGCCGCCCACGAAGCGACCGGCTTCGACAAGGACGCCCTCAACCGGTCCATGAAGATGTCGGTTCCCACCATGGGACCCAACTCGGACTTCTAACAGTGGAAGATAAACTTTCTAAACTTCCTCTCCATCAAGGCAGCGTACCTTATCCCGCAGCTGCCCATCCGCGAGTCGGGTGCTTGGCTGGATGAGCTCGCGCAGCACTACGCATACACCCTCCTAGTTCATGCAACTAGCGCCAACAAGCGCGTTGACCAGGCCTTGAAGTGCGTTTCTCATGCACGTCCCGACTGCGCCACTGCAGCTTAGGACATCTTGTGTGAACGGCTGGACTGCATGTTCTTCGCGCGCTCTCTCTCCATCCTTGACAACCTCGTGCTCCGACAGCGCCCTGACTAGTCCCTAACTGACTACGTCCACTTCCTCCGGCAGACATTCGAAGAGTACAACGAAACCTGCCAGCTCATAGATGGGTCTGCAGCCATCCACCCACACAACCTTGGCCTCCTCATGTTGCGCGGCATTTCCAGCTCCGGCCCCTTCGGCCAGGCCAAGCAGTGTGTGATTAGTGCCTTCGACACCAACTACCTCATGTCCGCCGATGTGGTGATGGCCAGCATTCTCCACCTCGCACAAAACATGGACGAGGACGCCGGTGCTCCGAGCATGCCGGCCTCTGACACATCGCCCCCTCCCATCTTTGCGTTTGTCGCTCTTGGTCGCGGGTCACACAGCGGCCGAGGCCAAAACCAACGTGGATCTCGTGGCGGCCGTGGCCTCCCGAACAAGTGCAGCGCATGTGGTAGTCTGGACCACATCATGTCCTCATGCACTGCCCCAAGTGACGCTCTTCTAAAGTGGACCATGGCCAAACCGAAGATGATCGTCCAAAAGTACGGTACCCATGGTGGCTCTGCATCGACGCACGATGCCCTCCTTAGCGACGTGCCCACCGACGAGTACGAAAGTCTGCCTACCCTTGAGGAATGCACGGATGAATATGATGACATGAAGGTGAGTCTCCCCTTCAGCTCTATCGCTTTCTTATCGTCCATCACCCATGGTCGTGACCTTTCGAAGTACTTGGTAGTTGATTCCGCGTGTTCGATTAACTTGACCGCATTTCGAAGTGGTTTCTTCACGTTCACCCCGCTCTCGACGCGCTCTCGCGTGGGTGGAGTTGGTGTCGATGTCAAAGGCAGTGGTTCCGTGCTCATGTCCATTCGGTTGGCCTCTCGCCAGGTCATCCACCGCACGATTCACTCGTTGTACACACCCGACATCTCATGTCGCTCTACTCAACGCATCGGCAGACTACTTAGTGTCGGTTGGTTACTGTCCCACTGCGGCTGTGAATATATTTTCCCCACCGACTCCGACACTAGTCTGCTCGTGCTGCCTACAGGAACGGGGGTGCTAGAGCCCTCCGGAAACGGTCTCTACCTCCTGCCCCACCGACCATAGCTGCCCCCAAGACTCTCCGCGGAGAAAGCGCGTGACCCATGTGCCCTTACTGCCAAGCGTGACCCTATACTGTGGCACCGCCGGTTTGGACATCTTAGCATGCAAAGCTTGCAAGCCCGGCATACCCACAGTGTCCCGACTAGCCGAGCATTAGCCATCACTGTAAAAATTGTTTCTTGCGATTCATGCTTGCTCCACAAGGCCAGTGCTGCACCACGCAACACCGCTACTTGCGCAAAACCATCCCGTCCCCTTCTCGACATGTCCTCTTACCTTTGGGGTCCTATTAATGTCCCCTTCCCACATAGACTCCGCTACTACCCGCTCGTCATCGACCACCATACCCATTAGATGTGGGTGCGGTTCCTCAAGTCCAAAGACGACGCATGCGCTGAGCTAGAAACCGTCCTGTTGGACATAGAACACTTGCATGCACGCCATCACTCCCAATCAGGCGCGTTCGCACCGGTCATAAAATTCGACTCGGACTATGTGTGTTGAAGCTGGTGTCACCCGCCACATGTGCGCCCGCCTCGGCGTCGGGGTTCAGTTCTCTGCCCCATATGCTCATCACATGCTCGGCAAGGCCGAACGCCCCTAGCGCACTATCCGAGACAATGATGCTGCGATGCTCCACAGCATGGCCGTCCCCAACTCCATGTGGTCATGCGCTCCCATCACTGCTGTTTTCCTCCGCAACCGCACGTACAGCCGTTCGGTCGGCCTCAATGGTGGCGTTCCTCTCACTCTCCCTACGTCGTCGGTGCCTGACGCCTCCAAGTTCCGCGTCTTCGGGTGCGTTGTCTTCGCCAAAGTGCCAAACAAGTCGCGCCGGAAACTCGGTGAGAAAGCGTTTCGTGGCGTCATGGTTGGCTATTCCCCTGACGCACCAGGGTACCGCGTGTACAACCCCGAGACTCGCCGCATTACCACCTTAGTCCATGTTGTTTTCCATGAAACCACTCCGGGCTTCGGCGCACGACTCCCCGTCGACTCGGTCATCACCGACCGTTCGGATGACGGTCATCCGCAGGACATGTCACCCCTCTCCCACCCTATCGACACCACCCTACCCGACCCCCAACCCCCTCCTCCAGCACCTCGCCAGGCTCGACTCCGCTCCCATCCCCTTCGCTACGGCAAACTTGTTGCGTACATGTTCGACTACCCGCCGACACTTGTCACGGCGTGTTGTGACCCTGAGCAGGGCAAGGCCAAGGAGGACATCTTCGAGCAACGTCAAGTGCCCGACCTTATCACTGGTCCCCCCCACACCCCTCCCGGCACGTCTTCTATTGCCGTCGCTCTCCTTTCCGCCCGAGAGTGTGTGGAACCCAAAACGTGCCGGGCTGCGTTGGACAACGCCCATGCCCCCGAGTGGCAAGCCGCTATGCAGCAAGAGTATTCCTCACTCATAGACAACGGCACGTGAGAACTCGTCTAACTTCCCTCCGACTGCGTGGTCGTTAAGAACATGTGGATCTACAAGGTCAAGTCCGACACCGCTTGCGATGTCTTTCGCTTCAAAGCACGGCTTGTCGCCAAAGGGTGCAGCCAACGTGCTGGCCTACACTATACGGAGACGTTCTCCCTTGTCATCCGCATGGCCAGCCTACGACTCTTCCTTGCCATCACCGTGGTGCCCTTGTCCGGATGCTACGATTTCCAAAACCCTCCGTACATGGCTTCCCGACAATGGCTGATCCCGAGGATTGCAACTGCCGGTACCCCACGGTAGCCCTCTACCGTGTCATACATGGCACGGCCACATGGTTGCTTGCGCCCACCGCGTGGATGTCAAGGTAGGTGCTGACGGGCTAGCGGGCGCATTTCCCTCTGGGGCCGGTACTGTTGCGCCGTTGGCGGGCGCCGTGACATTGGCTATATGTAACCGCCCCCATTAACCATTTGAAAATTGTGCTGAAGTTCTCGGAAGACGATGAGCTTGGCGTTAAACTAATGGAGTTACTAGAAGTAATTAGCCTAAATCCGCGGACATAGATAAAGCCGCGTTGTGGTACGGGTCGCATGCGTGTGAGGGTACTCAAGATGGAATTGCGCCCCTGATAGCATGTCCCTAGCATGGCGGAGCGGGGACGAAAAGCGAAGTGGATAACGACGACCACAAGCGATACTAAATAATTTGGCAAACGATTCACCCGCTGCGACGCCGGCGAGGCTCCACATGCAACCTGATGTTCTACAGCCTCCCCCTCCCCCCTCCGCCAACAAACACACACACACACACACACACACACACGCTCAAGCATAAATTCATCATTTTGTGAAGAAATTTAGACGAAGGTGGTGATTAGACCACCTTATGTCGATCTCGTTGCGGCCGTGGAAAAGTCTTCGACATGAAGCACCCGGAGTAGCGAGGGAGAACAGTAACTGTCGAGCAGCATCCTACTGCGACATGCGGAGGCAAAATTAGACGATTGTTTGGCTTCCGAGAAGCGCCATTTCATGTTATGCAAGTTATCCGGTAAATGTCTGGATAGTAAAACCTACGTGTCATAGATGGGAGGACCACTAGACAATGTAGGCAATAGAAGATTTGTGCATATAGCAGAAAACAAGTTTTCCATTGTTTTAAATAGTTTTTGCATGCTTATCGTGTCGTCATATCGTCAAAGGGCCGTGCTATGTTTTATCGACCGACATTATCATATCTGATTGACGGGCGCGGATTTGATGAATTTGCGCTTCCATCTTAACGATGCAAGTAAGATATGGGTGGCATGTGGATTTGGGTTTTGGGAAATGTGCTCGATAGTCGTTATCATATGCACGTGTACATACGTGTTGTAAGTAATTTTGTTCACATGATATTCTCCATATGACACTTAGGGAAGGATTTTCGTGTCTTTGGCCCTCATTACAAAGATATTGGTACGATTGTCACTTCTCCACCTGCCTTAGTGAGTTACAATGTCTGCGTTGGAATGGGAAAGCATGAATGTAACTTGTATGTATTTCAGATACGCGGCAACGACAATTTCTTCGCAATCAACCCTTATCATGTTTGTCGGTGGTTGAGGTTCCATTCCATTCCCAGTCTTTCAGATGGACCGCATGTGGTCCCCGTATTCACTTAACATTGATCCCACTCGCCATGTTGTCGAAGATACATGTAAGAACGCATTGATAGTACTCGCTCGCAGAACTACGATCTTGCTATGATGTGCCACCGAGAAGTGCCACCAACTATACTAGGCGCATGGTGGATGCGTATAAGGCGCATGGTGCATGTCGCTTGTTATTATTGCTGCAAAACTGAATGTATCCGCTAGCACATGAAAATCCGCTAGCATATGAAAATGTAACCCATTGCATTTGAAAGCGATTCAAAGGCAAGCTACTAGAAGCCATGTGTAAATGATACCTACCGCCATGACTCTACTAGAAGTTGCATGACGGTCAAACCGCAAACCACCGTCAATGCGACGTATGTAGTGCGGATGCTTACGTAATTTTACTGCCCGATATATATACCGCAAAACTTAGACATATTGAACCATGCAAACACAGTTAGTGTGGAAGATAACTTATGCAAACGTAGTTACAGTCACAGTCCCGCAAACGGAGCAGTTACGGCGACAACCAGCCTACATGCGTGGTGTCGGGACAACAGAAGTGTGAGAGCTGTAGCCTAGCGACAGCTCTGTACCGAGTCAAACAGTTTATCGGTATGTCCGATCTAGACATGTACTAATCATATCTAGAGTAGCTTACAGTAGCTATCTGCAACTAATACGTATGCGGTATTACTTACAACACTCCCCCTGCAGGTAGCTACGGGATGAAGCGTTGCATTGGGTCTTGTCCTCCAATGATCGCACTTCGGTGTCTAGCAGGTCTTGGGAGGAGTTTGGTGAGCATGTCAGCGTCGGCAAAGCCTGTGAGTTGGAGGCTGTGGTCCAGGCCCCCCCCCAACGTCAGGCGCATGTGGATGGTGCCATGAAGGGAGCGGAGGACCTTTTGCTGAGCGCGCCAATGTGCCTCCGTGGGTGAGGCTTGGGCGGAGCCAAGGATGCGCAAGACCATTGAGACAGCGGGGCGCGTGCAGACGGGGGCGTAGTGGGGGCTGCCCCAGCGGGACGTGTGAGTCAAAGTCGGGGGTTGCGTGTGTCGGTCGCCCGATGACTATGGGGTCAACGGTGGGGCGACGACGGCCACGGGGGATGTGGTCGCCACGCTTGGCTGGGGAAGAATGATGTCCATGGAAGTGAAGAGGTGGGCCACCGGGAAAGGGAAAGCGGCCGGCCATGGAAGGCGGGTGGTCTCGGGAGGGGGGGACGCCGTGAGAGGGCGCCTCCGGGATGAGAGGAATGGGGTGGTGAAGGGCATATCCAGCGGGGGGGTAGGGGGGGGGTGGTGGGAGTTGTTCAGCCGCGATGTCATGATGGGAGGGGTCGCGGTGTAGGGCAGAATCAGCGGGGGGGTATTGGGGGGGTGGTTGCAGGTGTTCAACTACGAGCTCGGGACGCGAGGGCTCGCGGTGCGCATCGGGACGGCGCTGTGCGACGACGGGGTTGCCAACATGAGCTGCAGCGGTAGCAGCAGACAAGGCTGACTGCGCGTCCTGTGGGGCGTAGCCAGGCTGGAAATGCACAAGCAGGGGGAGGGTGTGCACGACGTGGCTGTCCCGAAAGTGTCCGAGCTGAGCATCGTGGCGGCGCTGAGGGACATGGGGGTGCGGAGTAGCACCCGCAGCAGGAAGAGCAGCAATGGCGGCCGAACGCGAGTCGAGGTACGCTTCAAGGCGCGTCAGTTGCTCAAGGAGCAGCGCGAGAACACCCTGGGTGGTATCGACATTGCTCTGCTGAGAGCCTAGGTCAGGGGAAGCAGGAGGCGAAACAGGCGGAGTTTTCGGCGCCATTTCGACAGAGGGCGAAAAAGAAAGAGCTGGATAAAAAACATGCAGCGGTAAAAACCGCTAGCCGGACTCGTGCCTAACAGCGGTTTGCAAAGAGACGGCCTGATGCCCGCCGACCCCTCGGCATGTAGCCCCGGGGTGTCTCAGTGCACCTTCTCTGTATCCTCCACCCAGTGTGGGGCACAAGTCGAGGCCAAGGCCAGGACAGGTGGAGCGCTGCGCCGGCGGCTGAGTCGCTAAGATAATATAAAAATAAAAAAGGTAAGCTACGGCTGGCGTGCAACCTGTGGATGCGTATTCACCCGACAGTGCGCCCCTTCGTTCTCCAGCTTGGACATGTGTGCACCATGTCCACACACGACGAGTGCGTCGGTGTGGGTGGCTGGCTATCGCCGTCGAGTGGCTGACTTAAGAGGGGTGGTGGCGGGTTTTAAATTGCAGTTTATACTGGCGATACCGCCGACTACAAGCTGAAAGTACTAGGTGTCTATAGAAACTTGCCTTCTGCGGGAGAGCTGTCGATCGTAGCTCGCCGAACCAGGTTGTCGCGCGTGAGTGACGTGAGGTGGGGGCCCCTAACCTATTGAACCATGCAAACACAGTTAGTGTGGAAGATACGCAAACGTAGTTACAGTCACAGTCCCGCAAACGGAACAGTTACGGCGACAACCAGCCTACAGGCGTGGTGTCGGGACAACAGAAGTGTGAGAGCTGTAGCCTAGCGACAGCTCTGTACCGAGTCAAACCGTTTATCGGTATGTCCGATCTAGACATGTACTAATCATATCTAGAGTAGCTTACAGTAGCTATCTGCAACTAATACGTATGCGGTATTACTTACAACAAGGATGCCACCAATAGATAACTCGACTAGGAGCACTCTTACTTGTGACACTGTAGCCGTGTCGGAATTGGGAACTAATAGCTAACGTAGGTCGTGCCGGCCCCACAAAGGGGGCGGCTGTGGTGACTAGAGAAATGAGAAGAGAGGGATGGCGGCCGGCGAAGGCACCGGCAGGGCCGGCCGACCGCCACATATAGGGAATTGAGTACCGCTAATATCATAACACTAAGTACTAGGATGACAAATTGTTACCTTGTACATACGCACTAGGCAGCGGGACGCAAGTGCTAACAAGCCGATCAGCCATTTGACCTAGTTACATATAAACAATTTTAGCATCTCGCCAAATTACGTGAATGAACTGAAGTTTGCAAAATGTTTGAGAAGTATCGGATTGAGAAAATTATGTTTTATTGGTATTGGCTTTGTCAAATTGATTGTACCCACTTTAAGATTTCCGCCACTCGCGCTTGCCTTGTTGTCTCATTCAACTTTCACGTACGCATTCATGCAAGTATCTTGCTGGTGGTGGGTTCGCAACTTTGAGTAGAGCGAGACTTCAAGCCACTCGGTGTGTGGTCAACCATGATTGGCTTGATTCAATGATCAATGTATGGAAGAATGAGTGAAAATTATAGATAGTCGTCGAAGAGAGCTACGCTGCTTCAAGCATATGTTTTATGATACTAGCCGTGCTTGCGCATAAACTCCGTCCTCAGATTTTGGCTTTTTCATTTTCGTTTTACAACTTTTGTAAGGTGGATGTTCCGAAAAGTATGCGTCCTCCTGGTATGCCAAAGGAGCAAGCGGGTTGACACTACATCTGAGAAAATATACATGCAGATCCCAATAACTACGACGGGGTCATACGACTGATTACAATGGTTGCATTGAGCATTTATTGACACGAGGAATGGCACGCTTTGTTTGTGTCCGTTATAAAGCTAGGGATCGTTGGTATCGACGATATTTTTCATGCGCATTACGCTGTGATTTCGGGTACGTTTCGCATTTGAGATCTCCAAAAACGCTACGAAATACGTTGATACAGTCCGTATGATTTCATCGATCCCTAGCCCTAGTCCGTTACTCATCAGAATTCCTAATAAAGCACTTTTTGTTATTATTGGTCGTCCAAATGCATCAATCATGCATGCCACTTAATCTAATGAGTTATATTCGTAAACCGCTTCTTTTCTATTGAGTGGTGTAGCAAAGGTAACCCCGTTCCGGCACCCTCTACATCTGGCGCTTTGCAAGCACGACAAAGAGTCGCAGTTTAAAACAACCCTATAACTCATCATCGATCATGCTCCGCCCGGCTATATCTAAGCGACGCTCGTGTAAGTTCACAATGTACCATTGCACGAGAACCGTACCGTATTGCGCTAACCCCACATCGAGGCCAGTGTTGGAGTTTCACCAACTAAAAACATTCCAATAACATGCAAACAGGAATGAATGCATTCGGGGTAATGACCAAGAAAAGTATGCCCTAGTGCCGTACCCGCCCCGCCGCCCGGCGGACGTCAGCCCATTTGAGTAATGCGAGAAGGCCCATCTCATCTGTGCATGCTGATTGATACCTCGTGAGTCGGCTTTCACTGCCCTTCCAGTCGTCCATCCCCCCCCCCCCCCCCCCCCCCCCCCCAAAAAAAAAAAAAAAAAAACGAAAAAAGAACTGGTTATTACAAATACTGTAATAAAGTTTTGGATGACGACTGACGGTGTGTGGTAGGGTACATTGAGACCCTAGTCTACCCTCCTCTGTGCTGGCCCTGCGCCGTTGGATGCCTCTCAATAAAATTCTCATCTCACCGCAGGCGTGGCAGCAGCTGCGGCGAGTGCTCATCACTGCCGCGCTTACGCCACTGACCGCTCCACCACCCAGCCTGCCAAAGACGGGGTGGGCAGTCACTTCAACCCTTCCAACGTGCAACCGAATTCCACGTAGACCTAAACTTGTGCCCTCCCGTGCTTCATATCTCGGCGTCCTTATTGTCGCCGTGTGCCCTCGCTAGATCAGCGCCGCCGGGGCGCCATCGCTGCGCATCGCCGCCGCCGGCGGCTCCAACTACCATTCGGGCCGTTCCTCGACTCCCCGCCCCTCTCTCAGAGCCGATCCCACAACCTTGACGTCTATTAACCTGCTGATTTTCCCAGCCGTGAGGAGTACGGGCGAGCGCCACGGGGTATGCGTGCTGAAGGCCCGGGGGCGACGCTGTCGGCGGAGTAAGTAATTAATTTTTTTAACAAAAAAAGGGCGAGTTTCGAGCGGATTTGTGCGACGGGCTGTGCGGCCGGGGAGGAGCAGGCACGCCACGTGGGGTTAGTTGAACCGAACGATGGCTTCACGAGCGCTGCAGCACCTGGCTGTCTCCGGGTGTAGGGCGCTAGGGGCTTCCGGTGCTGCGAGGGGGACAAGGTGGGCGCTGCGTCGGTCCGGCGAGTCAAATAGTTCCCGTATGCTGAGAAAAATATTTCAAGTAAATAAAGAACTGACCGTATGCCCCCGTTTGACCCCCCTTCTTTATCCCCAGAGCTAGTGCGGCTCTGTTTGAGGCGCTGCAGGATGGCTTTGGCGCGCGGCAGGGAGGGTCAGCAGCAGGTGGGGCGGTGGCGCCAGCGTGGCAGAGGCAGCAGCGGACGGGGTTTGCGGCCTCCGCGGAGGACATCATCTGGAACAACGGAATTGACAGGAAGCTGATAGACGCGGAGGAGCCGTATGAGATAGATGAGGAAGCTGAGGCACAGGAGTGAGCAGCCCACACCTCCTGCCATCCCTTTTACACTTATTCTCTTATCTTCTCTCAATCATCCTCTCCCTCTTCCTCTCCTCCTTCTCAACCTCTCTCTCTCTCTCTCTCTCTCTCTCTCTCTCGCCCCATCTCCTCTAAGTACCTCCGATGTCCCCCTCAGGCTGCCATACTACGTGTCGATGAAGTACTGCTCCCAGCTCTCCTCTGAGGACGTCAACAAATACTGGCAGATGCTACCCCTGCATGAAGAGTGGCCAAAGGTGCCCTCACCCTTTTCCTTTTCATCCGCCACCCATTTCAGACTTCTTTTGCTCATGTATTATCTAATCTGGATCTGAATTTTATCCTCCTATATCTTCATCGTCTCACCCACCCCAACCACTAGGGCCTTCGAGACGAGTTTGAGATGTCAGGCACCACTTTTTCGATGTACCGCGAAAGCACGCACGAACTGTTCGCAGAAATCGAAACCTCCTTCGCCACACTGAAGCGGGCGATGCTCGGTGAGGGGGGCAGCGCGGCACAGGGTGCGCCGGTGCCCGAGAGGAGGACACATTTTCTTCTGCAGGGGACTCAGGTGCCTCGCCTTTCTTTCGAACTTCCTCATGCCGAAGCAGGTTCGTGCGTTGAAGTTGTGGTATTCATGTGTGTGTGTGTGCGTGTGTGTGTTGTGTGCAGGGGTCTGGTAAGAGTGTGACATTGGCCGCCGCTGCGGAGTTTTCTAGGCTGTGTGGAGCAGTGGTGGTGTACGTCCCATCGTGCCTGGAGCTGGTGGATGGCGGGATGTACCATAAGAATGAGGAGGTGGGGGGTTGGGACACCCCTGACCACGCGCGCCGGCTGATCAGCAACCTGCTGGACACGCACGGCCACCGTCTCGAGAGCGCCCCGAACCCGAACGGTGAGGGGACAATCAAGAGTGTCGCGGAGGCGGGGCTCAGTCGTAACATCAACGTACGGACCCCTCCCTCCCCCACTCCCCACTCATTTCCCCCTCTTACAGTGCACACTGCGCGTGGACACTGACGCACCACTAACAACATGCTACTATCTAATGTTCTTCCCGTTCACAACTAAATCTCCTCATTCCCCTGTGCTTGCACGTCAGGGTTGGTTTATGGTAATTTGTGTGCTCATGGAGGGCTATCGACTTTAATGTTGTTGTTTCTGCTGTTATATGCATCGTGTCAACTAGGTCAATAGTTTTGTGCCTGAGTAAGGATGCGTGTTTGTGCGACCGAATGTGATTGTTGAGTGAGTGTATTTGTCGTATTTTTTATGGAGTGCATGTGTTTGTAAATGTGAGTGTTTGTGTACATATATTAACGCACTCGTTCCTTCTGAATACGTGTTGCTAGGGCGTGCAGGGAATGTGCGTCTGTTCTGTCTATGCGGTAACATCCGTTGTGCGTGCTGCGAGTTTTTGTGTGTTTGGGGAAGTATGTTTCTTTGTTTGATAGTGAGTAAGATTTCGAATGAGTGCGTTTGCTTTTTTTTGATTTAGTGTATTAGATTGCATGTGTGAATATCTCTGTATCTATCTTCTTATTCTGTGAGCATATTTGTTTGTATGCTGGCGTTAAATGAGTGCGCGTTTGTACTGTTTATGTTAATGGTGGGGTTATGTTCGTGCAGGTCTGGTTTCACATGTTGAGTGTGTTTGCGCGCGCGTGCGTGTGTGTGTTTGTGTACGTGTGTGTGCGTGCGTGTGTGTTGTTTTCTATGCATTTGTGTGTTGGGGTGATGGCGGCCTGAGTCTTCAGCTGCAATGTTTCGTCTTCTTTCACAGAGTGTTGATGCGGCGCTGGAGCTCATCGACTGCCTCCGCCAAACCACCGCCTTTCCGGTCGTCTTTGCCTTGGACGACTACAACGCGCTCTACAGCCACACCGCCTACTACGAGGCCGTGACCTTTAAGAAGCGGAGAATGATCATGCCCGGCGAGCTGCGCCTCGTGAGTCGCCCCACTTAACACCTCACTGCCCCGTACCCTCGCCTACCTTACCTTTCCCTGTACTTCGTCATTTCCGAGATTTGCGACTTCTGTCCGCGCAGGCCAATAAGTTGCGCATGTTGGAGCACGAGCCGATCAGGAACGGGATCTGCATCGCCGCGCCCACTTACAGCAGCTGCATCAGCCCAGCGCTGAAGATCCCGTACCAGCGTGGCGCGATCTTTGAGGTGCCGACTCTGAACGAGATGGAGCTGGATCGGATGTCCGAGTTTTACGCCGACTACGACGCGATCCCCGAGCGCCCGGACGGCGCCAAGCTGCTGCAGATGAACGCGCTGACGGCGGGCAACGGGAAGGAGTTTCGCAAGCGCGTGGCTCTCTCTTCGTTCTGATGAGAACGGAACGGATTCGGCGCTAGGGTGGTGCTCATTGTTGCACCGCGGTAGCGTGTATAGGTGAAGGCGGTGAGGGCGAGTTTTAGCTGTAGCCGTGCCCAGTGAGGGCGCCTCTTTAAAAACAATTAGAACTGCGTCGTGTCCGCGTCACCCTCTTGCCCCTATCCGCACTTCCCTTCCTCGGCCAGCCGGTGATAGAGCACGTGGCTGTCGGTGGATTGAGTTGCTGTTTTTTGTAATGATTATCGTAAAGCATGCGAAGCAAAGTGGTCACTCGTCGCTGTTTCAATGATGGCCTGCTGCTACTCGCGAGCGCCGAATTATGACCAATACCATATTTTATTCTGTCTTGGGCAGACCCCATTCTTCAGAGCTACGCGTTCTTGTTAATATAGTGCAGTGCAGCACAATGGCTGAAATAGTGGATTGGTGTCAGCACGGTGTTGTCACGAGGAAGGCTCGTCGCCACGGAGTAAATTTTTTAGTACCTTCGTGATATGAAAAGTGATATTTTGTGGCGACGACTCCGCGGGTCAATAATGGCGCTCGGTCTTCTAAAGAAAATTGACGAGTGCCATGGTTTCAATTGAGAATTTCTTTACACGCGATATTCATCGGTTTTTTAAATGTGATGTTGTGTGGCACACGGGGCGTATCGTTTATTGAACTCGCAATCAACATCGAATAATGTCACAGATTCGGCTCACGAAAGTGAGACTTTAATGAGCTTCGAGACGGCGGATAGCTCGTCAAAACTGAGCGCTTCGCACTCGACGTTATGTTTCTAAAAGCGTGATGGGAAAACTACTGAAACGGCTGCATACAAAGTGCTCGTTTCTCCAGAGCACTCTTCACACCTCAACACCAAACATCCGCATCCAGCTTTTAAGACGAAACTGCCAAAGCATTGTATGTGTAGAATATATATGACGAAAGCTTTCTATGTGCACGGGAGTTGTTGCCAATTGAGCACGACGATGATTGATCGGGCAGCCACCCACCTTCATTGGAATCTTGTGGACCGAGTTTATACTGTCATACTACTTAACTAGTTCGCAGTGGCGGCAACATATTTATGATGCGGGGCTCTGTTTCATAACATCACAAGTTCGGGGCGGCTGAAAATGGGATATGCCGAACGCGCACCTCGACCAATTGCTGCACTATGACAAGGATGAATACGATTTTGAAGCGTATCTACATAGCTTAAAGAGATTATACGTTGGCGTTGTAGCAATTTGCAATGAATGGCTACATAGGTAGAAAACGTTACTCTTCTATTTACGAGTGACGACCACATATGACGTTAATCACGAGTGAGGAGCTCGTGTCCATTCAGGAAATTAGCAAGAAGCGTAAATCCCCCATCTGCTTTTTAATGGATAGATATTCCGTTCTGTGTAACTTTACATGACGAGCTTGACTATGCTTTTGAGTCTTTAAACACGCGATGCACACATTTGATGATTGGAAAGCAATATGAAATGATGGGTAGGGCGCAATGTTCAAGTGTCCCTTTCTTTAGCCACTCCCTAGTTGTATGTACGGAAACACTTCTTAGTAGCATATGGAAGTATATGATGAGTATGACGACAATGCGTGCATGTTGTATGTTGTTGTGTTCCCTATGTATTATCAACATTGCCATCTTAACAATATTTTGGACTATGGCCTCAAAGTGAAATTGAAAAAATTTGCAACAAGTACGGGCACCGACAACTCGGTTGTTGTTGTCTCATGGCGTACCCAATACTGCCATCTAGGTCTTGGGAATAGGGTTTCGCGCCGGGGGTCTCGTTGTCCATCCTTTTCTGTAATTCCGTCGGCAATAACAACACAATATGAATCATAAAAAGACATACACTCTTCCCATAAAGTCCGTTACTAGTGAAATAGGGCCTTTCACGGAGGGCGGGTGTTTATCATGTAGGGTTTCTAGGGTTAAACTGTACTTTAGCTTGTTGAAAAGGCGGACCGAAATTTGTATTGACGGTGAAGTAAATGTCGTAGATTGTAACATATGTGGTAAAGGGGGAAGCGGGGCAGAAATGGGGTCCGTCACGGCTACGATCTGACATATTAGGGTTTGTGGCCCAACCCCGAATTCGGGGCATACCATGATTCGGGCGCCCCGAAATTTGGATTTTCCACGCTTTGGCCGGTGAGTACTCCCGATATCGGCGACACAACATGCGGTTTTTATGATCCTAGCATGTTGTCCGCAGACTTGTGAGCACATGGGTGTGATGGCAGGTGCCGTGAAGATGTTTGATGTGGATGGGATTGGGGCCGGAAAACCATAGCTTGGGAGGCTTAAAAAACCTAACTTCGCCGTACGGTGTCTGATTGAAGCAAAGTAAATTTCAAAGGGAAGCCCCCTCCTACAGGAAATGCAACAAAATATGCCTACCGGCCGGTGTGTGCGTCAAATCCGCCGTCCGATGTCATCATGGCCCTCATACAACCAACTTAAGTTTCGAGGGTTTCACAACCTGCCACACTCGCGCGGTGTTAGCAGCCCATGGACAGGCGGTACCCGCACACCCGCTCCGCCAGTACGCTCAATAAACAGCGCTCTATTACATTTCTTCTATTTACGGCGTTGCCCATCTCATGCCCCATCATGGCATGTTGCCGTGCCATTTGCCGCGGGCCAAATAAAGGCCCGTGCTAGGGTACTTTGAAAGCTCCTCGCCATTTTTCACGCCCGGCGATGCGCAAGCTTCAAAGGCCATCGATCCGCGCGTTAGGGTGTTAACAATCCAAGTCAACCGCCCCTCAAGCCCTATAGGTCTCTAGCCCGTGCTCATTGGTTGGATTTCCGGGCGCGTGGCAAGAAAATCCAATGCACACGACATGCCATTCTCGGTGTCGCCGCTATGTAGACGGCCGGGCGCAACACACTCAGCGGATACAAGTGCAATTGTGCAGACATGCTGCGAACCAAGTGCAGAGTAACCTCCCGGCTTGTCCCGATAATGCGTGTACCGAGCCACGCACATAGGCGTGCGTAACCTGCACATGCAAAAATTTCGGCCCCCAAAATTGAAAGCCGCAAATCCAACGTGTGTGCCCAGAATAATTGGGGCGTGCCGATAAAGGTTTCCACGTCACTGGACAATACGCTGTGGTGTGCTACTCAAAGATCAGTATTATACCCAGCAATCGACTTGCACGGCCATCGTGGCAGTGTGTGGCGGGTAATTAAATGCGTGCCTCTAATAACGGACTTTGTGGGAAGAGTGTACATTGCCTATCGCTACGAAAAATACGAAAAATACGATGTCCCTATTTCCACGATGCGCGGCCCGCTCCTGCTGCTCGAGGGTGCTGATCAGCCTATCTCGTCAACATGTGTTGGTCGAGTCGGGCATGTCCGACCTCGACATGTCCTAGGCTCATGTGCGACTCCGGTCGTGTCGGAGATGGGGGGGAGGGGGGGGGGGAAGGCAGGCGAAAAAACCCTCGCTGAGGTCGTCTAAGGCCCCGACTCGATCCACGCACACCCTCGTCCGAGATAGTAGCCGCTCCTCCCGTCGCAGCCCTCTTCGTAGACAAGTCGTGTCTCATTTTTTAGTTTTTAATTACACTCCATTGCATTGCAAAACATCTACGCTCGCGCGCATTGTTTATGCATTAGTCGTAATAACGTGTTTCGTATAGTGTGCTCTCTAGCCAACTGCCACAGTCATACACATCGTCCACGTATACATCGCCTTGAGCGAGTTGTTTTATTTGTTTACCGCTGTAGATTTGTTATTTGCTTAGCGGGCCCTCTTTCTTCGTTGTAACGCATTTAGTCGCAACGGCTTTCTTTATCCGCACCACGAGTCGCGATCGCTCGAGTATCTTCGCGACACCATGTGCGGCGTCAAGACGTGTAAGGCACACACATACAAAAACGTATACACACATTATCACACACCTTCCTCGACTAGCTATACCCTTTTCCCACCATCGAAGGGGGCTATTCACATAACTCTCGCATCCCTCCGCGGGGTCCATCCCATACATAGCACTTCAGCTTGTCATGCCTGGTTTTCGCTCCCCTGCTGCCGCTCTTCCCCTCCTTTTCATTGGAACGCTTCATTTCACCGATATTAGATACAAGTATCTTATTATAACCAGCAAGAAACATAGGGATATCAACCTGCGCGCATGCATTGGCGTTCTTTAGCTGGATACTGTAATCAAACATGAAACATTATTTACCAAGCGCACGCGCAGCACTCGCTCGACCGTTCGGCCTTCTTCGCCGATCGCGCAGCGCCACCACAAAAATTAATATTGGCGAAACACCGCGCATCATATCGAGCTAGTCGAGCAATCAGGCGGCCGTTCTCACTCATCCAGTAGCATATACGCGCTCCGCTACCATATCCGGTCCTTAACGTGCCCACCTGGGCAATGTGATAACTGTCGCACGTCAGGCGCCAGTTACTCTTGGCGAAGCTTATTCTTGCCAATTGGGCGAGCGATGCGAGGCTGGGCTCCCGCGCTGCTGGTGCTACTCGTCGCGGCTGACGTAGTAGTAACTCTATGGTGATTCCCCTGTTTTATGTTTCCAATCTCAACGTTCATGCACTTGAGCTGTCACATTCCTGCTTTCCCTAGAATCTGCGGGCTATCCGGGAGCCGTCGTCGGTGCTGCTAAGAGCCATACGCTCTGAACCCAAAAAATTAACTTGGGACTTAACTTTTGTGTTTGTGTTTTCGTGTGGTGCCAGGATCACTAAAGACGGGCTGCATCAGCATGCGTGGGCTGAAGAGCGAGGGTGGAGGCAGATTACAGACTCTGCTGTGGTATGAAGCAGCGCCAAAACAGAGTCATAACCATCCACATTGCATGGCCATGTCGTTCTGATGCCTCACTCACTGATTTGGCGTTGATTCACTGCCTCCTCCTGCAGCAGCACTGTCTTCCACCCACCCTCACTCATTATCCAAGCCTCCACTTATCTCAAATGCTCCTAACTTTTCCCCATTAAGCAACCACATCGCACACCTGATGACACTCATTGCTGTTTGCGGCGCTCTCATTCATACAGGACACGCTGCTTCTGTCCGCCGCACGTGCAATTGTGCTTCTCTGCGTTCTGCTCTGCGCGTGCTTGGCCCCACACTGCAGCTCGTCACCCACCTATGTGCAGGTACTGCCCCTGTGCAAAGTCACGCGCACACATATTTATGTGCATGGACACACACACACACACACACACACACACACACACACACACACACACACACACACACGCACACTCGCACACACAAGCTCACTTACACACACAATCACACCCGCACACACTCACTCAAAGACATACTTACTCATACTTACTCAAGACATACTCACCCGCACACACATACACACACATATCACACACGCACCACAACCAAAACATCTTCAATGTCGCCCCTCTTTCAGTTGTTAGCATTACTTTGCTATCCTCCACAGCTCCGTTTCTACACTCCGCGATGATCTTTGCTACCCTACTAGGTGGCACGGCGCGCTGTGTATTGGCTCTCCGCTCTCTCCGTTTCCGCCCTTGCCTCAAAGGCCGTCGTCGTGGCTATGTACGGCGGCCTGACCCCTGCCAACGCAAGTGGGGAGGGCGCGCTGCCCGGATGGACACAACTGCCAATCTACCAATCGACCGCCGCGAGTGGTATTGAAGGGCTATCGTCGTTGGCGCTCATCAACGTGGCGATTGCGATCGGAATCGCTGCCTCCGGTGAGCGGAACAGGATGATTTTCACCCATCCTGGCCTCAGCTGTCCGCCCGCACCCCTCCTTCTACTTCATTGTGCACGTAGGCGTGAATTTTTGTGACGGTGATGCCGTTTGTCTGTGGATCTAGGGATAGGGAAGCTTATGTGTGCAGTTTTGTTTTGTTTGATGTTATGTGTGAGCATGTGTGAGAGCGCGACTGCGTGTCCTCAAATTTAAAGAGAGATAGAGAGAGAGAGCGAGAGAGAGATTGTGTGTGTGTGTGTGTGTGTGTGTGTGTGTGTGTGTGTGTGTATGATAGTTTGTGTACCCCCTTCTTTTTGTTTTTTTATCAATATTAACACTGTTTTGCATTTGTGGCGGAAATATTGCCCCCATCTGTAGTGATGGAGTACCTGCTGGCGAGTCTCTGTCTATCCAGCCTTCAAAGCAGCCCATTATGGCAGGAAGCCTCTGCAACGGAGGAAGGTCGTACAGATGAGGGCGACGCAACGGAGCCATTGCTTCAGGGTATTGATGGCGAGGCAGGGATGGGTGACGGTGATCTCGCTGGTGCGGAAAACAAGCAGAACAAGAAGAAAAAGGTGTGGTCTATCCCTATTGTCTTCGTCACCTGCTTCAATTCTCAATGTTATCTGTTTGGCATTGCACTGTGCCTTGCTTGGCAGCTCACGAGTTGTGCTGCGTGAACACAGGTGGCACCTGCGGGGCGCATCCTCAGCAACCTTCTGCAGATGGTCACACCCGACTGGGCCATCCTAACAACTGGCTTTGCTTTTGGGGCATTGGCAGGTGAATCCCGCTGTCACTTTCTAACAAATTTCGCTAACGGTTATGTACGAAACGGGCGCATGGCGTGTTGACACATTGCTTTATTTGCATCGTCGAATGACGATATGCAAAATGTTTACTGAGAAGTGGATGCCTTCCCCCCTCCCCCTTTTGCTTCCCAAACGCACACACCGTTCTTAATCCCAGCGTGGACCCAGGCCCTGATTCCCTTTTACATTGGTAGAATTGTGCAAGTGACCGGAAGGGAGGGCGGTGGCAGCGAGTTTGTTGCGCTTGTCCGGAGTCTGCTGCTCGTGTGTGCCGGCTGCGCCGTCTTCACTGGCGCACGAGGCTCCCTGTTCACATTGGAGTTTGCCTTCCTCAACCGTCGCCTGCGTTCTCGCTTATTCAGCTCACTGATTAAACAGGTGCTTGTGTTTGCGTGCTTGTGCTTATGTGTGTGTACGTTTGTGTATGCGATTTGCAGGTGTGTGAGATTGAAAGAGTCTCTCTAGTGAGAGAGGTTGTGTGTATGCGTATGTGTGTTGTGTTTGCATGTGTGTATGAGAGGAAGAGAGAGAGTGTGCGCATGCGTTCGTGTTTGTATATGTATGTTTGCGGGGTTACATGAGAGAGTCGGTATATGTGTATGTTTGTACCTGTGCGTATGTGTTTGTGTGTTTGTGTGTGTGTGTGTGTCTGAGAGAGAAACAGAGAGCGAGGGAGGGGGGGGGGGGGGTAAGAAGGGAGCGGAAAAGAGTGTGTCTTTGTCTATGTCCGTGTCTGCGTATGTTAATCAATGAGGTGACTGTTCTGTCAGTGCTCCCATTTGCCGCATGCTCTTGACTCCCGTCCGCTCGCATTTTACACGTGGTCCCCAGGATGTGGAGTTTTTCGACAAGGGCAAAACGGGAGACTTGATATCCCGCCTCTCGGCGGATTCTCAGTCTGTATCGGACTCAGTCTGCCTCAACAGCAATGTGCTGTCGAGGTCGCTGCTGCAGGCAGCGGTTGTGCTCTACTTTATGTTTAACGAGAGCGAAGAGTCGTGGCGTCTGACCGTCATCACCTTCATCCTCGTCCCCGTCATTCTTGCCATCTGTAAAGTGAGCACCTTCCCACAACCCATTTCAGATGAGTGCATCACTGTGTCTCCTCGTCCTCTGATGATTGCTGCTCTCTCTCTCGTGGAAGGTGTATGGAGGGTACTTCCGGCAGTTGCAGGTTGATATTCAGTCTGCCCTGGCGGAGGCAAACACAGTTGCGGAGGAGATGCTGTCGTCAATGACAACCGTGAAGGCGCATGCAGCGGAGGGCTCTGCGAACGGTGAGCCAAGATCTTCACGAGAGCATAGACAACTCAGCTGTGGATGGTTATTATCTTGTCCCGAGCATTTATCTTTCTGTGATTGTGGTGACCCTTGCTGTGACTGTGGTGGCGCAGACAGCTATGTGGGTCAGTTGCAGGAGGTGTACAAGCTTCAGGCGCGTCAAGCGGTCGTGTACTTGATCTTTATGGTCCTACAGACCTTCTTGCCCAACGCAATGAGCGCTCTGGTGCTCTTTTTTGGAGGCTCCCTCATTGCTCAGGTGCAGAACGCCCCATGTCGGGGTCAGGGTAGACTGTGTGTGCGACAATGTAGGCACTATTCCCTAATATGCGTGGTTGGGTGGAAGTGTCTGGGGGAAGGAGCGAGAGACAGAGAGTTTGCGTGTGTAGGTGCGTGTGTGTGTGTGTGTGTGTGTGTGCGCGCGCGTGTTTGTGTGTTTATGTGAGTGTGTGAGTTTGTCTGTTTTGTTTCTGCGGATGTGTCTGTTTGTGATTTTGTCTATGTTGTTGGTTAGGAGGGATGCATTTGCACTGTACTCCAACATAAGGCGATGAAATGCAATGCTGTAAAGATGTAATGCTATCCACGCTGTCTTTTGGTTGCAAACTGAATTTCATGGGGATGACAACCACAGGGGAAAATGGATTCCGGCAGCCTGGTGGCGTTTATGCTCTACCAACAATCTCTGAGCGCCGCCTTTCAGGCCATGGGCGATGTTTTCTCGAACCTTTCCGGAGCGGTTGGCGCGGCAGAAAAGGTGCCACCTCTGACTCTTCCCTCCGGCCCCCCTCAGTCTCGCGCCGGTGTCTACTCATCGCACCACCCCTCCTATCATTTCCTGTGCAGGTGGTGGAGCTGCTGCTGCAGAAGCCCACCATCCAAGCACCCAAAGGCTACAAGCCATCCCAGTTCCACGGCGAGGTGGAGCTGCGCGATGTGGTCTTCAGCTACCCCACCCGCCCGCTGAATCCCGTGCTGAATGGCTTGAATCTCAAAATAGATTCAGGTATTACCCTTCAGCTCCGTCTTCCCTCAATCATCACCGCGCTGTCTGACTGCCCAGCCGGAGTATGCAAGGGGAGTGAAGGATACGCTGTGATAATCCGCTGTGCTGCTCCTCGGATGACAGGTGAAGTGGTTGCACTGGTAGGGCCCTCTGGAGGCGGAAAGTCCAGCATCGTGTAGGGCACCTCAACCAACCCACCGCTTTGCTTTCTGTTGCCATGCCGTTGCGTGCTGCTGTGCACTCTTTGACGTTGCGAAACTGTCTTCGGCTTGCAGGAAACTCATGCAGCGCTTTTATATGCCGAGCCGCGGTCAGGTTTCTGTTCCCATCTCGACTCCTCCCACCTTACTTTGAATAAAGCGCCATTCCCACTCTCAGATCGCCATCTCGCACTCCCTTCTCTTTCCACCCCGCTCATCAGCAGCTTCTCTTCGCCATGAAGCAGCCTGCCGCGTTTGAAAATTATGCTCAAGCTCCTCTTGCTGTGTCTTCCACGCGGCCTGAACCCCAGATTATTTACGACGGAGTAGACGTGGGGGACTACGATCCAAGTTGGCTTCGCCTCAAGGTTTCCCTGTCCCCCCCTCCCTTCACAGCCCCTTAAATCTCTGCTGCAATCCTCAACCCTCCCTCTCGTGGCTACGCGCATGCGTGCTTTGTGTGGAATGGATTGATGGGGTTATGTCCCCCCATTACCGTTTGGAATTGGTGAGGTTATCTTGTTGGAGCTGACTTCTGATTGTTGGGTCGGTGACTATGCTTGGGGGGATTAGATGGCGATGGTCGGGCAGGAGCCGGTACTGTACGCGCGGTCCATCTATGACAACATTGTGTTTGGGCTGCCAGAGGACTGTACGCCCAGCGCAGAGGTGCGTTGGCACTTAGCCCTGCAGCCTTGTCTCCCGTTCCTGACCCGCTCGTATCGCCCCCCCGCTGAACCACTCGCGCTGGCTTTGTGGCTGTGCAGGAGGTGGAGCAGGCAGCCAAGCTGGCCAATGCGCACAGCTTCATTTCGGAGCTGCCGGCGGGGTACCACACGAGCTGTGGGGAGAAGGGGGTGCAGATGTCAGGCGGGCAGAAGCAGCGCATCGCCATCGCGCGTGCCCTTGTCCGCAAGTACGCAATCTCAAACACCGACCCTCAACACAACAGAAACCTAATACATGTATGATCAGCTGCGGCTCCCTATGTTTGTTCCCCAGCCCCCATGTCATCTTCTTACTGACGCCGTGGTGGGTCGGCAGGCCGAGCATCCTGCTACTGGATGAGGCCACCAGCGCACTGGATGCAGATTCGGAGTACATCGTGCAGGAGGCGCTGGATCGAGTGATGAGGGGGCGCACGACGGTGGTCATCGCTCATAGGTACCCTGCCTCCTCTCGCCCTCCCCACACCCTCCTTGGGCTCCACGACTGTCGCGCATCCCGTACAACAATAGATGTTAAAACTTTATTGAAAACAAAATAAAAAGAAAAAAGTCGCTAATGAGGTTATTTTCCTACGTTTTTGCTTGAGTGATCATGGCATCGTCCGTACGGACAGACGCCCCCAACAAAGTAGGTTGGCCGCAGCCCTCCCCCCATACTTGTTCTGTCCTTTCTTAGTCTGGTATTGGTTGCATGTTTGCAGGCTGAGCACAGTGCAGGACGCGAATCGCATCGTGGTGGTACAGCATGGCACCGCCACAGAGTCGGGGACGCACCAACAGCTCGTGGCCTCAGGCGGTAAGCGTGTCTATGTTGCATTGCACACTACAGGGTGATTTTCGAATGAGGGGGGTCATCATTGAGCTTGTCATTATGTGGTGGACGGGGACTAAGCAGGCCACTTCATGGCGGGGGTGCTGCTGTACTATGCCCGCAGGATTGTACGCCAACTTGGTGAAGCGGCAGATGTCCAAAGCGAGCGCCTCATTCTCAAGCTTATCAAACTACGGGTAGCGCCATTGGAGACAACAAAGTGCTTCATGGCCCTAGCAAAGACCACCCGAAGCATTGGATGCCGAGGCGCTCTGCCGATCGCTACCTTAACCAATGACTCCCCCCCCCCCCCCCCCGATCACACATGCGCATGATTTGCCTTGTCACAGGAGAGGGTTCGTCGCCGTGGTTATCTGTAAACAAGCCTCTGTAGTGCTCCATTCAAGTTAATCGCACAAACGTTTCATCCTGATCTTGATAAATGCAGGCAGGCAGTTAGACACGACGCCCGATAAAAAAACTCGCTGCGCCTTTTCAGTACACGACACAGAGGATCAGAGTGCGCAATGGGGCAGTGCAGTGTGGTAATGGAGATCATATCATCGACCCATTGCGTTTGTGTATGTGATGACTGATTACACCTCCAGTCGCAGCCCGCCAGCAGTACGGCCCACCAGCGACACCGCAAGCAGCACAGCTTAGCGCAGGCTGATCGCGGGCATCCTGGCCTTGAACAGAGACTTGTACTCCGGCTTGCCGGGCCTGTAGCCCTGGGCAGGCAGGGGGAACTTGATCTTGGAGTCGTGGAACTGCTGCACACCCCTGCGCTTAGTCTGGGCGGCGGGCACAACCGCAGTCTTAATGATCTGCAGGTAGGGCACGCGGACGCGGTGACGGGAAGCCATCTCCTGGTACATGTGCTCAACCGCGCTGTTCAGTGTCACATCGCGGTACTCCTTGTACATGTTGTGCACGCCGGTGCGCGACTGGTAGCGCAGCCAGATGCCGTAGTTCTTGATGGTGGTGGGCTTCTTCTCGAAGATCTGAGCAGCAGAAAAAAGCGAAACAACACATGAGACAAAACAGGAGCCATTCCTTTCCCTCTCCATTTCCCGCATCCATCCAGCTAGTGAAAATACGAATTAGGACAGTCTGACCAACGATACATGCTGCAGAGACCACTTCGAAATGTGGATGATGGTGGGGGTGCTGGTGGGGGCATAGATAATAGACATGATGAGTATTCTAAGGAGTAACGCAGGCAACATGCGCGGACGATGGGGCCTCACCTCGTTGCAGGCCAGAATCTGACCGTTAGCCTTCTTCACCTTGTGCTGCTTGCGCAGGAAATACCTACAGTACGAGGGGACTACTTCAGAGACAATCTAGGGACTATGATTGTGGCGCTAATATGGGTATGGGACTGTGGCATAAAGGCCTGAAGTGGGCGTGGGCACACCAGAACTTGGACTTCGCGCGCACGGCATCGGTGGCCCACAGCTTCATGCGGTAAGGGGTGGGGGTGGGGGTCTCCTCAGTGGGGAGATGGCGGCCCACCACCTGATACTGGTGCCACTTGAAGTTACCCTGCACACAAAGCAGTGCGCAACAAAGATGAGTGAGACGCGACACCCACCTACACAAACTCACACACAATTAAATAAATAAACGAATTACTGTCACCAGCTACCTGCTTCCACCGTTATTGAACCCTATTGCCAGACCCACACGAGCGGGCTTTACGGATCTCGTATAGTTCAAGCCAAAACTGACCACCGCCAGTTACACATATCCCCCCCTGTCCCCCAAACAACATAAACTCTCTCGCTACAGGTGCACCCGCCAAAACACAATCACAACTAAGGGCGCACACGCTTGACGTCCGAGCCACCTTGAAGCTCAGAATTCAGTGGAATTAGCCACGTAACCTCAAAATCGATCTCGCTACCTAGCACACAGTGATACTGTATCGAGGCTAGCACAAGTCGACCTGAATAGCGTTCACGATAAAACGACGAGAGTGCGGTGAAGTATTTGCGACGGCGGACTGAATCTTTCCAACTCCTTCTGCCTGTCCGACTCCACACAGATACTGACACGCCTCGAGGATCGCAAGATTCCTGATCAAATCCAACCGAAAGCTACTAAAAAGAGATACTGGGAGCACGAGTGCAGGCTGCAAGCGCCGCGCCGCCAGCTGTCCCGCGCGGTAGCCGCCGCCGCCGCCGCCCTGTACTTTGCACCCAATACATCCGCCCACCGCGACCGGCGGAGCCGCGCCACTAAGTATTCCAGGGCATCCAGGAAGGGAGGTAAGAGGAAAGAAGTTGCTCGCATTACCTCCTTCGGCATCTTGGCTAGTTGGCGGGACTACCGACGTTGGGCAGTGCAGAGGTGGAGCAAGCTGAGAAGGGAAACCGCAGCCGCCGCGCCGCCGTATATGTCGCGATGCCCGCCGTATATCTCGTGGTGCGCCCTATATATTTTTGTGAGGTTCTACTATTCTTGGTAGTACTTTCAGCCAGGTTCTGTCTTCGCGTACGGGTACGTTCTATTCTGCTCTCATTGTTTTATATATGAATTTTTTTATTTTCAAGTATTATGTCATCACAAGTGCTCGCATGGGCCGCGCCATGGGCCGCAAGCGTCCCCGTGCTTCCTCGACGGCGCGTGAGGCGCCGCTTGTCGCCTCCACGTGTTGCATTCTCGGCGTGGCCTAAGAGTTTCCTTAGTTTAATCTGCTAGGTTTGTGCACAATGTAGTGCTTTCCTTTTGCTGTGCTTTGGATTTCGTGATCCTCTTGTCACTCTTGCCCTCTTGTTTCCTCTCCCACTTTCCCTGTCCGTGCTCATAAAGTTCATTCAGATATACCAAATAAGTAAAGTGGGGGCCACCAAGCAAAAAGAAGAAAATCACAAGTGCTCGCACGAACGCCAACGTTCCTCATATGGGTGCTCGTCTCCCACTCCCGGGCAGTCTTGCATTGGGAGCTCAGCAGGGCAAACCCGATGCGAACCTCCGTATTTCCGCTTTGCTTGGCACGCCTTCGGCCCATTCGGTCCATTACTACTATCCCTTCGCTCTTAAGGATAGGGGCCGGTTGGTGCTTATGGCGGTCGAGTTCGTTGATCGCCTAGCTAGTTTGGCACCGGTTCGCCGCTTCTTTGGCATTGGTGTTGCAAACTCTCGTTCGTTGCAATCTGACAGATACGTTTGCATGCAACATTTTGCTCGTCGATCTACGTAAGTTCTCTTTCGACGTATTTGGGGGGATGCGCGACGAGAATTCACGCAACGTCCTTTTCTTGCTCTTCATAATACTTTGGATTCCTATCTTCACGATGCTTTCCAGGAGGGCGGTGTTGATGTTGTGGCATGCCTTCATGTTTCTCGGGCTTAGGTTGGTAGGGTTTTTTTCTCCTTTCTCCATTGCCTTTTTTGTAGAAATATTTTTAATCATTACATATACACCCAAAGACAAAAATTCAAAAACACGTAGAAGCGACAAGAAAGCATGGGCGGGCGTCGATAATCATCGCCCCCACTTGCTTGCAGAAATATATCGCGATGATTTGTGGATCCCTTGCCCCGCTTCCGCGTGTCATGAGCAATCGATACAAGGAAAAGCGTCGATTGAAATGCCCCATGCGCGCGCCTCCGACATGGCGCTGCATGTCGTTACCGTTGACACACGTGCCAAGCCACCCCGACGTGACATTGCAAAGGGGCGCGAGTGGGGAGCTCCCCGTGCGCGACTGACTACCTCGCGGCCCTTGCTTGCGCGCAATATACGCCCTCCCGTGTACTCGTCCGTGGACCGAATGTTGCGCGCCGCGTAAGCCGTCAAGCCCGACGGCCCCGGCTGTCGAGCCATCATTTTTTTGTTGCCACACTCTGTGACGCCCACACATTGGCACGGGTGAGCCGGGCGCCTTCCCGGAATTCGCGGGCGCGTGGTTATTGGTTGAGCCGTCCATGCACCGGGTATGGCGTGACATGCGCATGCGCATCGCCGTGTCACGCACAACGGCCACATTATCGGGGCGCTCGTTGCGTACTTGCCTTTTATTGAACCATGCAAACACAGTTAGTGTGGAAGATAACGTACGCAAACGTAGTTACAGTCACAGTCCCGCAAACGGAACAGTTAAGGCGACAACCAGCCTACAGGCGTGGTGTCGGGACAACAGAAGTGTGAGAGCTGTAGCCTAGCGACAGCTCTGTACCGAGTCAAACAGTTTATCGGTATGTCCGATCTAGACATGTACTAATCATATCTAGAATAGCTTACAGTAGCTATCTGCAACTAATACGTATGCGGTATTACTTACAACACTCCCCCTGCAGGTAGCTACGGGATGAAGCGTTGCATTGGGTCTTGTCCTCCAATGATCGCACTTCGGTGTCTTGCAAGTGCATGTCTTGGGAGGAGTTTGGTGAGCATGGCAACGTCGGCAAAGCATGTGAGTTGGAGGCTGTGGTCCAGGCCCCCCCCCAACGTCAGGCGCATGTGAATGGTGCCATGAAGGGAGCGGAGGACCTTTTGCAGAGCGCGCCAATGTGCCTCTGTGGGTGAGGCTTGGGCGGAGCCAAGGATGCGCAAGAGCGGGGAGACAGCGGGGCGCGTGCAGACGGGGGCGTAGTGGGGGCTGCCCAAGAGACTGGGATGGACGTCTGGGTCAAAGTCGGGGGTTGCGTGAGTCGGTCGCCCGATGACTATGGGGTCAACGGTGGGGCGACGACGGCCACGGGGGGTGTGGTCGCCACGCTTGGCTGGGGAAGAGTGATGTCCATGGAAGAGTAGAGGTGGGCCACCCGGAAATGGAGAGCGGCCAGCCATTGGGGACGGCGGGGCGTACGAATTCGGGTGGTCACGGGAGGGGGGGACGCCGTGAAAGGGCGCCTCCGGGATGAGAGGTATGGGGTGGTGAGGGGCATATCCAACGGGGGGGTAGGGAGGGTGTGGCGGGAGTTGTTTGACTGCGGTGTCGTGTAGGGCAGAATCAGCGGGGGGGTATGGGGGGGGTTGCAAGTGTTCACCTACGAGCTTGGGGCGCGAGGGCTCGCGGTGCGCATCGAGGCGGCGCTGTGCGACGGCGGGGTGCGGAAGAGTACTCGCAGCAACAACAGCATCCTCGGCCGACAGCGAGTCGAAACGAGCTGTCAAGTGTGCCACTTGCGCAACGAGCAGCACGAGAGGATCCGGGGGGTGTTCGAGGGGGAGGGTGTGCACGTGGTGGCCCTCCGGAAAGTGTGCGAGGTGAGCGACGTGGCGACGCTGAGCGACATGGGGGTGCGGATTAGCACCCGCAGCAGCAACAGCATCCGTGGCCGACTGCAAGTCGAAACGAGCTGTCAAGCGCGCCACTTGTGCAAAGATCTGCGCGAGAGTATCCGGGGGGTGTTCGAGGGGGAGGGTGTGCAGGTGGTGGCTGTCCGGAAAGTGTGCGAGGTGAGCATCGTGGCGGCGCTGAGCTACAGGGGGGTGCGATATAGCACCCGCAGCAGGAAGAGCAGCAATGGCGGCCGACCGCGAGTCGAGATACGCGTCAAGGCGCGTCAGTTGCACACGCAGCAGCTCGAGAACACCCTGGGTATTATGGACAGTGCTCTGCTGAGAGCCTGGGTGAGGGGAATCAACAGGTGCAACAGGCGGGTTTTTTTGCGCCATTTCGACAGAGGGCGAAAAAGAAAGAGCTGGATTAAAAAACAGGCAGCGGTAAAAACCGCTAGCCGGACTCGTGCCTAACAGCGGTATGCAAAGAGACGGCCTGATGCCCGCCGACCCCTCGGCCTGTAGCCCCGGGGTGTCTCAGAGCACCTTTTCTGTATCCTCCACCCAGTGTGGGGCACAAGTCGAGGCCAAGGCCAGGACAGGTGGAGCGCTGCGCTGGTGGCTGATGCGCGAGGCTAGTATAAAAATAAAAATAAAAGGTAAGCTACGGCTGGCGTGCGACCTGTGGATGCGTATTCACCCGACAGTGCACCCCCCCGTTCTCCAGCTTGGACCTGTGTGCACCCTGTCCACACACGACGAGTGCGTCGGTGTGGTTGGCTGGCTATCTCCGGCGGGTGGCTGGCTTAAGAGGGTGGTGGCGGGTTTTACAAATCGCAGTTTATACTGGCGATACCGCCGACTACAGGTTGAAAGTACTAGGTGTCTATAGAAACTTGCCTTCTGCGGGAGAGCTGTCGATCGCAGCTCGCCGAACCAGGTTGTCGCGCGTGAGTGACGTGAGGCGGGGGCCCATAACCTATTGAACCATGCAAACACAGTTAGTGTGGAAGATAACGTACGCAAACGTAGTTACAGTCACAGTCCCGCAAACGGAACAGTTAAGGCGACA
Organism: Tetraselmis chui; assembly: GCA_026401115.1. Taxonomy (NCBI): domain Eukaryota; kingdom Viridiplantae; phylum Chlorophyta; class Chlorodendrophyceae; order Chlorodendrales; family Chlorodendraceae; genus Tetraselmis; species Tetraselmis chui. Next base: position 139,092 of record JAPMLY010000300.1, read on the forward strand.
ACCAGCCTACAGGCGTGGTGTCGGGACAACAGAAGAAGTGAGAGCTGTAGCCTAGCGACAGCTCTGTACCGAGTCAAACAGTTTATCGGTATGTCCGATCTAGACATGTACTAATCATAATCTAGAATAGCTTACAGTAGCTATCTGCAACTAATACGTATGCGGTATTACTTACAACACCTTTGGAGGCGTTTGTCGCCGTAATTACGCAATTGAAAAACGGGATCGCCCCACTGCGTTTTCGGGTGGCGCATGAGGCCAAAGCCAAATTGAAGTTGAAATTGAAATTGTTTTCAACATGTACCGTATGCGCCGGTTTACAACAAGTACCGTATGCGCCGGTTGCTGTCTCTGGGCCCTCCCAACTATGCCACACAAGAAACTTACAAGTCAAGGCTAGACCGTGAACCGCCGGAATCCAACCTCTCCAAAGGGTGTCCGAGGGTTTTACTCCCCCCCGGGGAGTGCTCGATGCGGGGCGATGGCGGCGTGCTTGTAGGGGCGTGCGAAGGTGCAGTGTGTGGATGCGCGGCGAGAGGTTGTGCGGGATTTAATGCGGTAGATGAGTAGGAGATGGTGTAGCCATTAGACAGTGTGCGTATGGAGGTGTGTAAGGATGCGAGACGTGTCGAGTCGTGCTTTGGAGATGAGTTTGTCAGGAGGGTCAGTGCGGAGGGTGAGTAGAGATGTGAGACTGGAGATGGTGGATGAGTGCGGTGTTCCCGTGCGGCTCATGACAACTGGGAGGATGTCGACTTCGGTACCTCGCCAGTGGCTGCGGATGGCATTGGCGAGGGGGTGTATTTGGCACGTATGAGTTGGGCTGTTTGGGAGAGGTTGTGGTCCGTGCAATACTTCCACTCCTCTATCTGAATCTTTTTAATTGATGAGTATCGGCGGCGACTGTTTCTGTGACCGACGTAACGAGGTTCGAGGAGGCGGATTAAGTCGGGTTTGTGCGCCGAAGGTCGAAGCGCGAGGGAGAAAATCTCGGCGGGGAGGATGGCAGGGCGCGATGTTAGTGAGTCGGGTGAGAGGCCTTCATTAGCAACAAGTCGGGTGGGCATGTGGGTGGGGTGTGGGGGGTGACAGTCAAGAGGTGTGTGGGTGGGTGTGGGGGATGCGAATGATTTGATGGGCTTGTTACCGAAGTCTGTTGTGATGGTCTCCCATCGTCCTCAGTTGTGGCGTTCCAAGAGGCTGAGTAGGAGTTGTAGAGTGCCGTTGTGGCGGTCCTGTCTTAGGCCAGACATGGTGGGGCAGTTACCGGCCATGTGGCCGTTGCTAATGAAATGGCCACACATGGGGCAGCGCAGGGTGGGGTTGTGTGTGAGGAGGCGGGTGTTGTGTACTCCCCACATGAATTCTTGCTTGAGGGTGAATTGGATGTTGGTGAGTGTGGTGTGCTTTTTGTGGAATGTGAAGTCGGCGCCATCCTCCGCGGCGCGGGCGAGGAGGGCACCGTGTTTGGATGTTTGTGAGAGGGGTGTGTGAGTGAGTGTGTGTGTGTGTGTGTGTGTGTGTGTGTGTGTGTGTTTTTGGTGCTGTGAGTGTGAGCGTCAGTATTGAGGATGGTATATCTATAGGGTATAGTAGGGTCCCCTACGGTTTGTGGAATGAGGGTGTATGGCAAGGTCCATTGGCCTATCGACACGTCTGAACATGTGGTGCATGTGACGTCGGGTGGGTGTCCGTCTGCAGCTTGGTTAGCTAGTGTGTCCGCGAGATCGTTTCCTAGTGAGTGGTTGTTTGCTTTGATTTTGCCGAGGTGTGTGCGGAGGCCTGAGGCGCAACGGGTCCTGAGGGTGTGGGTGATGGAAAGGAGTGTGTCGAGGTGGATGTTGTGTTTGTCAGCGGTTGGGCGGTGCAAGTATCCTTGTATGAGGCGGAGGGAGCACACACTGTCTGTGAGGAGGTGGGTGTGTACGAATTCCTGTCAATTCTATGCAAGATTTCCTCTTATGGGAAGGAATGTTAGGTTCGTGCGTTCCGAGAGGGGATAAGTAAGGGGGTGAGTTTGGTTGGGGGGGAGAGGGTAAATGCATGCCGAGTGGGGTGAGTAGGTGTCGAAGATGTGTGGAGGAGGGATTGTGATGGTCGGGTCGGGAAGGTGTGTGTTGTATATTGATTCAAGTATGTTGTGTAGGGCGGTCATGGCTGTGTGTGAGGGTAAGGTGGAGAGTGCGAGGGAGTTGGCGACTAGGTGTATGTCGACCGTCCAGCGCGTGCCGAACGGAGTGGGGGTGGGGTGGCATGTGTGTTGGTTGGGGGGTAGAAAGGTGTTTGCGTCGTTAGGAAGTGTGTAGAGGTGGTGGGTGTATGGAGAGGTGATGTATTTGGCATGGCGGTATGGTGTGTGTTCCCATCGGGGGAGTATGAAGATTGTGGCGCTGGGTGTGTGTGAGGCTGTGGAGTGGGCGCTAGTGATTGCGTGTTCCATGGCGCGGCGCATGCATTCGTGGTCGTATTTAGGGTTGGCTATGTTGGTGCCGTGCCAGGTGTGTGGGGCGTTGCTGCCGTTAGATGAGAAGACTATGTCTTCGGGGTATGGTGAGTGATAGGTGTGAGAGTGGAGTGATTTGTTAAAGGAGTCTGAGTACAGTTCCGTCTAGATGTGGAATGTGTGGCGGAGTGCTGTGAGTAGGTCTTCTCTCGTGGCCCATATGTTACGTGTGGTGGTGGTGGGTGTGGGTGAGTGTATTTCTAAGCACGAGCCTAGGCGAGTTATGAGGTGGTAGACCTCCTCTTCGAACGAGTGTTGTGTGAGGTCGGGGCGGAAGAGTCGGAATAGGTGACGGATGCGGGGGCCGTTGAGGGTAGTGACCGCGCGGCCGTCGGGGGTGCAAAGGATGGTGGTGTCATGTAATGTTGGGTGGGTGTGTATGGTGAATTTGCCGGTGGGGAGCATGTCGAGGTCGGGGTGGATAGGGTCGAAGTTGAAAGTGATGAGGGCGTGCATCCTTGGGGGGGGTCCATGTTCGGGTAGGATGGGTGTTGTGGAGGGGACAAAGCATGAATTAAATGCAGTAAGTGCGGTGGGGCCGGAGGGGGTCTCACTGATGGTGTCGTGGAGTTGTATGCCCACTAGACCTCGTGGAGGCGGGTGAGGTCGTGATGTTGGCCGCGGGTGCACCAGTCGCATTGCCATGCGGCGGGTCCCTGAGCGGGGCGGCAATGGGAATGGACGTCAAAGTGCGAGTACGTGCGGCAGGTGGAGGTGGGGTATGTGTGTAGGTGGTCATGGCAGATGGAGCATGTGGTGGGGGAGGGGGTGGGTAGACTCACCGATGTGGGGATTGAGGAGATGAGGCGGAAGCCGTCGTCGAGTTGGAGTTGGATGTCCCACTCCGTGAGGTGTTCCGGGGCCCATTCTACCATGTATTGTGTTTGGCCAAATTCTGTGTCCTTGTGTTTGGAAATGATGCGTGTAACGTCGCATGGGGGTAGTGGTGGTCTGAGGGGGAGAGGTATTCTGTCTCGATGTGTGTGGTGGGAGCCATGGGGGGGGGAGTTTTTGGTGTGGGTGGTGTGGATGCCGGGTGGGAGGATGGTGGGGGGGCAAGGAAGGTGGGGGGAAAGGAGGGGAATCCATGAGGGGTGGATGGTGGTGGGGGGGGATGCTTGTTTCGGGGTGAGGTGTGTGATGGGCCGGCGGTTGTGGATAGTGTTGAGGGGTTCGGTGAGGACTGCGGCGAGGAGGCGAATGGGGACTGAGAGTGAGGTGGTGGACCCCGTGAGTTTGGATATTGATTTGCAGGATTTGATGAGGATGGAGGTTGTGGAGGCGCGGAGGAGGACTTGTGGCCACGTGGTGATGTTGTTTTTCCAAAGGGGGGTGAGGCGGGGGAGGAGGGATGCGTGTGTTTTGCGGGGAGAGATTGTGGCCACGTGGTGATGTTGTTTTTCCAAAGGGGGGTGAGGCGGGGGAGGAGGGATTCGTGTGTTTTGCGGGGAGAGAAATCACAGTATGCTTGTTTGTAGGTGTGAGGGTCGGTGATGTGTGTGGCTCTGTCTCGGAGTGAAGCGAGGAGGGCGTTGTCTTGTCGGGTGAAGTGGGCGCGGAGTGTGGAGGCAATGGGGTTGGTGAGGGAGAGTGGAGGGATGTTGTGGAACATGGTGCCTGCGTCGCGTTGGGCTCGTACTAGGCATCGGAGTGTGGGTGGGGAGGAGCTGCTTGACATGATGGATTCGGTGGGCCAATGGGAGTATGTGGTGGAGATGGTGCGAATGTGTGCTCGGGCCATGTGGCCTCTATACCCAGGGTTGTTCATGATTTTATGGAGGTGGCAGACTGTGAGTTGTGCGGCATGGGCTTTGAGGGAGGGGAGGCCGTAGCCGAGGTCTGAGGTAGGGCGGTGGAGGGCGGTGCGGGGGAGGTTACGCACCGAGGAGACGGCGGAGTGGAGTGTGCGGCAGATTTGGCCTTCGAGGATGTCGAGGTGCGAGTCGGTGAAGAGGCCGAGCTAGAGGGTGAAGTGTTTGCCGATTAGTAGTTCTCGGATGACCCGCAGTCTGCGGGATTGTGTTAGTGGGGAGGTGGAGAGGGCGGTGATGAGGGATGCGGTAGTGCGCTTCAGTTCCAGCCATTGTTTGTTGAAGGTGAGGGAGGTGTTGAGTTTTACCCCCAGTACGCGGTATGTGTCCGAGGGGCCGATGGAAGGTATGGGGGCAGGGTTTGAGAGGCCAAAGCCACATGCGCGTATCAACGACAACGTATCAACGGTTATCAATGCGCATTGTGGGGGGCGCACGAGGCTTTGGGCGGGAATGTCGTGAACTTCAACTTCGTCGGCCCGTTTGGGGGCCCAAACGTGTGAACTGCGTTTACGGTGTTTAGAACTATGATTGTCATATGCTGAAAGAAGTGGAGCATCTTTATTGATCATAAAAATGGGAAGTGAGCGAGTTGCCGGTTCGCTCCGCATGTATATTGATCTTCGCAAAGCTAGCTTTAGATTTGTATTGCGGTTTATCCTTGAAAATTTATGCCCCATTCAATGAGATCATGTGTAGGCGAGCGGGTATGATGTCCGACCTATTGAGTTTTTTGATCAAATCACATTATCCGATGATTTTCTCGTAAGTTCTCGAAATCTCGTCATCCTCCTTTGAGGCATGGCCTCGTATTACCGAAGCGACATCATCACGCGGGCGCTGCGGTATAGAGCTATACCGCATGCTATAACTTGAGTCGTCGAGTCCCATCCTAGTTAATTCATGCAGATACATGCCCGTCCCATTCGCTACCCCCATGGCACGAAACCAACGAGTCCGAAAGCCCGGGGATAGTGAATAATTGGAATGCCACCCCCGGGATTCGATCTTGAGACCTCGCAAGCGCGAGAATAGCGAGTTCATAAGTCGTCATAAAGTATTTCAATTTGGAACGTCACTAGCATTCTTGTGTACATGGTGATTGCTTTAATGATACATCTTGATGCGGACCCCCGCACTTCCGCTTTACTTGGCACGCCCTCCGTTCGGGCGGTTCATGGCTACTATCCCTTTGCTTTAGACGAAAAGGGCCGGTTGGCGCCTATGGCGGGTGAGTTTATTGATCGCCTAGCTATTTTGGTGACTGTTCGTCGCTTCCATGGCATGGTTGTAGCCGACTCTCGTTCAATACGTTACGATAATTATGTCCGCATGCAACATTTCGTTCGTCGATCTACTTATTTTCCCTTTCCTCGGTTTTTGAGGGATGTGCGGCGAGAACTCATGCAACATCTTTATGGTGCTCTTCATGGTACTTTGGATTCCTATTGATGCGATGCTTTGCAGGAGTGTAGTGCCGATATTGTGGCATGCCTCCCTATTCCTCGGGCTTGGTACTGGGGGGGGGGGGGGGGGGTCGTTTTCCTCCTTTCCCCTTGTTGTTTGGTGGTTTCCGTTGCTTTTTATGATTATATTGATTTAAATCTTTTTTAGGGTTTGCATATCCAAATCCCATGCGAACGGGACAGTTACTCTAGCGGTTACTGTTACCATTAATATCGGCGCGTCGCATTTGAAGGACAACCACCTTGCCCTAGTAGTTAGACGCAACCAACGACAAAACGACTTCCCCAACGGTCAGCTCTAGCTAGCCCTCTCCTCGTAAGCCGGAACTAGCCACGAGCCTGGCACTCTTTGCTTTCGCGCTCAACCAATCTAGGCTTCGTGCGAACCCACCCACCCAACCCTATAATCTTGCGCTAATCGTCCCCCATGCCCCGCCTGTGGGTGTCTTTTGGCCAAATTGTAAACAAGCTGAAATCCTTGGCAAAACGTGCCATAGGGTAAATTGTAAAAAAGAATAATGAGCTGTTCGTCGCTTCCCTGGCATGGGTGCTGCTGACTCTCGCTCCTTGCGCTCTGACAGTTATGTCCGTATGCAACATTTCGTTCGTCGATCTACTATGTTCCTTTTCGGCGTTTTGGGGGGGATGTGCGACGTGAATTCATGCAGCGTCTTTCTGCTGCTCTTCATGGCACTCTGGGTTCTTATCTCCGTGACGCTTTTCAGGAAGGCAGTGCTGATGCTGTGGCATGCCTTCCTGTTCCTCGGGCTTAGGTTTTTTTCCTCTTTTCTTCTTTTTGCTTGGTGGCCTCAACTGCTTTTTGTAAGTAATTACTTGTTTGATGAATATTAATAATACATCATCGCATCGAATATGGAACAATCGATCGATATTGTTTGCTTACAAGACAACACAATGATAAAGGCGCATCATGTGGAAAAAGACCGCGCGGCGGAACAAACAATACAAGCAGAGGAGCATCAAGGCCAACCACGGCAGCTCCAGTGGTCATCACGAAGCTCCATCAACGACGTCACATTGTTCCGTCAAGTCTTTCCCAGCAGGGCACTCGGCTTGACACCTTGCGCTGACCTGGTCTAGGACAACTCTGCAGGCATCTGCCCCAATCCAATAGTTCGACTCCTCGCCTGCGTCGCCTTTGAAACCAGCGCTTTTCGCTGAGACGACTTCGACGACGAGTCCGACAGCCGCAGGGCCATGCCTCTTTTACAGCTGACAGTCAGAACCGCCACCCAACGCGCAGTCGCCGTCTTGGCGCGGCGCGATCGCCCCCACCCCCACCAACTTTCTACCGGACGGGTGTTCGGTGACTCGGTGACCGTCCGCCTAGTACGACCTTCAACTGTCCTAGCGCCCGCCTATGCCGCTGATCAAGTTACCGACCTCGTGCTAGTTTTTTCACTTTACACACATTCCCGTCGTTCCGATGATGGCGTGACGAACGGTCTCGACGAACGTAATTGATTACGTCAACCTGCGTCGGGTGCTTTCTTATCTCCGATTTGATATTACCTGGCTGATCTTTCTTTCGTAATTGCTTGTCGCGAGCAGGGACCAAGCTGGCCGAGTTCCCGCACGACTTTGTCTCTTCTCCGGTGAGCGCATCAACCGCCTGGTTCCGCCGTTCCGCAGAACTCCATCGCTTCCATTTTCCACGGAATCTTGCGTCGACGCTTGCCACGAGGATGAGCGAATTTGTTAAATTTCGGACGTGTGTGTCTGGGGGTGGGTGGGGGGGTGGGTGTGGGTGAGTGCGCGCGCGCATGTATGTGTCAGTCTGCGCGCGCGCGCGCGCGTGTGTGTGTGTGTGTATGTGTGTGTGTGTGTGTGTGTGTGTGTGTGTGTGTGTGTGTGTGCGTGTGCGTGAGTATGTGTTTCTTTGTCTTTGTGTTTAGCCGTGTGTGCGCGCACGTCTCTATGTGTATGTGCGTGCGTGTATGTTGATCTATGAATGTGTGTGTCTCTGTGTCTATATATGGTGTGTGTGTGTGTGTGTGTGTGTGTGTGTGTGTTTGAGTATCCTGATTTATGTGTTTGCGTATGTGCTTGTGTCTCTGTGTCGGTATGGGCGTTTGCTTTACCACCTTCCAGTGCTAGCAGGGGCTCCCTCGCGTCACACCCACGTTGCGGGCCGAATCCTTCCGCACTTTGCCGCTCCACTGCCGTGGCCGCCATGTCTAGCGACGTGCCTTCCCTGGTGCGCTCACAGTCTTCGGAGAGCCCAACACGACTGTCACACCCAACCGTCACGTCAAACCCAACCGACTGTCACAATGCGACGCCTTGCGTTGTGCGCCTAGCTCCGAACTCGACTCGACCGACTGTGTCTGGTGCTTCCTTGCGTCAGGTGTCTCCGGCGTGGCTGAAGGATCACCTCGCAGGAGGTGGCGTGAAAGTGTTGGATGGGACCTGGTACATGCCAAACGCAGGAAAGGATCCACTGGCTGAGTTCATGGAGGACCGCATTCCAGGTGAGGAGACAAGAGCCTGACATACTACCCTCGCACCCCCACCCTGCTATTATTGTAGACATAAGACACCTCTGACACTCTTTCACAAGAGTCATAAGACACCAGGCATATGCACCAAACGTACACCTAAGACACCAGACACACCTTTCCCAGCTCCACCACCCCACACTGCCATCCCATCCTTTCATTTGTGAGGAAGCTTCTCATCCTAAAAGCTCTCCCACTGTCTGCTGTATGTCTCAGGCGCCTCTTTCTTTAACTCGGACAGCATCGCCGACCCCTCGACGGGACTACCACACATGCTGCCCTCCCCCGAGGTGAGCACGTCTCCACCCCGCACCCTCTTCAATTTTGGCATGATACGCACTCCGGTGCTGCATGATCAACCCTGAGCGGAGGTTGCAATGGGGCTGCGCGTCGCAGATGTTCTCAGCGGCAGTGGACGCGATGGGGATCACCAATGACACACACGTGGTGGTATACGACCGACACGGCGTGTTTTCCGCGCCCCGCGTCTGGTGGACCTTTCGGACAATGGGCCACGACAGGCGCGCTCTACTTCAGTTAGCCCCTCTGTTAACATTGGCAGTGTGACTGCTTCCCAGGGGTGGGGGGTGGGGTCCTTACATATAGCAGAGGGTGATTGCGTGGGCTGTGGCGATATGTCCTTTAGGGTCAGCGTCCTGGAAGGGGGTCTACCTGCATGGAGGGCATCAGGTGGGGAGGTGGACACGTCTGCTGTGCAGGAGGCAGCTAAGGTTGGCCATTGTCACGGACACCCGCTTTTCTTTCGCTGCCTGAAATGTGAATGACCGCGACGCGAGTATTTCATGCCGTACTCTGAGAACCATGCCGTACCTCTGGATCAGGTGAAGCTGGGCGTCACGCCTGCGCTGTCTTCATCGAACACGCCCGCGTATAAAGCAGAGAAGGATGCTGCCAAGGTTAGAAACCTGGAGCAGATGTGGGCGAACGTGGACAGCGCCGCTGACCAGGTAAAAAAAATCTAATGTAGGTTGTGAGGTCTGTGTGTGTGTGGTGAGACGGAGGAGAGAGAGTGGGGTACAGGTGAAGGTGAAGCTGACGTGGGGGAATGAATCGGTGTGGTGCAGGTTGTGGATGCACGGAGCTCTGGCCGCTTTTACGGCACCGCTCCAGAGCCACGTGAAGGTATGCGAGGAGGGCACATTCCTGGCAGCAAGAGTGTCCCCTTTGATGCCGTCCTGAGTGAGGGTAAGGCGGGGCTGAAGAGCCCTGCGGAGATCAAGAGCGTCTTTGAAGGTACGCCAGTCAGTTACCTCTTCACCGGTTTGTTCTTTTTTCCCTACTACTACTCACTCGTTCCAGACATCTCGTGCACTGTGGGCTCCTTACCCTTACGTGTTGGGTTGATGATGTCAGAGGCGGGTATCCAGCTTGACTCGGCAAAGCCCATCGTGGCTTCATGTGGCTCCGGAATGACCGCATGTGTGCTCGCACTGGCGCTGGATCAAATCGGGCAACCTCTGGTGCGCTCCTGCACTGACCTTCCCTTTCGTTTCCGTTTCGTGCCTTCCCTTGCTACTGAAATGCTTCAGCAGTCTCCACCGCACAGTGATCGTTGATATTGCAGTTATTGCCCTCTGTGTGTGCATATGTTCGCAATGATCGGCATAGATATGTGTACGGCAATCATCGCATAGAAAGGCTGCACATTGCATGAACACAGTTAGTGAGCTTCCTTGTGCTGTTGTTTTCGTATGTGGCACTGCGTTCGCCCCGCGTTTGAAGACTTGTGTGTACGACGGCTCGTGGACGGAATGGGGCAGCAACCAAGATGTTCCCATTGTCAAAGATTAACTTGCTATGGATGTCGACACTGGCAGGCATTCCATGCGCATAACTCCTGCGCGTAATGGGCAGAATCAATATCCGGATCATGAACTGCACGCCCCCGTCCTTCCCTCGCCTCCATTCTGATGTTTTTAATTGTTGTATGCAATCGTCATCCTTCACGTTGTCTGCACTCCCCTGAAACTTTGCCCAGCTGGTGAGTGAGTGAATAGAATGGAAGCAAACGAAATCAAAAAATAAACCCCATGACATCTCCTATGTTGTAAAAGTTGTCGGCTGACACCTGTTCAATCTTGAACCGATAATAAGGCGTATCTCCGTTGTCCTTCGGGTGAGACGCTCATGTGAGGGGGATTTTAATTCGGCGCGTGATGACGCTGCGGAAGTCTACCTATTGGTAAGCGACTTAAGCTTTGGCAAGAGCTTGCACAAATAATGGCGTTGTACTTCCAGAAACCAAACGGCATTGGTAGTGCCGAGTGCCTTAAAATTTTCAGAGAGTCAAAAAAATACTGCACATATTGCGACTCGTATCAAGATGCAACAAGAGCTTCGTTGTTATAATGATATATCCCAACGTGGAAGTTTGTCCAACAGGCGCGACAACGATGAGAGGGGGTTTGATACAGCGCCTTGATTTTATGGTTTGATTGACTTAAATCTAGAAGTTTGTTAATCCAACTCCCATGTGTACGGGACAGTGACCCTAACGGTTGCGGTTACCGTTAGCTACGGCCCGGCGTACCTCCAAGACAACCACCTTGTACTGGGAGTAGGGCGCAACCAACGGCTAGACGACTTTCCCAACATGGCACTCACTGCTTTCTCGCTCAGCCAGTCTAGGCTTCGCGCGAACGTAGTCTCAACTCTAGTAGTCGAGCAGGGTGTCAATTTTTAATGCTTCTGCGCGAACTCAACCACTATTGCTCCAACTTCACCATGACATGCGAGACACTAAAGCACTTGCGACACTTGTCCCGCCCGGGCGACTTCTTCGTCTCCTTGGACCTCACATACATGTACTACACCCTTGGCATCCGGGAGGAACACCGCGACTACTTCATATTCATCTACACCGGCACCCCGTGGCGACTCGTGTGCCTTCCGATGGTTGGTCCATTTCAACTTCAACTTCAGTTACATTTTTAGTTAGACTGGTAAATCTAGAGGTTTGCAGAAACGTATCCTACTGTCACTAAACACCGTAATAAGATCCAAATTACTACTAAAGTACTATTGAACCACAAAACATGGATGGGTTCGAATGAGCAACGTCGACCGTATTCGCTGAGGGCTTGGCCTCCCGATGAGTGACAGATTCGTGGACAAAGGGCCCGTTGAACAAGAGGCGCCGTCCACCCCTTCCCAACCGAGCCTAGCTCACCCCGGTCAGTGTATCCGTAGCCATACTAAACGGTACACACTCAAAGGCGCTATCCCTATCATTTTGAATCTCGTCAGAGTGGCAACTTCCGCGCCTCCTCATTCAAACTCGATACGAATTGCACCTTAAGTGGCGCCCGCCGGCGGCGCAGCGGCGGCGGCCCCGGAGGGGGGTGCGCTCGCAGGCCCGTTGACACCTACCTCTACCTCCACGCGGTGGGCGCCGGTAACCCCGTAACCGTGCCGTGCTTGGCACGGTAGGGGGCTGAACGAGGTATCGGCAGTTGCGATCCGCGGAATCAGTAGCTATAGGAAGCCATGTACGGAGGGTTTTGGAAAATCATAACATCCGTACACTACCACAAGGATCTCCCGCTCGGCCAGGAGCTTTTCCGTGACTAAATACTCACCGATGCTCTCCCGTCATGGCGGGAACGACGCCTACGGAATGTTTCTTGGCGAAGAAGGATACGGACGGATCAACGGTGGGACGAGGTTGTTGGAGGTGGCGGCGGACAGCCGGGAAGTAGCACCATGGTATGGAGCTCGCTAGCTGCCGACAACCATGCCTCCCCTAGGGGGGGAGACTAAAGGCTACGCAGGATGGAGGTCGGTCGCAGCCCGAGGAGCGACACGGTCCAGCGGCGACGGTCCTTAGGATCACCTCCCGCCGGAAAAACTCGGTACGGATTTTTTTTTGATATTCTCGTACCCAACATCATTTGTGGCGCGGCGACTCGATCCTTGTGTCCGACCCACCCCTCCCCTAGTCGGTACCCTATTATCGACAGGTTGCCTCAGGCAGTGTGCCTAGGGTTATCGTAACGGCACGCTGCTCATAAAGGCGGCCCCCTAACAACGTAAACCACCAATGGAGGGTACGGACGGCCAAAGCGCGATCATACAGGTGTTGGAAACACGCGGAGCAAAGACATGGGACATGATAATATCTAGCACGGGGGCAAGAGAGCCAGCCGGACACCCTATGCAGCCTAATTATTTTATCTTCCTAGCCCCCGAAGGAGGAGAGAAGACTCGGCTAGGTGGCGAGCTGCATCGGAAGGAGCAACTATTAACTCGGGCGGGGATGAGCACGGATCGAGACGGGACCATCGACGACTTGAGCGAGGGGGTTTTTCGCTTGCCTTTCCCCCCTAGCTCCGGCACGACCGGAGTCGTACGAGAGTCGAGGTCATGCAAGTCCGCCTCGAGCACCTAAAGCTGACCAACCTAGATGACCAGCGTCCCCGCAGCGGCAGGAGCAGGCCGCGCATCGTGGAGACTAGCGACACTTTTTCTTTTCATACAGTATCCAAAAAGTACGTATAGATAAAAAAAAAAAAAAACGTGATTACGTGTATATTTTAGACGGTATCGCTATTGCCAATGGAAAGGTCGGGATTAGTGGTTCATGGTCCAGCCCTTGCCAAATGAGTCCTATAATAGGCAAAGCAAGGAGGGCCCAGAGACAACAACCGGTTAATTATGGTATTGTTGTAAAAACAAATGCGCCTAAATATCTACAACACTCTCTAGAAAAGCAAAAAGTACAAAAAGAAAAAACAACTAGCTGCGCGCACTCCCTCGCGCCCGTCCGAGCGTCCGGACGTTCCCGTCCGCCGCCTACCATACGTAGGTCAAGAGCAAACCAACACTAGCCGAGTCGCGAGCTGCCAACTCGCGTTCCACACTACAAACCCGAACACATACCCACTACCAATCACTCACTTTGTACTACTCGTCGAACGATTCTTGTCTCGACCGTGCTTTTCTCCCCTTCACAGATCCCCCGGCGCGTCCGCACAACAGGACAAAAGAGGTCACTCGCCGCGAATGGGCTAGCACGGCGCCGAATGCACACATCCCGCAACGTAAACCCTCCGCCCGATGCCTTGACCGAGCTCTCCATTCATGCACTAGCCATCCCGACCACAACATCCACTCCCACCCCCCTCCCATATCACCCGAAGCCTCCTACGACACGGACCACTCCACACGGAGCGCTATTGTGCTGAGGGACCGGTTCCAATGCGATCGTCCCGCTCTGTCACTCACTAAGGCCAAGCCTAGCACCCAAGGTCTTATCCCGATAGCCTACGGTGCTACACTGGTCACCATCGCATTAGTTTTAATACTTTTCTCCCGTTTGAATGCTTTTAATGCTTCCCCGCCACAGTGTTGCTATGTTCGAAACATAATGCAACATATTGTCATCCGAAAGTCGTTTTCTTTCCGAGCAAATCATATTACATGCATATTTCTTCTCCCTTCACTAACCACCGTCATGATCAGCACTCCACGACCCCACCTCCCCCCCCCCCGCCACTATCTTACCCCACACATACAGAAATTTATTAGAAGCTGCGCGTGATGCATGGCATGTCGCCCCGGCCCGTGCCATGTACGCCCCCTCTCTCCCGAACTCGCCGCTAGCCGACCGATTCGCGCCATACGCCGACAAATCCCGCCCTCCGTGCCCGATGCCAACAGTAGACACCACTACCCCGCCCACCTTTTCCCCTCTACCAAACACTCATGTCGACGGCCGTCCTCCCTTTGCTCCATCGCTATATTCATCGCTCGCTCCAATCGTTGTGCCCCTCCGCTTTTTGTTTCAGTAATAGATCACCTCACCCAGCTTAATCGCCGGACACTCGCGCTTACCCGCGCTTACCTTATTGTAGACCATAACGCGCTCCTTTTCCCTCCCCCCCTCTCCACTCATCACGCACTACCCACCTCGACCGTCGCTACGATAATGACACCTTTCCCCCTGTTGAGACTAGCATGCACGACTTGCTCTACGCGAATACTTATCCGATCGTCCGCTCTTCCGCGTATCTACCTGCCTCGGCACTATCATCCCTCCCTTCTAGGCACAGTCTGGCAGCCACATACCCGTAACCCCAACATTCTAAGCGATACACGTATTCCCCCGCCCTCACAATCCCCACTTTCATTAGGCCTGCTCCGATACTTCTCTCGAAAGCCCGAAAGGAGATTTGAAACAGTATCGACAGTCCCCTATCGTAGTGATGCTCTCTCGAATCGCCCTCTCCCTAACACCTGCCACACCTAACACATGTAACCCTTCTCCCCTCCTCCATTACCTTTTCCTACTCTCACCGCCATCCTTACACTTACCACCCTCTCTTAAGCTCCGAACGGTCACCCGTTTCAAGAAGCTTATACTCGCCGGCACGCGCAAGACCTCGACGGACGGACCCCCGGAGCCTCCCACTTTCGCCATGCGCAAGCCTCGGCCGGCCAGGCCGCAAATCCTCCCTAACTCCACATCGGACGGGGAGCTCCGCCACCCCGCTCCGCTCCCACCTCATGCACAACCAACGCCAACACACTATCAACGCAGACTTACCACCCCGCACATGCACGGATACCGTGCATGGGTACCTCTACGACTTAAGCCTCGCCGATGGCCTCCCCACCCCCCTCGGTAACCTAGACATAGCTGCAGTACTATCCTTCTAGTGGAGACGTTATTAGTAGCTCGCAAATCTCTACACCATAGCCTAATCCCTCGCCAAATCACACTGGAACTCCACTTGCACATACACAATAATAACCAACATTGAAGTAGATACCCACCACTGCCACGGGATATTCCCGAGCCATTGAATTAACCGCGCGAACCGCGGGCACCCCCCTCGACCCGGATACCCTATCCAACCTCTCCTCATCCTCACATGGCAACACTCGCATTTCGGCCTCCTACATGTCACCAACACTTCGTCAACTTGGATTGACTCCCTTCACCATCCACCCCCACCTGATCTCCTCCACCGCTCCATATCATTACTCTCCGCGTGGAACTTCAACATCACACTTCCCTCTCCGTCACTACACATCCTCCACCCTCCCCAACAACTTGACACCGGCCACGCATGGTCATGCGGCCCCCACGTCCCTCTTCACACCTACTTTATACTCACAGCACCTCCTGACCAACCCTACGCGCCCCTCCTACCCCCGGACCACAATCTACACACTCCACTCCCTTCTTTTGCACCATGTATTACGCTCCGCCCCTCTGTACATTTGCCGTTTACAACTCTTGGCACCCCTCAATCCCCCCCCCCCCCCAAATAATTAAACTCCCGATACACACAAGACGCCCCCCCTCGCAACCCCCCCTCACGACCCGCCCCCACTCTCAACCCATACCCCCACAGCCCCCGCCACCAAGCGCCCCGCCTCAACCCACCCACACCCTCCCGGATAACCCACCCCACCCCCCCACTCACAACCCACAACCGGTCCTCCCTCACCACATCGCCTAGCCACTTCACATAATAAACCTCAACACCCGAGGCCTCCACACCTCCACCATGGATGTAGACCACCTAGCCACCACTCACCACCCGGACGTCGTCCTCCTCGCCGAAACCAATCAAACATCACACAAATCCCGGTGGCGTATTGGCCTACCCCAATACCTCCTCTAGAGCGCTCGTCCGAAATAATCACATGTCTCCTAACCCCACGCATGCCTCCTCTTCGCAGTTCGCAAATCGTTCTTCCAATCCGCCACTGTCAGACCCCCGCCTCTCCACTTTCCCAGGCACATGAGTGGCTTGTCCCTCATTCCTCACGCATGCACCCCGTACCTCCTCATCGGGGTCTACATGCACCAGCTCCACACCGCACAACTAACCCGCGTGTACCTATAAGTTGCCGGAGGGGGACTCAGACTCGCCGATGACCACTCAACTCACCGCGTCATTTGGGGAGGAGACTTCCAATCCACCACACACCAAGGTGCTGGACACCCCGCCCTCACCTCCCTCCCCCATTCCCACCTTCAACCACTCCAACCCCCTATCCCTACCTTCCCTCGCAGCGATGGCTGCATAGACCATTAGCTATCCGCTCCCCCCTCAACCCTCACCCCCTCCCCATCCGCCATCTAGGTCTTTCCTTCCCCTTCACACTTCACCATCCACTCGGCGATCCACCTCATTATCCCAATTCCCTCCTCCCTCATCGCTCGACCCCCCTCGCCCGACAACCCCTCACACAAACCACACTCCATCCACAAGTACAACTTCAATTTCTCCCTCACAACACCACATAAACGAATACCAAAGCAACACGCCCGACCTCATCAACCAAACCGCCTCCCTCCACGCTGCCATACTCAACACACCTTCATCCACAGCCTCCACAGATGACACCCTAGCCTCGCAATTCACAACCTTGCTCTCAAAGATCATGAACCATGCAGCCACTATCTGGCCCCAATTCCACCCGAAAAACCGCAACCCCCAAACACTTCCCCCGACACCACTTGGCTCTCTAAAATACCCCGTAAACTTGCTAAATCCCTCCGCCGCTGCAGCACTAAACGCGGCTTACTTTTCCCTCGCCCAGTCCCTCCTCCATACGACCAATTATATGATCCCGCGATAGCATGAAACACAAAGGTAAAAAACGCATCCGTCACCTCCTTCACGCTGCCACCACGGATAAATTGAAAACATAAAATCCCAAGCCAAGAGCGCTTACGACGTTAAATCGAAGTCTCCCCACCCTCTTCTCAAAATAAAAAGCGGCCTCCTCCTCAACAGCAGTGCCAGGTCGACCCTCCATGAAATTACCCGTCCCGACGCAACAATTATAGCCTCTCCTCCCGAAGTTACAGCCGTTGTCCACTCATATTTCGACAAAAAACTAACCCGCGCCACCCCGCCCGAGCTTCCCATCCCTCCATGGGAACACCCCGACAACCCCGACCCATATATCACCCTTCCCTCACCCTCGCCGACATGATAACTCGAGATACATTCGATAAAACGGCCAACTCGCTAGGCACAGGAAAAGCCCCCGCCCCCGACGGCATCCCCAACGAAATCATAAAGCTCTTACCCAATGCGTCCCGCGCCGCCCTTTTCCCCCTCCTCCCTCCTCTACCACAAGGCTTATACTCCCCCCATTGGTACCACAGCACAACCTGCTTATTACACAAGAAGGTGACCCGACTCTCCTCGACAATTACCGCTCCATTGCCCTTATGAACAACTTGCTCAAACTTTGGAGTGCACTAATCAAAGACGCAGGCTCTAAGAATGTAGAACCCCACGGCATCCTCGGCGACCAGTAAGACGGCTTCCGACTCCTTCGCAGCATCTACGACGGCTTTGGCTCCGTCATCATAATGATGGAGGACACAAGAATATCCAAAAATAACATCTACATAATGTACGCGGACTTCAAGGCGTTTTTAACGCTGCCGACCACCGCATCATGTTCAAACACATGCGTCAACTGGGTATGCCCTCCACCATTGTCGACACATGTGAACAACTATATGGTGTCTCTACCACCGACTACAACACCTCTTACGGCCCCACCCTTTCCATCGTTATCAACCACGGCACACTATAGGGAGAAACCCTCTCCCCCTTGCTATTCACCCTCTTCCTCGAACCCTTCCTCCGATGGCTCACGGTCGGTAGGTGAGGGTATCGCCCCGGTGCCCCCACCACTAATGATGACCCTACAAAACCCATGGCGACCTACCCTGGCCACGTACTTGCCGACGACCTCAGCCTCGCAACGGGATCTCCCACCAGCATGACCATCTAGCTCCAAAAGCTCTCCATCTTCAGCGCATACACATGTATGACTCTTAACGTTCGAAGATGCTGCATTACCGGCGCACTATGGAGTAAAGGCAACGCCCGCTTCCTAGCCAACCGCACCCTCCTCGCGTCCCGCCTACAAAGCCACTTCGTTACCATTAACACGTACAACTCCCCCATCCCCTCCATCGGCCCCTCGGAATCTTGCCGGGTCCTCGAGGTCGAACTCAACACGACCATCAACTTCACCGAGCATTGACAGGAACTAAAGCGCACAGCCACATCCCTCATCAATGCCATGTCCTCTTCGCCTGCTAACACAGTCCCGCAGACTACGCGTCATCCGAGGACTCCTTATCGGGAAGCACTTCACCCTCCACCTCAGCCTCTTCAACGATTCCCAGCTCGACATCCTCGATGGCTTAATCTGCCCGGCACTCCGCTCCGCCGTCTCCTCGGAGCGTAACCTCCCCCGCACAGCTATCCACCGCCCCACATTCGACCGCAGCTACGGCCTCCCCTCCCTCAAAGCCCACGCAGCACAACTCACAGTTTGCCACCTACACAAAATTATGAACACCCCTAGCTATAGAGGCCACATGGCCAGTACACACATCCACACCATTTCCACCACATACGACCATTGGCCCACATGGTCCATCACGTCACGCGGCTCCTCCCCTCCAACACTCGGATGCTTAGTCCGGGCCCAACGTGACGGAGGCACCATGTTCCACCATACCCCCCCTCTCCCTCACCAACCCCATCGTCTGCACGCTCCGCGCCCACTTCACCCGCCAAGACTACGACACCCTCCTCGCCTCACTCCGCGACAAAGCCACCAACATCACCGACCCACACACCTACAAACAAGGATACTACGACTCCACACCCCGCCGAACACACACACCCCTCCTTCCCCGCCTCACCCCCCTTTGGCATCGCAGCATCACCACATGCCCACAAGTCCTACTCCGCGCCTCTAGCTCCTCCATCCTCCTTAAATCATGCAAATCCATATCCACGCTCGAAGGGGCCGCCGACTCACTCTCCGTCCCCATCCGTCTTCTAGCCGCGGTCCTCACCGAATCCCTCGACACCATTCACAACCGCCTGCCCAACACGCTCCCAACCGCTAAACATGCCTCTCCACCCACCACCATTCACCCATCTTGGATTTCTCTCATAACACCCCACCTTCCCCACTCCCCAACCACCCCTTCCCCAAGCATCAGACCCCCCGCATCAACTCCAGCTATGCCCTCGCCCCATCACACACATCGAAGCGCAATACATCTCCCCCTCGGACCACTCCTTCCCTCCCACGACGTCACACGCTTCATTTCCAAGCACAAGGACACTGAACACGGTCATATACAATACATGGTTGAATGGGCCCCGGAACACCTCACGTAATGAGACATCCAGCTTCAACTACACGACGGCTTCCGCCTCATCTCCTCCAACCCCACCTCGGTATGTCTCCCCACCCCCTCCCCCTGCCTTTGTTCTATTTCCCACGACCCCCTCCACCCATACCCCACTTCAACATGCAACAAATGCCCGCACTTTGCCATCCATTCCCACTGCCGCCCGGATAAGGGGTCCGACACGTGGCGACGCGCCCATTGCGAACGCGGCCATAAGCACGACCTCACCCGCATGCACGAGGTCCAATGGGCCCCTTGCCTCCAACTCCACGACACCAGAAGTGAAATCCCCTCTTGCCCCACTGCCCTCAATGCCTTCAATTCCGGCTTCGTCCCAGCCACAAAACCCATCTTACCCGACCTCAGATCCACCCCATCGACGCACCCCCTTATCTTCTTCAACCCAAACCTCGAGATGCTCCCCCACCGGCACATTCACCATACACAACCTCTGTTAGCACTAGCATCCCGTTGCCTAGTGCTTATGTACAAGGTAGCTATTTGTCATCCTAGTACTTATTGTAATGCTATTGGCGGTACTATATTTTCTATTAATGGCGGTCGGCCGGCCCTGCCGGTGCCTTCGCCGGCCGCCATCTCTCTCTCCTTCTCACTTCTCTAGCTAGGCACCACACCGGCCCCCTTGTGGGGCCGGCACGACCTACGTGTATCTTCCTTTGTCCCGACACCAACCCTCGGGCTAGTTGTCTATATGACTAGCCTTCTCTAGGACTGTGATTGTAACTACATGTACGTTAGTTACCTTCCCCTCTGACCGTGTATGCATGGTTCAAAAGGTTATGGGCTCTCCACCAAGTTACACTAGAGAAGAGCGTGTGTAAAGCGCTCGGCGCCACGCTAGTCCTACCTACTCCCACGTAAAAAGGAGTAAAGCGTGTGTAAAGCGATCGGCACCACGCTAGTAATTCATCATCCTACCGACACCATGCTTCGCCTTCGAGCTAGTTGTCCGCGATTGTCCTACCATCTCCCATGTAAAAGGAGAAGAGCGTGTGTATAAAGAGAGCACCACGCTCGCCCCACCCAACTTCGAGTCTCACCTAGCCTTCAGCCTACCGATGCTCTCGACCGGATATAGTTTTTTTAAACCGACCCGCGAAAATACGGCCCGTGCGTACTTTGATTAGTAGTGTTATTGCTTTTTCCCGAGGCAATGCCGCAACACTCACCCAACTTAGCGAGGAGCTAACCTTTCCCACGGCGAAAGGGAGAAATCAACACGAGCAGCGCCCGTTTATGCTTTTGCGTGCCTACACGCTTGTGACAGCCTTGTTGGGTTTACTTCTTCCTCGCCGGTCGCCCTCATGTGTTGGCTAATTCGCCCGTGGCCATTTCTTCCCGCTACATGTCAGACTAGTACATTACGCAGTACATTTGGAACCGCTTCTTATCGGCAACTCGCCGGCAGCGGCACGTTCATGTGAGCGCATGTCGGTACAGCTACCCGAGGCCTTGCACGGTAGGGGGCTAAACGAGGTACCGACAGCTACGATCCGCGGGATTAGCACCTATCGGGAAGCCCGGTACGGAGGGTTTTGGAAAAACATAATATCCGTACACCGGCACAGGGATCTCCCGCTCGGCCACTCCGATATGTCTTTTCCGCGACTAAATACTCGCAAATACTCTCCCGACGATGGGGCGGGGGCGGCGTTCGCGAAATTTTTTTGGCGAAGAAGGGTACGGACGGATCGGCGGAGGGACGAGGGTGTTGGAGCTGGCGGCGGCCACTTGGGAAGCAGCGCTGGGGCACGGCGCTCGCTAGCAGTCGCCATCCCTGCGAGAGCCTTAAGTCTCCCCTGGGGGCGAGGCTAGAAGCTACGCAGGACGGAGGTGGGTCGCAGCCGGAGGAGCGGCACGGTCCTTAGGATCCCCGCCGCCGGAAAAGCCCGGTACGGGGGGTTTTTGGAAAAATTCCCGTACCCACCATCTTTTGAGGAACGGCGACTCGATCCTTGTGTTCTTCCAAGCCCTTCCCTAGTCGGTACCCGGTTATCGATAGGCTGCCTCAGCCAGTGTGCCTAGGGTTATCGTAACGGCACACTCCTCATAAAGGCGGCCCCCTAACAACGTAAACCGGGGAGGGTACGGACGGCCACAGCGCGATCATCTAGGTGTGGGAAACACATGGAACAAGGACGGGGAACAAGAGAAAATCTGGCTCGGAGGCAGGAGAGCCAGCCGGACACCGTCTGCAGCCTAGTTATTTTCTCTTCTCAGCCCCCGAAGGAGGAGAGAAGACTCAGCTAGGTGGCGCGCTGCGTCGGGAGGAGCAGCAAATACCTCGGGCGGGGTTGAGCACGGATCGAGACCTAACCGACGACTACCTGAGCGAGGGGGGTTTTTCACCCGCCTTTCCCCCTTGGCTCCGGCACGACCGGAGTCGCACAGGAGCCGAGGTCGGGCAGGTTCGACTCGACCAACTCAAGCTGAACATCCTTGTTGATCAGCGACCCCGCAGCGGCTGGAGCAGGCCGCGTAGCGTGGAGACTAGCGACATTTTTTGTTTCATACTATATATATCCAAAAGAAAATACGTATAGATAAAGAAAACATGGTTACCTGTATGATTTGGACAATATCGTCACTGCCAATGGAGAGGTTGGGATTAGTGGTTTACGGTCTACTCCAGCTTATAAGTCCACAAATAACTGACGTTGAAGGGGGGGGCCAGAGATAGTTGCTGGTTTATAATGGTATTGTTGTAAACAATTTCAATTTTCAAATTTCAGTTACAGCTACCCGCCCTGAGACATACGCTACAAGCACTACACCTTCGATCATGATGATGGTACCTCGCTCGACGCTAGCTAGGACGACGTCAAGACCTCGGCCACCTTGTTAGCACTAGCATCCCGTTGCCTAGTGCTTATGTACAAGGTAGTTATTTGCTATCCTAGTACTTAGTGCTATGCCATTATTGGTACTCTATTCCCTACTAGTGGCGGTCGGCCGGCCCTGCCGGTGCCTTCGCCGGCCGCCATCTCTCTCCTTCTCACTTCTTCAGGCACCACACCGGCCCCCTTGTGGGGCCGGCACGACCTACGTGTAACCATCCGTTCCCGATTCCGACACCCACCCCACCCTCCAAGACACAACCATCCTATGCACCCCCGACGCCCACGCGGTCACAACCCTCTCCGGCCCCCGCATCCGACACATCTTCCAACTCTTCCGCCCCGACCTCACACACCGCACATTCGAAGAAGAGGTCTGCCACCTTCTCACACCACTAGGCTCCCGCTCAGAAACCCCCCACAACCGCCACCACCACACGCAACATATGGGTAACTCGTGAGGACCTCGTCTCAGCCCTTCGGAGTACCTTTCATATCCAAGCCGAACTCTACTCAGGCCCCCTAAACTAATCTCTACACTCTCACACTTACCCCTCATTCTACCCATAAGACATAGTCTTCTCATCCAGCGGCAAGAGCGCACCGCGGACTTGGCAAGGCACTAACATCGCTAACCCTGAATACGACCACGAATGTATGCGACGCGCAATCACTAGCCCCCACTCCATAGCCTCACACTCCCCCAACGCCACCATCATCACAATCCCCCCGATGGGAACACACACCATACCGCCACTCCAAATACATCAACTCACCATACACCCACCACCTTCACACCCTCCCCAACGACGCAAACATAATCCTACCCCCAGATGAGCACACACGCACCCCCACCTCCACACCATTTGGAACACGCTGGATGGTGGACATCTATCTCGTCGCCACCCCCCTCGCGCTTTCTTTCTTGCCCTCGCACACAACAATGACCGCCCTCCACAACATTTTCGAATCCATATACATTACCCACCTCCCCAATCCCTTCATCACCATCCCAACCCCGCCCCTTTTCGACACTTACTCGCCACACTCCTTAGGCATCTGCCACCTGCCGCCCAACCCTATTCACCTCATCACTCACCCTCTTCCATAGCGCACGTCACTAACGTACTCCCCCCAAGCGTCCTTACTTGGGATTGACATGACTTTGGGATTTTTGAGAAAAATCGCGACGGGAGGAGGGACTACGACCTTGGGGCGGGGCTTACGGGATGCGACAGCGGGATCGACGAGCGACCGCGTGAGGAGGGCTTCTTCGCTAGCCTCTCCCCTCCTGTATCCGGCCACCGAAGTCGCGCGGATATTAGATTAAGTTGGCCCGTCGACTCTCTCGAACGCCGATTGGCCTAGGCCGGTTGGTACCCCGGTTTGGTGGGAGCGGGCCGTGCATCGTGAAGGTCGAGCAATAGCTTTAATTTTACATTCTTGACAAGTAAAAATTTTCCAAATCTGATTTTCTTGTTTGCAAGACTATTACAGTTGTACTTCTTCGGCGGGTGAACTGTGGCAATTACTACGATTGCATACACTCTTTCAACCTTCAAGAAACGGCGGCACACATTGCAAATAGGTGTCTCGATAGGTGTACATGGTCGAAGAGTACCCGGCCCAATCGTTATCCTAAGTGTCCTAGATGGCAGAGTATTCATGGCCGTTAGACAACAGTCAGTCAAGTTTGCCGACATTGTTGTCATAAAATTTTAATTTCAATACATGACTGCAACACCACAGTACTATAGGACTACAACGCTACCCGACTACGGGAAGCGCTACACCCCACCACGACCCGATGGGTTTTCCGCGCCCTCAACGCCTCCTAATAAGCCACTGAAGTTGGGACTCCACGAGTGCTTGCTAGGCTAACAACTTCATGACGCGGTTGACGCTGACTACCTGCTTGACCGCCCGCAAAGGCCCAAACCCGCTCGACACGCGACCACTGACCGGTCTAGACCCTAACGGCAACGGGCTAAGCAATGGGCCCATCCCAACGTTGTTGGCCCACTCCACCAATTTCCCCGGCATAGGACTACCACGACACAACAATTACGCCAGCACAAGAACACGTCGAGTAAATCCTTGCGCGTGTTGTTGGCGCCACGCCACGGGGCTTCACAGCAAGCCATGACTATGACAAGCATCGACGACCTGTAAGCCTACGACGCTAGCTTCTCAATCAAAGCTGACAGCCTAAACGGTACACTCAGCGCCCAAACGCCGACCAACGACATTTGCGCACACTTCTGTGGCGGAGACTTGGCCACATTAGTGGCCACAACCATACGACTGCTTACATCATTGGAAGAAATCGCCCACAGCTACAAGCCCAACGCCCCCCAAACTACGGCGGTTTCTCGACACGCCAAACCTATGCAGCTCCTAGAACGCCTCAATACCCTTCCCGCCCCTGCACGCGCCGAAAAGAGTTCTCCTAACCCACTGACTACATGTGCGGGCCGACATGTAGTAATGACATGTTACGCGCTACTCCTTCAAGGGTGCTACAACATCCGCACTCACCATTGCGGGGCTTAACATCCCACGCAGCACCCCCTCCGGGCTTGTCGCCCACACGGCTAGATCATGGCATACCTAAGCAACTACAACTACTACAAGTGAATCGCACAACCCACGTCCGGGCACCGTTGCTCTGTCTCGCCACAACGCTACGTCTCTTCTCTACCTTGCTTTCCGATGGCGGTGCTGACGCCGAGTTAGCACTAACACCCCGTTGCCTAGTGCTTGTGCAGAAGCCAACTTTATTTGTCATGTTAGTTCTTAGCGTTATGCTATTTGCGGTACTCTAATTCCTCGTTAGTGGCGGTCGACCGGCCCGGCCGGTGCCTTCGCCGGCCGCCATATCTCACCTTTCGCTCCTTCCGTCCCCGCAATTGGCCCCTTGCGGGGTCGGATCGACAATTTCTTGCAACTATCATGCTTCCTGTTTAGGACCTCTTATTAATGGTCGTACATGTTCTTCTTTTCTAGACCTTTCACGCTTGTTCAAGAACCCCCGTCGGTATTTTCTAGGTATATCGCCGCTCTATACGATAATTCACAAGCTAGTGGTCACTTTCTCTCGCCTTCTTGCTCTTTCACACATAAGTAATCGTCATTGTAGCACTCCTTTCCTTTCCTTCGACCCCAAACCTTCCATAGGCTACAGTCACTTCGTTCTCTCTTTGTTTTGTCTTGCAAAGTCTTTCTCATGAACATTGGAAATCACGCTTGGCGAAGGTAGTTGGTTTTTTTTAAGGCATTCGGTAGCGCGCCGAAGTGCGCAAACCTCTTCCTATTTGATCCATGATAGTAACCCTTTCCAAGCGTCCGTGCCGTGGGTGAGATTGTCATGTTCTCGTGATCCTTGTGCATGCATGGGGAGCTCTTGTTTCACCATAGAGTTTGCTATGGGGCATGGGCGAGTCGCCACGGAGAGGATGTGGTAGAAGTTGGGTCGCTGATCAGCGGAGCCATGACCCGTAAGTGCCTCGCCAAATCCGCGAATAAATGCAAAATCCGAGAATCCGTGGTCACAAGCAGTCATATCAAACCGTTCTGGATTGCTAGACATGGGTGGAGCTTTTCGCGGGTATAGAGCAAGTTGGAGAAGTCGTGGCTGAAGCGATAACCGTTCTCGTAATGGAGCAATTATTGAAACATAATCTTCCTCATGAATAGTCGAATGAGATGAAGTCATTATGTTGAAATTTGTCGAGTTAGAAAGCTGGATTTCGTCGATGATGATAATGCTTTGCGACGATAAGGCTGAAATATAGGACTAATAGAAAAGTTTTTTTTTGCAGCTGAAGTGCTTACCGTTCTAGCGGACTAACGAGCTAAAAATGATTGTGAGAAAGATGTGAAAATAATGTTTTGCTACGATGAGGCTGAGCGTTGTAGACTAGCGACGCGGCTCATCCTGCATTGGGAACCTCGTTTAGCATTGGGAACCTCGTCTAGCGCGTTGTCTAGCTAGTTAGATTTATTGTACGTACTTACACGCACTGGGAGGTTCTGGTAGTACAGTGCGCATCCATACCCTCGCTGAATTGCAGTAGCGACTTCCCCACGACGTACGTCCTGATGGAAAAGCACGAATTGGATTTTGGCACGCGAGTACTTGTACAATATACTGCAACTCACTGCCGTAGGATTGTACTCGTCACACTAGTTGTCAATTCGTTCTCTCTTCACCTGTACGCTTCATTAATTCTACCTAGGCTAGCCGCTTGCCACCGCCTCTCGGCCGGTTGTGAGGTGCTACTTTGGTTAGGCTAAGTTGGCAACCTTAGACTAATAGTAGAACCTTATCTCTGGATCTAATTATACAGCGTAGAGAGAATTAGTAAGATTGTCTTAGGAACAGGGTTTCTTACAATCTGGGTGTGGCGTAATTCTATTCTGTACCGGTCTCTCACCTCTACCAGTAAGTCCCCGTCTTAAATATCCACACCTCAGGTGTTCTAGAAACAGCCTTAGAACCTGTAGCTTGTGCTGTCTGCTAACTAAACCAAACTATTACTAGTGATACAGGTTAACTGAGGTTACCTGTACCGTCTATCTAATCTTATCGCACAAGCTCTTAGAACTATCTAGAAAAGAACTATCAAGAAGAGATACTGCTAGTAACTCTGTACTGTCGAGGGAAAATACGGCGATACAGTTGTACTGCCGTGATGACAATAAAAGAGTCACTGAATATCGCTAAGATACAGGTACTATTTAGAGGAAATAAATAATGTCAGATACTAGCACTTAGCTAAATGGCTAGGATATGACACTCTCCCCTCCTTAAGCACCAGCGTCCTCGCTGTGCAGTACTCAGGGTCTTGGTTTCTTGGGGGTTCTTGCAGGCCAGCGATTGCGAAATCTGACAAAGTCAGGGGTGCCAGAAAATTCTCGATAAACATCCGTTCGAAGGAATTCGGAAAAGATGTTTAAGTGGTTGACTCCTCGCATGGGTTCCCAAGTGTCCTCGCTAGGTACGTTGAACGGTGCTGCCCAGCGGACCTTAAACAAAAGTCCCGTGCCATTGGAGTTAAAAGCCACGTCGAGTATTTTATCGACTTCAAATCGCTTCGCATCGTGCACAATCGGAATTGGTTGCGCACTGTTGGCTTGTTCTGGTTCTGAATTCCATTTCTCCAGTAGACTGGCGTGTACAACATCGTGAATCCGTACTCCAGGGGGTAGCTTAAGCCGAAATGCAACCGGGGAAACTTCCTCCGTAATGAGAAACGGTCCAATGTAGCGGTCGCGTAGTTTAGAACATGGCTGTTGCACAAACCGTAGATTTGTCGCCTTGAGCTTAACCTTGTCGCCAACTCTAAAAGGTACTGGTAACCGGTGCCGATTTGCAGCGTCTTGCATGTGTGCATGGGCTGCTTTGACGCAGTCGTGGGCAAATCTGTGCATCTCGACCAGAATCTTCACTTGCTCCGGTAAACTACGGCTAGGCTCGTTATCGTCAAATGTAGCCGTCGTTGGAGATGTCGGCTCAAATCCTAGCGTCGCCTTAAATGGAGACATAGTCGTTGACGTAGAAACCGCTGCGTTGATCGCGAACTCCACGTTGGTAAGGTGTTGAACCCAGTCGTCGTGCAAGGGGTGCACATAGCATCTTATGACTTGCTCCCATGTCTGGTTTACTCGTTCTGTTTGGCCACGTGTCTGGGGGTGATAGCTCGTAGAGATATTAAGCTTGGTGCCAACAGCCCTAAATAGGGTTTGCCAGAAGTCGCTCATAAACCGGGGATCTCGATCGGATATTAATTTCCGTGGTAAGCCAAAATGCCGAAAAACAGCGCGGTGCATAACTTTTGCTAATTGTTCCGCTGTAATCGTTTTCGTAATTGGCTCGACAATCGTCCGTTTCGTAAGCATACAGACGAATACCACCACAGCATCATACCCATCGCACTCAGGAAGGTCCGTAATCAGGTCAAGCGATACATGCTCAAAGGGCCTGGTCGGTACCTCATGCGATTGAAGGAGTCCATAAGGCTTGTGTTGCGCTGCCTTGTTGCGTTGACAGGTAACACAGTTGCGTACATAGTGTTGTACTGTCCGCTTCATGTTAGGCCACCAAAACGTCCGGGTTATAAGGCTAGGGATCAGCCATCGATGATTTTTCGATGTTATTGTCATCAAGCAAATATTGCCATCAGATGGTGCCATCGATACGGACACATGTGCCATTGATGGCAACTCGATGACTCTTTATGAATATCGGGGATGGCAATGTTTATGTTTTTTGATATCGGGGATGACAATAATTCTTTCTCCTGCAGTCGATGGAATGATGATGGCATTCCTTGTGCTATCGATGGTGTGGTGATGGGTGAGGCCTTACCATTGATGGCCGCATGATAGTCATAGTCGACGAGTGCCATTTATATCGATAATTCCCGATATATATATAATTTTTAAAGTCAAATTCAGTACTTCAGCGCGTATACACAACATGGGATATTGTCGTTCTAAATGTCAGGAATAATGACTGCTACGGGTACCATTACTTTTTCCTATAGTACTTCTTGTAATCATTTTTACCATTACTTGTTTGTACTTGAACCTTCTTGAATTTCAACTGATGCACGTAGTGTACTACCTTTTCTCATGTGCATGTTCCGAATTATTCAGAAATTATACGTACGCATGTAATTAAACCACTATAAACAATCAAGACTCATGTCAATAATTGTTACATTTCATTGCGTCAATGTCATTTACAAGTTTTATCATTGTTTTATCAGAATGCGTCATAAAATACTTCTTTAAGATTTCTAAAAACATGTCACATTTAAATTTAGTGTTTTCCAATAATTTATCTCATTTATTGTTGAATTTCAACTACATGTGTTGAGTAGTTCATTTGATTTTTCAGAAGTATGCGTTCTTATTCATTAAATTAGATATCTGATTGCCGAAAAGGCGCGAGTCTTTGTTACACTTCGCGCCACTTCTCTAGTACTTTACGTACATTCTCTATGATTGACAGCTGTGTGTGCGGCTGGGAAACGACACTTGTCACGAATGGGCGTCTGTTCATGGGCTCGTCAATCGTCATCTAGCAAGCTATCGTACCGTCCGACAGCTAATCAGTATTTGATGATTTGGATTCCCGCACATCTGGCGGTATTTTCGTCTGCTCATGCTACCAACGAGGCAACATGAAATCTTTGATACTACAAGCGCATCGAGGCAATGAGGCATAGATCAATAATTCAATATACATTGATTCAAAGTACGGGTGGATCATAGGCTACACCCACTCCTGTCACGCGGTCACCGTCTTTTCCTCGGCTCGTGGCATGTATTTAATATGGATAGCGACCACAAACCATTCAAACACTTCAAAATTGCCTGACATCTTTTCGCGTTCGCGAGGTGTTGCGTTTTGACTGCCACTACTTCCGCCGCAATGCTTGTCCATCAGGTTGCGATGACTCGTCCAGGTTTCTCCACCACGATGATATTATTCGGCGATTGACAATGTTTCTTGTTATTCTACAGTGATGCAGCCCGGCGAAGCTGCTAGGTAAGTGCATCTATAAAGTGTCGTTTCGCCACACTCCCGTAACCATGTATTTCAGCGGCGTAGCGCGCTGTGTCCGATCGCCGGCCGCTGACCTGACGAGGTACCATGCTCCGTTATAGCGACTTTATCCTAGTGTTGCTTTGTCGGGGCAACTAACTCCTCCCCCGTTAGTTTGCAGTTGTCACTCTGCCCGCTTACCTGGGTATGCAGTAAACTACGTGAATAAACGATCCGGTGGAGTGTGCTTTGCGCCCATCACCACTTCTTGTCGCCGCTGCAAGTTCTCGTCACTTAGAAGTGGTTGCTCTAGTGTGTTGCTCGCCCATCCCTGCTCGTGCTAGCACGTATCAATTTATTTAGTACGATGTGTGCAAACACGTTGTTGTCATGCGCAGGTACGCGTTGCGAGCCGGAAAGCAATAGCTAGTCGGGAAGCCGGGCATTATAAAGACCAAG
The DNA here is from genome assembly GCA_026401115.1 of Tetraselmis chui. Lineage (NCBI taxonomy): Eukaryota > Viridiplantae > Chlorophyta > Chlorodendrophyceae > Chlorodendrales > Chlorodendraceae > Tetraselmis > Tetraselmis chui. Next base: position 169,481 of record JAPMLY010000300.1, read on the forward strand.
CCCGAAGCAAGTGTTTCAAAGGTATGTCCGCAACTTGCGTCCCCCCCCCCGCCCCCCCCTCCTCCTTGTGCATTCAAGTATGTTCAGTCGTCACGTTGAAATATTCTCACTTGATTATCCGACGTCCGTGCCAAAATGCGATGGCTGAGATGTTTTTTATTTTTTTATTAGGTACACAAAACTAAGTCTCGACACGGATCTCCAACCGTAGCCTTGTCACGGGCATGCTTCAACTCGTGAGGGTAGATGACTATTGTCAGAGAGGTGCCACCAACTTTCAGACCCGTCTGTAATTTTCAATGGTGCACATCCATTACCCTCAGTAGTCAGTTGTCGGATTTATTTTATAAATTGACTCCTTACATGATTATTTGTTTCACACTCATTGAAATGCGGTTTGTGTTTCGTGGGATCGGGACGATCGGGACGATTGTCCCCCCATCTTGTTGATTAAGCTGAAAATAGTCTTTGTGATGCTGTGGGTTATTGTATTACGCAGTATTGTTGTTATGGTGAAGTGGTTATTTGCTGCCTAGAACTGTGTTCAATATCATGATTTTTGCTCCGTTTTCGGAAAGTATTCAAGTTGGCGGCGCTTGTACTTCTGCATGCCTCATTTCTCTCAGGGTAATACCTATGGGGTCTCTCCATGTTCATCTGCTTGGTGGTATACGCTACAATTTCTTAACAGGAATTCCTTGTGTGGGCACAATTTTTTGTCATTTCAATTAAGTGAAAATGAAATGGTTGCTTATGTTTGTTGTGATGTTCCGCATGTCAGTGAGTTGTTAGTTCGCAATTGTTCTTATCCGTCCATGTTGTGACCTTTGCTTGTTAATTTATTTATGTCTTGTTGCCAGGTAACACGAAGCGTGGAGAGTCGTGAAGATCAAGAGTGAAGTTGAAGGAGCTGAAGAACTTCCGTAGTCTTTAGAAGTTTAGAAGTAGTTAGAAATTACAATCGTCTTTGTGCTAGTTGAGAATATCCTAAGAAAAACATATGGATCGTTTAGTAGGCACACAAAAAAATTGCTAAAATATAGTATTCATTAAAAACAAAACTGTAATCGCACATTTGCCGAAAGATTTTAACGCTTGTCATGTCCCATTTATCTCCCGATGATAGGACTACACCCCGCTGACTACCTTTTAGCGTCATGCAAACGAGGGCATGGCGCGCTGCCAAAACCCCCAATGCGAAATGCTTGAGCACGTTCGCATTGGGAAGAGTGGGGTGTGGGAATTGAGGGTTTGCCACTTTGTATGGGATAGATTGTATGGGATACGTACCAGCTAATTCTAGAGTATTGTAGTACTTTGTGGATCTGCCATATCTGTGTGCACGATTGATTACATTGATGGCAATGTTAAAGATGTCGACATCGAACATGCTGATGTTGATGATGATAGTTGGCGCCGAAGGCAATGTCGATGCCGATAATTATCGCTGATAGCAATAATTGATGTAACCAAAATATGAGCCGGCAATATATTTGCCTTTGCGCATCGTTGCCATCAATACATCCCATGTCAATGCGAGTCCCCATCGGTCATCGACTAGAATAAAAATCGCGATTGCAATTATCGGTATTTGCATTATCACTGTCATTCCACATCGGAAAATTGAACTATCACTCCCATCAACATCGAGAAGCCGAACCATCACTACCATCAACATCGAGAAAATCCGGGTGATCCCTAGCCTTACCGGGTTACTGCTGCCAATAGTCGAATAATACCAGGGTGTCCCGCGGTCGGTGCGTCGTGTAGTTCGTACAGTACTCTTGATCGCAATGTAGAGACGTTCGGAACATACAGTCTTGTCCCGTAGGCGTACAAGAGTCCATTAGATTGACGTACCAGCCAGGTAGGCAAAGATTTCCGGGTAAGCAGATATTTGTCCGAATCATAAGCACTTTTGATTTCCGCATGAAGTCCAGAGTCAGGATGTAACCGGGATTCCAGGGAAAAAATCTGTGCGTGTAACTCGCATTCTGCTTCGTCGTTGGTCCAATCGCGTAACAGCTGCAGCTTCTGTAATGAGTCCTTCATGTCAGGTCGGCGAGACAGAGCGTCTGCCTGGTTGACTGCTCCCTTCTTGTATACGATGTCCATCTGTCGCTGGTAAGGTGCTAAAACTTGAAGCCATCGCACCTGTCGAGTAGACAAATCGCGCTGCCGAAAGAAGTGTCGCAACGTGTCGTGGTCCGTAATTACTGTAAATCCCGCCGCGCCATCTAAGTAGCAACGGAACTTCAGTAGAGCGTCTCGAACTGCCAGTAGCTCTTGTTCGTGGACAAGATAGTGTACCTCATGCTTGTTCATCTTTCGAGCATGGTACGCAACATGTTGTAATCCAATACCTTGGTCTTGTAATAGCACAGCTCACCATCGCGTCTTTAATTTGCTCGAATGCTGACTCGGCTTGAGGAGTCCAGCGAAATTCCGGTGTCTTCTTGGTCAGGTCCGTTAATGGGGTTGCTAGGGTTGCGAATTGGTTGATAAACCTCCGGTAATATCCAGCAAGTCCCAGAAATCCACGTACTTCAGTCACAGATTTCGGTCGGGGCCAATTTTGTACTGCCTCAACCTTGTCGGGGTCCATTCGGATCTGTCCAGCTTCCACCACATGCCCAAGAAAATTGACGCTCGATCGTCCGAAGTAACACTTAGAGAGTTTGATATGCAACTGGTGTCGCTGCAGCTCTCGTAACACGAGTCGAATATGCTCGAGGTGTTCGTCGGCCGTCTTACTGTAGATCAACACGTCGTCCAAATATACCACGCAGAACTTGCCAAGATACGGGGCCAAAACTCGATTCATCATCGCTTGGAATCCAGCTGGGGCGTTACAAAGTCCAAAGGGTAGAACGCAGTACTCGAACAGTCCGTAATGAGTTCGGAATGCTGTCTTATGTATGTCGCGCTCCTTGACTCGAACTTGATGATAGCCTTTATACAGGTCGAGCGTGCTGAAATAGTGAGCCCCATATAGCGAGTCGAGTAACTCATCAATCCGGGGTAACGGTGTTCGGTCTTTCCTCGTAAGGTCGTTGAGTTTCCGGTAGTCTACGCACATACGCATGGTACCGTCCTTCTTGCGTACAAATAAAATCGGGGCACCATACGGAGATTTAGACGGACGAATCCAGCCTTTTGCGAGTAAGTCTTGCAACTGTACTTGAACCTCCCGGAGTTCTGCTGGTGACATACGGTACGTTCGCTCCTTAGGTGGTTCATCGCACTCCAAATTAATTTCAAAGTCGCACTCGCGAGTTGGCGGTAGACCGTCAGGCTCCTTGATAATGTCCGTAAACTCATTCAGGGAATCTCGTAACGAAGTCGTCCACTCAGGTTGTTGATCAGTGTTGATGTCGTCGACCGCGTCCTGTACTTCTCGTAGTCCAATCACGAAGAGGTCTGCTGGTTGTTGTCTAAGCAGCTTTGCCATCGCATCCGCCTCCAAGTGATGTACTGTCACAGGTACGGTGTACTTGTCGCCAGACACCATAGCTTCGCCAGTTTTACGGTCGCGAATCGTTTTAGTAGACCAATCTATATCCGGGTTGACGGCTTGTAACCAAGGTTGACCGAGGATGATGTCGAATTTATCCAGTTCTGTCGTAATTGCGTCCAGACGTATGTCTAGGGTCCCTACTGTGAGCACTTCATTCCGTAGTCGCTGGCGAGTCGTAGTTGTACTACCATCTGCCAATTTTATCCGGTATTTCTCTCCAGTAACCGTCGGGATGTGATGCTCCCGTACCCACTCAGCCTTGCAGAAATTTTCCGAAGCGCCAGAGTCAACCAAAATACGGCATCGATGTCCGCGTAAGGTGCCTCCCAACACTAACAGACTTGTTCCAGACTGGGTTGTGGATACATGTAGCGTCGCAGGAACACTGTCTTCTAGTCGGACGTTCTTGTTCATCCACCCGTCGATCGGTTTCCCAAAAGTCTCGTAACGAAGAGGGAACTGCTGTTCTCCACGGACTAGATAACCCGTACGCCGTGCCGAAATTAATTCCTTCCAGGTAGCCCATACTGCCCGAGAAGTTGACGTAGCGTCCGGTATCGATCCGGGTCGAACGCGAGCGATATACACGTAGCGCTTATTCTGTCCGGAAGACTCCGTCCCTAAAAGGCGTAAATTTGTTTCGCTCACCTTTAATCCAGTTGTCTCCGTAAGAGCTCGCACTGCTGTGTATTCCGGGGTCGCGTCTTCAATCTCCTGTTTGCCACCAGGAAACCAGACCATGCCAGTGTCCTCTTTCGCTAGTAACACTCGTCGGCCATCGGTAACAAGAGTCGTCGAGTGAGTCCAGTAGGTCTTCGGGGGATTCTGTAGGTTCTGAGGCAGAAATCGAACTCGATCGGTGTCGTCGACGTAGACTTGCGTCGTCCATCTTGTCGGTCCAACATCTTGCCTTCTTCCTTCTATTCCATCGTTCGTGGGGCAGGTAAACACATGTTCTTTCGCCGCCAGCTCGTCGACAAGTCGGAAATTTCGCAGCAGCTTGAACCATGGTTTTGCCCTCCATTTTGGAACCACTATAACCGCTCTCAGATGGGGATGAAGCAGTTTACTCCGCAAATAATGGCCCAAAAAATCTTCTAATTCATTAAATGGCGCATTTAGCCAAATTCTCCGGTACTTCTGTAAATCTCTCTCCTGAAATGGGCGCGCCGGACAGCAAAAATCCTCCGCCACTTGAGAATTAAGGCCGTCATTATCGCTAGCTCCATCTAAGTCGAAAGGTCCGTAGGTCTGAGAGTACTTCAGGAAATACTCCCTATTCATCATCCAGTCGCTAAAGTCCTTGCTCCTAAAGACTGGCCTCAATGTCGTTTGAGGTAACGGGTCTCGTACTTCTTCTGTTCTGGTCTCTTCCTGAGTCGCTGTAGGAGACGAAACCTCATCCTGCAGCTTGCCGCGAGCTGCCGACTCAGGTCTCACTTTCCCGGCCGGGATTTCTTCGTTCTGTCGTTCTTCTTGTTCTTTCTGTCTGGGCAGTCGATAGCGATGTGTCCCTTCTTGTGGCAAATGAAGCACTTGCCCTCCTTCTTAAATCTGTCGACCTCCTCTTGAGTGAGGCGTCTAATCTCGTACAGCTCCCGCGGCTTTTCTTCGGTCGCGCCATGCGAATCTTCCTCCGACTCACTGTCGATCTCCTCCGCTGCCTCTGAAAAGTCGATGTCTTCTTCGATGGCGTTCAGTCGGCCTGTCGAGCGTTGGGTCGTCTCAATCTTGGTCTCCGCTGCCTCCGCTCGCAGAGCTGCTTGAATCGCCTCGTGTAGGGTCTTAGGGTTTTTCAGGGCAACTTCCTTATGAATCGAGGGTCTCAAACCGCGCTGGAAATCATGTACGTTATCTTCTTCGTGACGGTGAGGAAGCTCCAATAATTGTTCTCGAAAATAGTTCGCATACTTCAGGACCGTGGTTTTCTGTCTCGCTTTGTCCAAATTCAATCTCGCTTGTTCCGCCGGTGTTCTTCCGCAGAATTCCTGAATTAAGGATTTCTCCATCTCAGAAACTCCGGAAAATCCTCCACCGACTTCATCTCCAGTCTGCGCAACTTGGGAGTACCACCACTTCGATAGTGGTCCTTCCAGAAAGCCAGATACCCAGTACACTCCTCTTTGCTCTTCAGGGTTAACGCTGTGATACCGTAGATACCCTCGTGCATGTCGGAACCAGTTTCTCAGCTCGTCGATGTTAGTCGTAGCGATGCTCTTGATCTTGGCTGGTTTGACATCGTTCGGCATCATGCTTGGCATCTCTCGCGTCCTCTCCGATCTCAATTGTTCTCCTCGAAGAAAATTCTCCGTTTCTCGGCTTCTGTTCACTCGTCCTTCAAAATGTCTGAAACCGTTGTCGACGTGGTCACGCAGTTGAGATAGCTCAGTCGAAAAAGTGTCAACTCGGTTACTTAGTCGTTGTAGCATCTCGGTGACGTGTACCGACATAGGCTCCATCGTGGGACTCGATCCTTCTCGCACTGTCTGTCTTCTACCATCTGTCGACGTCGGCTGTGTCGGCCCAGAAGGCGCCCCCTCTGGTCGACCATCAACTTCCTCTGGTAGTCTCTTTCCTGCTCGGTTAGACATCTTCGTCTCGTCTAGCTGTTCTGAGGCTCCGAAACCACGTGTGAGGTGCTACTTTGGTTAGGCTAAGTTGGCAACCTTAGACTAATAGTAGAACCTAATCTCTGGATCTAATTATACAGCGTAGAGAGAATTAGTAAGATTGTCTTAAGAACAGGGTTTCTTACAATCTGGGTGTGGCGTAATTCTATTCTGTACCGGTCTCTCACCTCTACCAGTAAGTCCCCGTCTTAAATATCCACACCTCAGGTGTTCTAGAAACAGCCTTAGAACCTGTAGCTTGTGCTGTCTGCTAACTAAACCAAACTATTACTAGTGATACAGGTTAACTGAGGTTACCTGTACCGTCTATCTAATCTTATCGCACAAGCTCTTAGAACTATCTAGAAAAGAACTATCAAGAAGAGATACTGCTAGTAACTCTGTACTGTCGAGGGAAAATACGGCGATACAGTTGTACTGCCGTGATGACAATAAAAGAGTCACCGAATATCGCTAAGATACAGGTACTATTTAGAGGAAATAAATAATGTCAGATACTAGCACCTAGCTAAATGGCTAGGATATGACACCGGTACAGTAGTTTAACGAGTCCATTTCCGTTTTTTTTAAGGCGACGCTCGTTTGACCTCAACGCCGGTCTAACCATGCCCACGCCGAAGGGGAGGAGTTTACACGAGCAACGGCCGGCTATTATTTCGAGTGGCAACACGCCGATGACCATGATGTTTCGCTAAGCTCTTTCCGAGCCGGTCGCCACCGTACTATATGCCGGATGCAAATGCTATACTCTCCCGATGAGGAGGAGGGGGGTGCCTTTGGAAACAAATTGTGTGAAGGGTACGGACGGATCAACAATGGGACGTAGGTGTTGGAGCTTGTGGCGGACATCCGGGAAGCAACGCTTGGAAAGGGCGCTCGCTCGACGTCAACCACCACTAATGTGGTCGAGCATACCCATCCAGGGGTGGAGATCGACACCAAGAACAAGGAGGACATCCGCGGCGAGAGGAGGGGCACGGTTTGGCGGCGTTGATACTAGATCGGCCGCCACCGGGGAAATCCCGTACGGAGGGCTTTGGCTAGAACTTTCGTACCCGGCATCTTTGAGGTCGGAGCCCCGATATGACTTCCCCACCTAACCTCTCCCCTCGTCGGTACCCACAAGCGACGCTAGGATGACTCACTTGGTGTGCTAAGGTTATTGCGAAAGCACACTGCCCATATAGGCGGCCCCCTAAAAGCGTAAACCACGAGGGGAATGTACGGGCGGTATTGTACGGATCAGACGGTGTCGGAAACATATGGCAGCCGACCGGGACATGACAAGCGCGATAGAAGAAGCGACACGCGGCAACCAATTGCGGCCATGGTGTTCTCCCCTGCCCCGAAGGGGTGGAGAACCCTCTTGGAGGAGGAGGGTTTCGACGGGAGGAGCGGCTATTATCTCGGAGGAGGATGTGCTCGGATCGAGTCGGGGCCTTCGACGACATAAGCGAGGGGGTTTTCCGCTTGGCTTTCCCCCCTTGCGCCGGCACGACCGGAATCGCACATAAGCCTCGGTTAGGAAGGCCCGACTCGACTAGCACGTGCTGACTAGCTAGGTAGATCAGCGCCCTTGAGCGGTGGGAGCGGGCCGCGCATCGTGGAGATAGCGACATAGTATCTTTCATATTTTTTTCGTAGCGATAGACCTTGTCTGTCCGTAGTGTGTGCTTTACATTATGTTGTTACTGCGGACAGACAGGGATGGACTAGGAGACCCCCAGGCGTAAAACCCGATTCCTAAGACCTAGATGGCACTAGACGACACGTGCGTACGACACGAGACAACGGCCGATTTATCGGTACTTCTTGTAAGAAAATCTAATTTCTATGTGCTAATCTTCCCCAAGGGCATACCTGTGGTGGTCTTTTGGACATCTCATCTTTCGCGAATGGTGGAAAAGTTCATCTGAGAACCGGCCTTAAACTGTGTAGAGGTAAGAGACAGGCAGGGAGGGACAAAAATGAAAGCAAAATAATATATTTGGAAAACTTTCCCTCGTGTGAACCGTAACTACAAACATCACCGAAATGACCCGTACACCAATGGAATTCACAGTACGGGTAGTCATTATTCACTCGCACTCATCCGTCCGACAAAACCTGGAACTTGAAAAGGTGGGAAGTGCCGTACCGGCGTCATTCACATCAGCGGTGACAGCGGCAAGATCCCTCTTCGTACCACATCTTTGTCCGCGGATCTAACCTCGAGAAGTAAACTTGGTTAGAGATTGACTCGCTATCTAGCCGGGTACGTGTAAGTATGACATCGTCGGGCAGCGAAGACGAGGACTTGCAGACCAGTCGAGAAAGTGGGTCGCCCCCGCGCGTCGACGACGTCCTCGTCGCGCTGAGCACAGCAGGTCACGGAGAGGAAGAGGTGGGCCGGATTAGGTATGCCCCATACGACACTTGCGCCCCCCCCCCCCCCTCCCCCCCCCCTCCCACTCTTTTACTTGGCCAGAGCTCGAGCGCTCCATATGTTGCCGGCCCTTATTCTCTTTGGGTTCTCATCCCGCACGTGCTTTTTCTTTACAAGTACTTTTTTCTGTACAACGGCGTGACGAAATGAACGGACGAAAAAGATGATAAAATCGGCTCGCACCGACTCGACAAATCATTTTTCACGAATTCACAGCCAGTGGCATTATTTAGATGATAGGTAGCACACAGTAACAGCGGCAGAAACTTTGTCACTCCGATCGACTCTGGGATCTGTTTCTTAGAGTTGCCACTCGGAGTTAGTTCCTAGGGTTTGGGTTTTAGGGTTTGAAGCTGGGTATTATTTTAGGCGGGGTTCCAACAAGTGAAAGTGCATGTGGTTGCTGATGTAGAATGAAAATCATGAGAGTGGAAGGAAAGCATTCCCGTCGTTCGCCTGTCCGTATGATGTTTCCTGTGCTGATCAAACGCCGAGTGAATCGTAGCGAGTCAATATTAATCTGAGATAAAAGAAAATACAATAATAGTTAATATATATGCTTCTACTTCCAATGAACATAAAAAACCTGTATAAACTACTTGCAAGCAGCTCATTGCGTCCATCACGTTCTCCTTTGATGTACTCCGCCGGCAGCTGCTGGCGTACATGAAGCTTGTGAACTTTCGTCGCTTGTTGTGATACGCAAAGACACAGGCGGGGTGGTTTGATGTGATATGTGTTGTTTTCGGTGTTGGTGTCATTATCCGCGCAGAGCGACTGTCGAAGCGCTCGCGACCAACGCTGATGTCTCGGGATCTGTGCTTGCGCGAAGCCGCGAGGAAGCGCTCCGGTTGGCGCTGGTGGTGGCCATGAGGCGTCGTAACCACGAGCTCTCAATGGCTCCCGGGAACGGCGCGGGGGAGCGAGACCCCCTCCGGACGGTGCTGCTGGAGGTACACCGGTTCGATGCGGACGCAGTCGCTAAAGTACTGCCGCTGGTGCCGACCTACGGCTCATGGCGAGACATGCTCGTGCTTGGGGAGCAGTTTCTCGATAGAGCGGTTCAGGAAGGCCGGTTCTCCGGCCCGTCTATTGCCCCCGGTGACAACGCTTCGGCGGGAGAGGGAAGCATTGCTCGTCGTTCCGGCGGCGCTGATGAGCTGCCCGTCGAAGTTGCCAATATTTGTCGAATATTTGCAGACCAGCTCAAAAGGGATAGAGCCCTGCTGCAGGAGAACCCGGAAGACAACGCCGACGACACGGTGCCTGGACAGGACGAGGGAGAATGCGCAGAGCGGAAGAGGAAGGGTGGGCAGCCCATATCAGCCCGCCTTCCCTGCTCAACTCGCTTGATGTGTTCAGTTTAGGGTTTAAACCTTAAACCGAAGGAATATAATCAAACAATGATACTTGCGTGCGATATACTTACAGGAATGTGTCTGTCAGGTACACGTACCTGTAATAGGACATGACACAATCTTTTTAAATTGATGTTGTATGTAGGCGATGGCTTTCGGTTTCTATGTACTTTTCTTTATACCCCTTTTTGAAGGTGAATTTTGAATATGAAGTAAGCCATCTCATTTGTGAAATGTGTTTTTGGTCCCTCCCCCCCCCAATGAGCCCCATTTGAAAAGCGGATGACCTCACATTCACTTCAAAGTACTGGCAATTAGCATTGTTAGGATCGAACTTTAAAACCTTTAAACCTAAACAATTACCCATGTAGCGTAGGTCAAGGATAGAAAATGCACTGAGTGCTATTATACAGTAAGTTTATATATTTCAGCCACAAGCTTGTCCCCCCCCCCCCCCCCATTTGTTTCTGGACATTCTCGGCGCCATAGGAAATGATGGCCCTACAGGGAAGCAGCATGGAGGCAAGGCCAGGGAGAAGGGGGCCGCAGGCAATTAGATACTTGTCATTTTAATTTGTACGTTTACCTGAAGCAGTATTTCTCAAGGGGGGGGGGCTTTAGGGTTTAAACCCTAAACCCTAAACCCAGTACTTCGTCTAAACAGTCGATTGAGGAGAAGTAGTACGGATGAAAATGGGGCGGGGCCAAATAGAATTTGCGGCCGCCGTATATCAAAACAACTAATAGGCTCGTGATCGCCTAAATGTATGAGTACCTATACAGTCGGCTAAGCCTTTTGCCCGACTGCGAGCGCATCAGGGAAGTGGAAGGCCCTGCCCTCCAACGCTGCGAAATATGCGCCCCATCCCAACCGGCATGGCAGCCGGACGCGTGCCGGCGGAATGGATGACGATGAGGGAGGGAGGCCGGCACCCATCAGTGTTAAACGCCGCAAAAAACATGACGGTTCATGGGTTGAAGGTGGTGCGAAGGAATGTCAACCGTCACGCATGCGTTGGTTGTGCAAGAAACTTGCCAACGGCGTGGCGGAGCGCGTGTTCGGCGGTGACAGTCCCACGCTTCAAGCTCAGTATCGTCGCCTGCGCTCGGCGCTCAACCAACGGCTCACAGAAAAGGTCGTCCAGTCGCTCTGTCTCTCTGGGTCTCTATTCCGGACGACACGTATTTTGTGAACTTGTTTAGTTTTTATTTAGTATCTGCGTTTTAGGGGGATATCGTGGAAGGCGCAATAATAAACAGTATAGTTATTATTTTTGGTGTTGGTCGCGTTGACAGGGTTACCTCGTGGAGCCGCTGCTTCCTGGTCGACGGCTGAAGGATATCAACTTCGCTGCTGCGCCGAAGGGAAGCCTCAAGAAATACTCGAAAGCGATTAAGAAAGACAAGACCGCGATGACCCTGTGGCGCCGGGCGATGGCCACAACCGACAGCGCGGTCCCGAGCCTGGACAACCTTATGCATGACGCACGTACCTGGTTAGAGGAGGAAGACTCCGTGATGCGAGAGGTGATGCCGAGGGCTGTTGAGAAGGCTGTTCGTAGCGGTGTGGAGCAGCGAGAGGAGCTGCAGCGGCGGGCGGAACGAGTAATGCAGCAAGTGACGTCAACGGGCGTCGCAGCAGAGCAAAAGCAACAGACAACGGTGAGCAACCTCCGCCTCCACCATTCTCATCTCCTCCTTCACATAGCGAGCCAGTCAATGGCGTTTGTGTCCGTCGGCCTTAGCTGCGCCGTATTGAGCGCTTGGTTAAAAAAATGACATTAATTGATAACCTGTTTTGTTTGCTTTTTTTTCTGGCGTGCATTTATGTACTGCGCTGCGAGCCAACTCTCCTCTCGCTTCGTATCGCTCCATTTTTCAACGACCCAGTACATTTTCGTGACGGCGTTTAGATTTTTCCTGGTGCGTAGGCTGTGCGACCGAGTCGCGTGCTTGTGGCTGTTAGCACGTCGGGAGCGACGGCCCCGCAGCGCGCCGCGCTACTCTTGGCGGCGCTCGTTGCCGCGCGCGTTCAAAGCGCCTCACACATTGCTGTGGATGGACGACTGGTGGCAGTTCCCAGCGAGGAGAGTGGCGTGCCACTGCTACTCATGGCGGAAGGCAACACTGCACTTGAAACGGAGGTGGAGAAATCGGACGGGGTCGACTCGTCGTCGGCGTGCCCGCCTGTCGTCAAACCGCCTCTGCCGGCAGTGGCACTACAGCAAGGCGCCGAGACGCTGTTTCAACAGCTCGCCTCGCAAAGAGAGGGCAGCGATGGTGGTGACGATGGCGATGCCGAGGGGGTGGATGTGTTGTTCCTTTGCATTCGAGCCCTGGAGGCGGAGGAGGTGGAGCCCGAGGCGATCGTACAGAGTTTGCAGTCACGTTTCCCTTTGCGGTCGGTTCTTCTGCACCAGATGAGGCCGGGTGAGGCCGCCAACTTTCGACCGCGCGTGCCGGAGCGTATCCCTGCCCTCGCGTCCGACGTCACTGTGGATATTTGCTTTGTGATGGATCTCACGGGCTCGATGGGAGCCTGGATGAATTCCGCGACCGCGCACCTCGCTGGAATAATGCGCGAGCTGAAGAACGAATCCAACATCGGCCGAATCAACGTCGCGTTTGTGGGGTATCGAGACTTTGACGACGATGGGCGCGTCGTTGTGAAGCCCTTTGTGCCCTCTTCTCAAGTGGAGGAGGTACGAACCCTCCCGCCAAGGACCTTTCCTCAGTTTGTTTGTCGAATTCCGCAAACCAATCGCCAGTCTTAGGTAGGGGTTCCGGCTGCAGCACGGATGTGGATGGCCGCTCTCACGAGTCTTGTGCTCAAAAATGCATGCCGATATATCGAAGCACCAAATTCTGCCATGGCTCACAATTACTAATTAATTTGGAATGTGTTGGATATTTGCGTGTTTGGGTTATATGTATTTGGGTGTATTTGCGGACATATTGGGTCAGCCTTTTGTGGGCTGCAATTTACTATGGAAATCTATTTCTGGCCGACCGTGCATGAAATAAAAAACCTTCTTACAAGAAAAAGCAGTGGAGGCCACCAAGCAAAAAGAAGTGCATTTCTGGCCGACCGTGCATGAACGAAATCATTTCCCCAAAACGTGTAGACACATACAAAAACGTGGACACACACAGGTATGAGATTACAATGTAAGTAAATAATAGAACAAGTGACCCCCTGGCCAGGGTAGGCACGCAACCACCATGCACAGCAACACAGAGATGAAGTAATACCCGTACAACGAAGAGCAGTAGTCACACGCTGCTGCAAAAAAACCCTAATTAAAACCTGTGTATGTATATGTACTAAATATATGTACACTTCCTGTTTTTAAGGTAGAAGGGTTTTGATTACAAACACAGCGACAGACTAACGCAATTACCAATTTCAAATATTGGTTCATTCACACTGGCGCTCTCTTGTTACTCTTGGTCCCCCCCCCCCCCCCCTTTTCCCCCTGTCCTCGTTCCCTTGGTTTAAACCCATATACGAGTGTTCATACTGGCGCTATGCAAGTCTACCGTCAACGAACATTTCAGGAGACGAGGCATTTGAAAGTACGGATACGACGCTCTGGAGCGCGAGAGACAGCACTCTTATGACATGCTGAGGGAGCTTCCAGGGCAGGGAGACAAAGCAAGGTCATTCGTGCGACATAGTCTTTATCCTTATTGTACGAATACGGTCCTTCTTGTGATCCTTTAATGCCGATTTTGAATGGGAATATGCTGTAGCTAGCCGCGCTGACGAAGCAACATCACCCCTCGCGTGTTAATTGATTAAGGGGGGATAAGGGGAAAGCCAGGGATTGATCAGGGATGTCAGTGAACCATCAAAGTCATGAATAGGGAATACAGCCAGGGATTGGAGAATACGGAAGTTAGTGATGTGAACCATAAAAGTCTTATGAAAAGAGTCAAACGCACCAAAATAGAAGGGACCCACCAGGCTGTTCCTACTAAACAGAAAACGTAATTGCTGCCTTTCCATTATTTCGTTTGTCTGTTGTTGTTGTTGATAAAGACACCCCAATATGTAGGCCCCACTTTTCCTGGCTTCATGCATTGGTTCGGACCCTTCTAATCCGTTTTCTACTTTTGTTGGTGACACCCTGTTCGCTGAGTGCGCCTCACGACACTCAGGTGGTGCAGTTCATCGGCGATGAGAGGGCATCTGGCGGTGGTGATGCGCCGGAGGACGTGATCAGTGGGTTCCAGGCCGCTGCGGGTCTGGCATGGAGCGGCCACATCCGGTTCATGGTGCTCGTGGCTGATGACCCAGCGCACGGCTTCTCGACTTATGACGATGATAAGTACCCCACCGGGTTGTGTCCCGACCAGCAGAGGGGGCTCGAGAGCTGGACGCGGGAGATTGCAGAGGAGAAAGCGGTGGACCTGTTGTTCTGCAGCATTGACAGATCCACAGCAAAAATGGAGGCGATGTTTGAGGGGGTGTATGCGCGGTACAACGGTTATGGCTACGGCTGCCTTTCACTCCACGCGGGGGCGGCGGCATTTCGCGACGCGCTGCTGCGGACGCTATCAAAAACCCTCCTCCGCGTTTTTGCGCCCGATGCACCCGGCATCCAGACCTTTAACGGTGTCGCGCTCAGTAGCATCCTATCCACTTGCATGTCCTCGTTGAGAGAGTCAGTCGCGAACTTGGCGTCCGGGCTAGCTGGTGATAAAGATGATGAAGAGGAGGGGGGTGAAGATGGGGGAGGTCCCTCTGGAGCTGCGGGTGAGGGGAAGAGCGGTCGAAGCGATGTGATGCGCTTGCAGGCGGAATTGGAGGCTGAGGATTTGGCCCCCGTGCGCATGGCTTTGGGTCTACCAGTGACAGGAGGACAGACGCTGATGGTAGAGGCGGCTATGGCGCTGCTCCGGGTGGGGGTGAGCGTGGAGGAGATGGAGAGGATGGGGTACCCACCTGAGGTAGTGCTTGCCGTGAGGAAAGCGGGACAGACAATGCTGAAGCAGCTCTGACTGTCCTTGTTCGTCATCACGAGCTTGGTGTGTGTCTGGAGAGGAGAAGAAGGAAGAGTAGGAGTGGCACCCCGTACCCAAGCCCTTGTCTTTCTTAATGTCAACGAGCAGAATGCGATAAACATTCAGCAGGTGGGCTTTTAGTTTTTATACACCTGTTCAGTCATACAACCCCCTAACCCCTCCTCCACACAGAGACTATTTAATGGTATGTTGTCTAGCTGCGCTGCGCTCGGGATTCGTCCAACGCCTGCATTCGCTTCGCATACTCAATTGCGTTAAATGCGGTGGGCCCTCTGCCACCAAAGTCTTCCTCGAGCTGTGACATGTCAAAGGCGGCCGCCATCGCATCCGCCCCCGCTTTGCTCTTGTCGATGAACTTGATCTTGGCCCGCGTGACGGGGTCAATGAACGGGGAGATGGCCTTCCAGAAGAATGAGAACAGGGTGGGTGCGTGGTAGAGCATGGCGATGGAGAGGCGCTCTGGGTAATGGTTCTGGAGGATGCTGAGCGTCTCTTTGCTCGTCTTCATCGGAGGTGCGTTGCTCAGACCGTAGCCCTTGTAGTCCTGTAGAATGTTCAGCTGCACGCTGCCGTCCTGGTCCGCCAAATGGGAGATGCTCTCCAGCATGTACACCAGATTCTTCATCTGCCCCTCGTGCGACTTTGAGTTTTCGTTTCGCGGTCTCATCACCAGGACGTGCCTGATACGACAACAGCGAAGCCACAGTCACGCCCACTATGCCGCGACGAGCACAGATGTTGTCGACACGGGAAAACAGAATGTCACATTCCTATTTACTGAGGATGTGGACGGGGGGGTGTAGCCGACCTGTCGACTTTGTCCTTTTGTGGAAGTATGAATAGTTTTCCTGACACCGCCTCCGACTCCACCTCCCACCACCGCAGCGCCTCCGGTTTGAACTCCGCTCGCCAGCGCAGCGTAGCCCTTAACATATCCTCCGCCTTGTTCAAGTCCCAGCTTCGCGCCCGGAGGTAGCGAAGCAGAGTGATGGGCGTCACCCACTCCGTCGCCACATCCGCCACTCGTTGCCGAAGCTCCTCTACCTTGGCGCGCTGCTCCTCGCTCCACGTCGCGGGGTCGTAGTACCTCTGCCCTACCGGCGCCATAGCCGCCTGTACCCTCCGACTAAAGACGCAGTCACGCAGCTGATGTCGGCAAGACGCGCAACTCGGCACTACTATCACCGCCCACCGTGCTACCCGCGCTGTCTAACACGACAGCTGTCCACACTTTGCAATTATACGCTGCTGCTGTCGTCGCTTGTCAACCACACGATCAGTGTTGGGCCGGCCCAGCGGAACGTAGCACCTCCCGTCTCATGCACCACAGCTTCCAAGTTCAGAATCAGGTAATGACAATGGTCATAATGGTCATAAAATGAGGAGTCGAAGCTGCGCTTGGGTGTCACACTTTGCAACGAGAAGCACGAGAGCAGCTTCTTCTCGGACGCCCCAAGGAACGCTCAGGAAAGCCGCTGCCATGCCACCTGTGTGTTCAGTCGCAAGATAGATTACCCGTACGCTACTTCACAACGACGATTTCACATACGGGTACTGGCTCCGCTATCATCTACAGTAGTAAAGCGGCAATTCTGTGGCGGATACACATGACAGAAGTGTACCCGTTTCATTGCAAACGAGTATATGCAGCAAGCGCCGACAAGCACCGGCCGCCCGCTCATCGCAAAATCCGCAAACAAACAAACCGAACGCAACTCGTTAAACTGGAAGGTCGTTACTTCCTTGCCTGCATAACTAGTGGGTAGCCTGCGCTAGCATTCCCTCTCCTCCACAAGATTGTAGCTCTGAGACGTCCGCGATTATCGTAGCGCCGAAAATCTCGCAGATGGGGCCCTCGAAAGTGAAACTGGCTGAGATACGCCTCACCTCTTACTCCGACCCGAGCGTCTACGACCCAAGCGAGGTAACGATCCCTGGTCATCTTTCACCCCTTTTCCATCTCCCGCGCACGTTCATTGTACTCGCAATCCATTTTTATGCACGGGCCGTGCCGCTGACGCTCGCCGTAGGGAGCGCGTCCGGACTCTCGACTGTCGAATGGGCCCCTGACTCACTGAGAGCGTCTGTGTGTGCTGTGGCGGTGAAAGCGCAGGACAGCTTTGCCATCGTGGACGCGATGGCGGCCAGCATTGACATCATCACGCAGCCCCCACCCTTGATGTAAGAACCTCGTTCCATCACAACCTCAGCATCCACTCCATTTCCCCTTTCCATCACATGCATCTCACCATCATCACATCACACAATCATCGAATGTGTTTGGGTGTGGACTGTCAATGATTCCCTCGACCCAGGTGCCTCGAGATCGGGTGTGGCAGTGGGTACGTCATCTGCTCCCTGGCGCTGATGCTTGCCCAGACTGGCTGTCATGCGGAGTGCTTTGCCACGGACCTCAGCACGTCAGCCACCGCTGCCTGTGCTGAGACACTCAGTGCTCATAATGTGAGCTCGGCTAGCCAGAGTCCTCCGCACCTCTCTATCATCCCCCCCCCTCCCCCCGCGGCAATCCAAGAACGACCGCAGAGAGATCCCTTCATAAGGAAAATTGCAGAGCGGCCGAGAGGAGGGGCTGATGTCTGTTGGCTGGAATTAGGTGGAGCATGTGGATGTGCTACGGATGGATCTTCTCAGTGCGTTGCTGCCTCGGATACGAGGGAAAATCGATATTCTAGTGAGTGCCCATGGCAGCGGCATCATCCGCACTTCCCTTGCCGTCATCATCGTCCGCACCGTCAGTAGCTAAATCATTATATTCATCACCATCATGATCATGTCATCCATTATATTCATTGATACCACCACCATCGTCAGTCACTGCCATCATCAATATCATCATAACTATCAGTATATATATATATATATATATATATATATATATATATATGTCACTGACACCGCCACCATCATCATTATCACCAGCTTCAGCATAGACAGGATGCGTTGTACGACTACTCCACCCCCCCAGCTGCTATGTCTGCCGAAGCAATCGTACGATGGTCCATTGTATACCCCTCATTTTCCCTCCACCCGCCCCTCGTTGTCCGTCCACAGGTATTCAATCCGCCGTATGTCCCAACGCCGGACGAGGAGGTGCCGCCGTCGCAGTGGGTATACGATGCGGATGGGTGTCGAATCAACGCCGCGTGGGCAGGTGGTTGGAAAGGACGGGTGGTCATCGATAGAGTTCTCCCGCTGGTGGGTGCCCCTCCCCTGGCATCCCTTCCACCTGCCCCTGACACACCAGACCTCAACCTTTATCACACAGCACCCAAGGAAAACACGGAGAGACAGATTGCTCAGTGCTCAATCTGCTTTGAGTCCTGAAGTTCTATGGATACTTCCTAGGCCCTATCTTACGTTGATTGCGCTGCTTGTGCGACATGTGGGGCGCAATCCACGGCGCTGTGTATCATTTGAGTACCAAACAACATAGCATACATTTTGTTAAGGAAGATTCAGGATACTGCTCAAGCAACTCGTTTGGCTTATAGGCCCACTCACATACCCAAACCCTTGTTATTCGCAATATGACAAGTTCGGAGTGGCTCTTCCAATTTTGGGGCCCACAGAAAACGCAAACATTCCCCCCCTAAAGCTTCGCGTGTGGGAAAGACAGTAGAAGAAGGCCCACGGGCCCTGCTGCCCTACACCTTGTCCTCCAAACTTTTGACGAAAGAAAGAGCTCCGCCTCTCACAGCTCTACTCCTACGATATCTCTGGAAAAAACCTGAAAAATTTCGTCGGGCGTAGGCGTTCTCAAACACTTCAGTGGTTCTTTCTTTTTCAGAGCGAATTCGAGCGATCCGATTTGTTTGTTTCGCCATAGCTGGTGTTCACCGTGAAGTCGGAGCTTGAAAACAGAATCACGGGCAACTCGCCACTGCATTGTGCTCCCTGAATAGACTTGAAATTGAACGTAGATTTTTTTGGAACTGAGGGTCACGCCGACTCGTAACACCCCCCCTGCGGTGGTCAACTCAATCAAAGAGAGTGGGCAGCACCACGGCGTGACTGACGTGACATGAACGTGTTGTAATGTGACGTGGCCCCCCTCCCCCTTCTCTTCCCGAATTTAAACACAGGTTGATGAGGTGCTGTCTCCAAACGGCCATTTCTTTATGGTGACAGTCTTGGAGAATGAGCCGGAAGGTATGTGTCTCATCTTGTCAGGTTACCATCCATCCTGTCGTCTTGGTGCTGCTGGATGCTACGACGCTGTCGTCCTGTTGCCGTTGGTTACTGTGATCAATGAGCTGAAGTTTTCAGTGTAGCGATGGCAGTGATTGAAGTTTCGGTGCTTTGTTGGGCTTCACGTCACTTCCGGCCTGTGGGCCCTTGTGCACTGGCATGCCGGCTGGCATTGTTTTATGTTGACCGCGCAAGAGATTTTGAAGGACGTCACGTCGCGGACTGGGCTCCACGGGCGGATCGCTTTGCAACAGTCAGCCGACGAAGAGATGCTGAAGATACTCCACTTCTCGCGGCGTCCGCTCCCCGCCGCAACCTCAACGTCACGATGAAAAGGCCATTTTGTCTCCACCAAAATATCAAGCGCCGTATCAAAACAGGCGCCGAGCACCATCGAGGTCACGATCATTCTCGTCGCTCTGAGGGTTGAGGGGCTCGGAGTTGCCTGAAGCGTCATCCGTCACCGGAGAAAGGCGGCCGCGAGTCCCTCGAGCCGCCATCCGACCAAACGGCGACCTTGTGCAGCCCTCGCGGCGTGTTGCGGGGCGGCATGTCACTCGGATACAAGAAACAGGGCAATTTTGGAGCGCCTCCTTCCAAGATTATGATTCCTCCTTCCAAGATTCACTGTATATTTATGTAATTCATTTGGTATGGTCGGTGGACCAAAAATATTTACGAATTCAGCATTCATTATTGTGCCACAGTTGCCGAGATTTATTATTTTTCCGCTGCACGCACTATTTGGCGGGGGATCGTACGGGTACAAGCAGCTCTGCCCGTGGGTCGCTGAGATTTGGAGCTGGCAGAAAGATGGGCGAATGATTGGGGGATTCTCCAACTACTGTTGGGTGAGCGCTCAACAGCCGCTATGCTCATGGACCATATCCCCCGGTGCCCGTGCTCTTGGTATATCATTCAACTCCACGACCGCATTGTCCACGTGCTTGAAGAGTTCATGCTTGAAGCGGGGGCTACTAAGGGCCGGGACTCGCGGTTGGAGGTCCGCCGTATTCGGTCGGGAGCTTCACGTGATCGTCCTGGGGATGTGGTTTGGTTGGAATTCATGGCTCCGCACCGCCATCTTGTTGTTGATGTGACGGTTACAAGTGCTCGCACGAACACCAACGTTCCTCGTATAGGTGCTCGCCTTCCACTCCCTGGCAGCCTTGCATTGGGAGCTCAGCAAGGCAAACTTGATGCGGACCTCCGCACTTCCGCTTTGCTTGGCACGCCTTCGGTTCAGTCGGTCCATGACTACTACCCCTTAGCCATGGAGGAAGGGGGCCGGTTGGCGCCGATGGCGGCTGAGTTGGTCAATCGCTTGGCTATTTTGGTGGTTGTTCGTCGCTTCCCTGGCATGGGGGCCGCTGACTCTCGTACCTTGCGCTCTGACAATTATGTCCGTATGCAGCATTTTGTTCGTCGATCTACTTCTCTTCCGTTTCGGCGTTTTTGGGGGGATGTGCGACGAGAATTCATGCAACGTCTTTCTGCCGCTCTTCATGGCACTCTGGGTTCTTATCTCCGCGACGCTTTTCAGGAGGGCAGTGCTGGTCCTGTGGCATTCCTTCATGTTCCTCGGGCTTAGGTTTTTTCCTCCTTTCTTTCTTTTTCTTGCTTGGTGGCCTCCACTGCTTCTGCTACATAGATACGCAATAAATTCTCCAACTACCCCAAAAAGGATAGATCAATTCGGCATCGAGCAGATGCCAACCAGATGGCGCACTAGCATGTGGTTGGCATGGAGAATTAACTGGGTGAGAACATTGATAAAACGGGAAAATTTTTCTTACAAGAAAAAGCAGTGGAGGCCACCAAGCAACAAAAAAAAAAGGAGGAAAAAATCTAAGCCTGAGGAACAGGAAGGCATGCCACAGCACCAGCACTGCCCTCCTGAAAAGCGTCGCGGAGATAAGAACCCATGAAGAGCAGCAGAAAGACGTTGCATGAATTCTCGTCGCACATCCTCCAAAAAACGCCGAAACGGAAGAGAAGTAGATCGACGAACAAAATGCTCTATACGGACATAAATGTCAGAGCGCAAGGAACGAGAGTCAGCGGCCCCCATGCCATGAACATTGATAAAACACATTCTGAACTTTGATCATGACTGTATCCGTGATCCAAGTGCGCTAACCAAGTGCTATGGGGCTTACCACGCGCAAACGCACCGATTCTAAAACCCTAAACCCTTCAAACGGTTGTTTGAGGGCCTTCTTTAATGAGGTCGCTACGGATGGTGGCATTGACGCTATAATTGGCAGATGAGCGGGAATGAAGTCGAAAAAAAGCAATTGCTTGGTGGCAAGTAATGCTTCGATGTCTAATTCATGTATTTGTCTCAACGGACACCCTGTACCAAAATTAGGATTTTGTGAGCTTCCGGCGTTAAGTTTTTGGCTTCATGCATGCAAATTTTAAGTAGTTTAAGCCTAACCGCGCAGGGGGCAGTATTTAAAGTTTATATTGTAATCATGCTCAGGAACAAACGATACAAATACATCAGATAAAAGCAAACAGCGCCATTCGAAGATAAAGGAAGGCAACCAATATCACTTCCCCCAATTAACTCCGCGCACTCTATTACTGTGCCTATGACAATAACGTGATGAATAATCGTAGCGAGGTTGGTCAAAGCTTGCTATGTTTTCCGCGATTCTTACAATATTTATTTTATTATGTTCCCCTAGCAAATTGAATCCAAGCATGAAATCCTCAACGGTAACTTCTGGAAAATTTGCTTGTACCTCCGTTTTGATCGTGGTCTATCGCCTTCATGTCCTATCGCCTTCATGTCTCCTTTTGCCTGTAACTCATGAAGTGGCCCTAGCGCAGCCTCCATGTAATGTGATGTTTGCACGCAAGTCCACCTTTTTTTACATAAGGTAGAATGTGTCCCTCCGGTGCGATATAACACCGGAGCTCTATCCGCCCCGATAAATTGATGATTGTGTTGCATATTATCTCAGCTTCGCATATTTACGAAACGTTGTGCATTGGGATGTTCTACATTCTTTTTAATCAGCGAGCGATGGGATTTCAGATATGTTCCGGGCAACCACATTGGAGCACCACTTGGCCAGCACGGATGGAGACGCTGCGGTGCATATATATTTTTTCTATGGGTTTGTGACAATCCGTGCGGGCATCATGTATGAGGTTTGTGCCGCTCGGAACTTGGCGTAGCGATCCTCACAAATCCCACTATGCTCTAGCAACACCCCAACGGCAATGATGGCTACCTATCGAATGCGGGTGCCTTGAGCACCATGGGCATATTATGAAACTAGGAATTTACTTTTCAAGCTGTGGTTTTCGGGTTTGGGGATTTTCCTAGGTCCCCGTATCCCGCCGGGCGCTCATTGCCGCGATCGGAAACCAACTAACCAAGCAACGTGGTCCATGATGCATGGGAGGGCTGCAAAGTCTCTAGTAAACACGCGAATAAATCCGATTGGGCACAAGGAATCTGTCACAATAAAGAGACACGCAACGGCATTTGAGATGGCCATGCATGCTTCTACCGCCCCACAAGAGATGCATGCCAACTAACAAGTTGCTTGCCTCGTAATGGCGCCGGGAGGCTTCCCACGGTATGCACATGATTGCACGTATGGTCGATATTCTGCGCGGATTATTCATTCCGCCATGATTGACCGCAAATTTTGCGCTTCCTGAGCTATGTTGCATTCCGCTTCATCTCCGTTTTAACCTGCGCAATGGTTCATCGTCGGTTCCGTCCAATCCGTGCGCGAGGAAGAAGACGTGACGTATTGAAGCATGTGTGGGAAGCACTCCCTGGTTATTCGATGACATACCTCAGGGTTATGCCGCGCTTTTGAACGGGTCTTACATCCGAGATCGTGTATACATGTCGTCGGTTTGCCTGACTTGTTACCTTGTTGTCATTATAAATCAATTCCGCTTTCCATTTGTTGCTTACATTTGATATCGCATTTTGTACAAGCAATTGTATTTGACATTGTGTTTATCGATTGGTCGTCTTCATTGATGGCTGCCCGCCGTCTCCCGGGGGACGGTCGCTTCCTTGGCTGGCAGTCGGGAGCCTCATGTCCCCTTGAAGGACTTGGTTTGTCGGTCAGCCTTGAGCCTTCTCCGCCATTTCCTCGGCGATGACCGCGTTTCGGTTGCTCTTAATGGCACGCTAGGTTCCTATCTTCGCGATGCTGAGCATGGTGGCTCCGTTGTTGTAAATTTGAATTGTTTACAACATGTCCCGGCTAACGGGACTGGCTGCTGTCTCTGGGCCGCCTTGTACACAACCATCTTGGACAAAATACGTGGTAGGATTGGACCGGGTACTCTTTCACCATGTACACCTAACGACACAACTATCTTCAGATTTCTTCCGTTCATCGTCATAGGTTATATAGCTGCAATCCGTCCACACAATTGAAACAAACCCCCCCCCCCTTCCATCCACGAGCGCGCTTAAGCAATGATAACGATAAACACCATCATGAAACAAATCATATCTAACTTCATTTGTCTAAAATTCAAAATTACGTTATGGCGCTAGTCTCCACGATGCGCGGCATGCTTCCGCCACTCGCGGCCATGGCCAGCCAAAACTATCCATTGTATGCGTGTCGAGGCGCCTACATGGCTTTTGCTGCTGTGTGACTCCGGCCGTGTTGGAGCTTGGGGGAAAAGGCAGCCAAAAATCTCCCTCGCCCAGGTAGTCGACCTATAATCTTTAAAGGACGGCCTCGATCCAATTTGCACCCCTCGTGTGAGACACTAGCTGCTCATGCCGCCGCAACATACCACCTAGCTTAGGCTCACTCTCCCCTCCGGGAGCTCGGAAAGGATAGGAAGGCCTTAGCTTCATATGGTATCAAGCTCTCATTTCTGCCGCCGCGCCATATTTTTCTTATGTCCCGGATCCTTCGCCGTTTGTTTTTAACAAGTGTCATTTTGCTTCGAATCCGCCCGTAACCCCCCCCCCCCCCCCCCCCGCCCCCCTAGTGGTTTATGCAGCCGGAGGGGCGCCTTTACGAGTTATGCGCCGTCGCAATAACCCAAAGCACACCGCATGAGGCAGTCCGGTCGATGGTTGGGTATCAACTAGGCGATTATTAGGGGTGCGGTTGGTCGAATACATGGATAGAGTCGCCGTCCTCAAAAGATTATGGTGCGGAGATTATATCCGAAACCCTCCGTATCGGGGTTTTTTGTGGCTGTCGATTTTGAGGACCTACGCTGCCGAAAAGTGCCGCGCCTTCGACTACGACTCTTCCCGGCGTGCTTCGCGTCGAGCATCGCCCCAATGGATGGCTCGACATCAACATGGATGGTGTCGTCCAACGACGAGCGCGCGGCCTTGGCGCTGCTTTCCGGCTGTCCGCCGCTTACTCCGACGGCCGTTTTGCGCCTCATACCCGTCCGTACCCTTCTCGCCGCCAAAATCTTCTGAGATACAAGTCCCACTCCCTAAACCCGAGGGTATTGAAGGGGGACCTAGTATTGAAAAGAAACATGGGATAACCCAAGCGGGAGATCTTGCTTGGCGATGGCGAACATATCAAATTTATGAAAGACCTCGTACCGGGGCTCCCCGACAGCGAGTAGTCGCACTGCCGGAACCTCTCTTAAACCCCTACCGTACTAAGCGTGGCACGGCTACGGGGGTACTAGACCCTACCACGGAGAGGTGGAAGTGTGTGCAAGTGGGCGGGCGACCGCACCCCCCTCCGGGGCCTCCGCCGATGCGCCGGCGGCGGGCACGCTGCGTTATTGTTCTTGGATGTTTTTTCTGTTTTGCGGCGTGGATTCTGCGCTGTTTATTTCCTTGGCACTTGATGAGTCCACATATTCTCATTCGTAATTAATTGATGTTCTTTAACAGAAGTAGCTTACATTTACCCTGCCTATAATTCGCTTCCTAAGACGTAGACGGTTGTGACAAGAAGGTGATTTTACGGCAAATGTACAACAACAACGGTATATGCATTAACACGTTTTGATTTAGAATATTCATTTCGGGACCCGCGCCCCCCCTTCAGCATCATTATTATGGAGTTCTAGTAGCCCTTTAACATTATCTTCGTACTAGCTAGCAAACATGCACAGCGGTCGCTACCACAGTTTTTTAAATAAAGCAATCCATAACGGTGTGGAAAGGATAAAATATGCAATGTGCAAGCATTAATAATTGGAGAGAAGGTGGGGGACATTTTGGAACCATGCCCGGTTTAATAATATCATGCACCATCATATAGAAATCCAACCACTCCTTGCGATCTCTCCGTGTAGATATCAAGAGTGTTGTCATGTTGTTGAGTTGCCAATGGTCACTGCCTCATGTTGCTGACTTTGTTGTACCCAATTGCGCAAGGCTCCCTCCCTATCGAGGGTCCTCTCACTTGACCTTGGGAGTAGGGTTTTGGGTTACTCAAAAATAAATGCCATAAACCATACATATTAAACCGTAACTTACTGCTTATGTACGTTACGTATGTTTTTATCCGCACATACCGAATCCAAATACACATAAAGATTCCCCCCGCCCCCCCGCCCCCCTCATTTTCCGCCATCAGAAGTCTGTAATCAAAACAACACATCAAATGAATGACATTGGATCAGCCATGACATTTACGTTTCGGGGATGAGGGTTATTCACCTGCCAGTCCCATCCAAGGGCTTTACAAAAAAATCATCTCCACCATTTATTTATGATTGTATTATTTAAGCAAAGAAAATCTTACAAGAAAAAGCAGTGGAGGCCACCAAGTAAAAAGAAGAAAAGAGGAAAAAACCTAAGCCCGAGGAACGGGAAGGCATGGCACACCGTCAGCACTGCCCTCTTGGAAAGCGTCGCGGAGATAGGAACCCATAGTGCCATGGAGAGCAGCAGAAAGACGTTGCATGAATTCACGTCGCACATCCCCCCCAAAACGCCGAAAAGGAACATAAGTAGTTCGACAAACGAAATGTTGCATACGGACACAACTGTCAGAGCGCAAGGAGCGAGAGTCAGCAGCACCCATGCCAGGGAAGATGTGATTTATTGTATTATTTCATTTTTCATACTCACAGGCATCCGCACCTATACACTCTTCCCATAAAGTCCGTTACTAGTGAAATAGGGCCTTTCGCCTAGGGCGGGTGTTTACCATGTAGGGTTTTTAGGGTTTAGCTGTACTTTAGCTCGTTGAAAAGGCGGGCCGAAACTTGTGTTAACGGTGAGGCTAAGGGGGAAGCGGGGCACAAATGGGGCCCGTCACGGCTACGATATGACGTATTAGGGTTTGCGGCCCAACCCCGATTTCGGGGTATACCCTGATTCGGGCGCCCCGGAATTCGGATTTGCCACACTTTGGCTCGTGAAAAATCCCGAAATGGGCGACACAAATGCGGTTTTTATGATCCCAGCATGTTGTCCGCAAACATGGGAGCACGTGGGTGTGATGGCATGTGCCGTTAATATGCTTGACGTGGGTGGGCTCGGGGCCGGAAAACCACAGCTTGGGAGGCTTAAAAAAGCCTAACTTGGCCGTACAGTGTCCGATTCGAGCAAACTAAGTTGCAAGTGGAAGCCCTTCCCCCAAGTAAATATAATTTTTCAATTAAATTTACGTCTACCGGCCGGTTTTCGCGTCAAGTCCGCCGTCCGATGCCATCCAAGCCCTCGTACAGCCAAATAAAGCTTTTAGGGTTTCAAAATCTGCCACATTCGCGCGGGGCTAGCAACCCCCAGACAGGTGGTACCCGCATACCCGCTCCGCTAATACGCTCAACAATCAGCGCTCTATATTTTTTTCTATTCACGGCGTTGCCCCTTTCATGCCCCATGATGGCATGGTGCCGTGCCCTTTGCCGCCGGCCAGATGAAGGCCCGTGCTAGGGTACTTTGAAAGCTCCCCGCCATTTTTCACGCCCGGCGATGCGCAAGTTTCTAAGGCCAACGATCCGCGCGCCAGGGTGCTTACACTCCAAGTCAACTGCCCCTCAAGCCCAATAGGCCCCCAGCCCGTGCTCCTTGGTGGTATTTCCGGGCACGTGGCAAGAAAAACAAGTGCACACGACATGCCATTCTCGGTGTCGCCGCTTTGTAGACGGACGGGCGCAACACAGTCGGCGGATATTAGTGCAATTGTGCAAACATGCTGAGAACCCAGTGTCGAGTAGTCTCCCCGCTTGTCGCGACACTACGTGTGCCGAGCCACGCATAGAGGCGTGCATAACATGCACATGCACGAATTTCGGCCCGCAAAATATGGGCCGAAAATCCAACGTGGGTGCCCACAATAATTGGGGCGTGCCGGTAAAGGTGCTCACGTCAGTGAACAACGCGTCGTGGTGTGCTGTTCGAAAATAATTATTCTACCCCCCAATCGAGTTGCATGGCCATCGCGGCAGTGCGTGGCGGGTAATTAAATACGTGCCGCTAGTAACGGACTTTTTGGGAAGAGTGTACTTGATTTTACACTTAGGTCTCGTTGTCTGTAATCAAAACAATATATGCTCCGAAGATTGCATTACAACATTATTCATTGAATAATCAGCTATAGTGGCTGACCATTCAATGATTTGACCACCTAACGGTCTCTAACAATCGAGGCGAGTGGCAGTTGTCGCGCCGTTGGGCTTTACCTGTACGTTAGACGCTCCGCGAGGAAGAGCAGCAACCCAGCGCGACACAGCGCAGCAGGCGGTGACGTGCTGACACGAGTAGCCACGACGAGTAGGGGATGTCGGGGCGCATATAGCGTCACGCTCTGACGAGTAGTACTCCTGTGTAACGTCCCTTAAACTGGGTCACACAACCACCATAGCTGGCAGATTATTGGAAGCTCGAAAGACGAGAGTGCGCGGAGGCACTGCCGGTTTTTCTGACGGATAACAATCCATAACACGTCGAGTTTCTTCATCGTGCAGCGCTGAATCAACTCGCCGCTCTATTCGCAACTCGTCAAATAAGATCCCCGTGCTGATCCTAGCGCAGCGATAGCAACCACACGGGGGTCCGATGCGCGTGTATCCGCCTCGCGCCAGGGACCACGAGGAGGAGGAGGCCAGGAAGACGCGAGAGAAGGCAAAACGGGAGGCGGTTTTCGAGGATGAGTTCGACGACGCGAGCTCCGTTGCCACACGATGGTGCGTTGCACGCCTAGGCTACCCGCCGCCTATTCGACAGCCATTCCTTGCCGATGCTTTCACGAACCGCTTGTCAAATGGCGCTGCTGGGTTTCGTCGTTGCTGTGACATCGACGGCGAAGAGGGCAAAGACGGGACTCGGGAGGCTGGCCTACATTTCAGCGGTTTTGCAATTATTTACACCGACCGCTCGACTCAGCTCATTCCCCACCTTTCTTGTGTGAACCCCCCTCAACTAGTTCCAAACATCACAGCCGTCAAGTCGCATTGTACTAACCCAGTTGTCGGCTTGCGTTTGCTCGTTTTGTAGGACGCTGCGCTCGTCTATCGGGAGGCGGAGCATGATGTCGTTGGGTGGGCAGAGCTATGTGTCGAATGTGGACAAAGCGCGAGCCAGACGAAGGGTGAGGAAACACCCAAGCCTTCAAATGAGCTGCTTCATGGGCATGGCATGCAAGCGAGTAAAGGGGAGGGGTCGCATGGACCCTTCTTGCGTTGGCAACTATGTGTCTACATTGCGACGTTGTGCACATTAATGACCAAAGCAATCATCATATTGGTACATTACGAAGAGTTATTACGGGATAGATTGATGGAAAGTAGTCTGGTTAGGGAGGCTACAGGGGGGCTTAATTCCATGCTTGCCCTGCTGCGCAGATTCGCAAGATAAAGAACGTGCACGAGGATCTGAACACCGCAATCAAAGATGGCTGGGTTGAGGTGAGCCCCCATCGTTGGCATTCAATACGCTGCTGTGATATTTGAATACATTGATATGGGAGGAAACTCTCACTCGCATTGCCTGCCTGTGCCGCCTGTCAGGCTAACCTGTACCACATGTCTGTGGACGAAATGATGGAGCTGTTCTCTAAAGTACCAAAGAAAGCAGACTGTCTCGAAGCGCTTCGCCTCCTCTGCCTTCCAAGGTATACCATCACCGCTCCCATTCTCTGTACCTTTCCACTCAAATCATTTAATCTGTGTACATGTGTGTGCGTGTGCATGTGCGTGCGCGCGCACGCGTGTGTGTGTGTGTGTGTGTGTGTGTGTGTGTGTGTGTGTGTGTGTGTGTGTGTGTGTGTGTGTGTGTGTGTGTGTGTGTCTGTGTTTGTGTGTGTGTGTGTGTGTGTTTGTGTGTGTGTGTGTGTGTTTGTGTGTGTGTGTGTGTGTGTTTGTGTGTGTGTGTGTGTGCGTGTGTGTGTGTGTGTCTGTGTGTGTGTGTGTGATTTTGAAACCTTTAACCCCAAAGTATTTTCAGTCACAGCGACGGATCTACTCATGAATGGCGATGTGTATGTGCTGGTAGGGAGTATGAGATCCCATGGGAGCAGCGCAACAGCCCCAAGCTGAAGGTGCCTTATTACAAGTACGGCCGTAGGCCACACCGTCTGATGGCGCGTGACTTTGCGGACCGCCTCCTCGATGACATGTACGCTTCCTCCGCCATTTGCGCACATCTGCCTTTCCGTATTATTTATCTGCCTATTTGCTTGCTTACTGTTGGGACACTCTGTAGTGTAACCTCCTTTCCGCTGCTTTCATCCCTACCGACAGGCTGCGAGTGAAGTACACTGCGCTGGTGAAGCATGTGATGCAGCCGGCGTTTGAGCTGGTCACACTGGAGTTGGGAGTGGTGAGTCACTTCTCTGCTTTGCTTTGGCAGCCGTTTGTTTGGATTCGGAATGTACTGTTGCTCATCTTTCGGGCTCGTGGTGTGGGCAGGCGATGAGCGACACGGGGGTGGAGGTACTGGGGCAGCTGCTGGGCAGGAATACAACGCTGGAGAGGCTCTCGTTCAGCGGCAGTTGCATGGGCGACCACGGCATTACGGTGCGCCACACCGGCAGCATCCCCCCTTCGCATCTCCTCTGTGCTCCTCTCACCCCGGTCCTTCTCTCACTGTCACAACAGCGTCTCCTCGCGCGACTACAGCGTAACATGGAGTCAGAATGCCGGTGATCTTTCTGTGTAGCCTCCCAATCCGCCCTCAGCTAGACACAACTTTTGCTTCTTCAACTCTCTACAAGGAGCCTTCACTCCACTCTCTACGTTTTCTCTCCCAACGCCCAGTCCGTGCGTCTCTCAATGTTTCCCTTACCCACTTCATTCTATTTCCCGCTCAATGTCTGCGTAACCGTGTAATCTGGCGTGTCACGAAGGCTGCTCTCTCCCTTTCTCGCATCCCTTTCACAACATCTTCACGTTCAATCCCTTTTCACATGGGGTAGTGCTCAGAAAATACACCCGTTCTCCACTTATTCGATCCCCTTCCACTTACTGCGCTCAGCTTTCAACCCCCGCCTCCGAACAACGCCCCGCCCTTCTTCGCCGTGCACTACCTGCCCCACCCCCCACCTTCACCTTTATCCTAACCATACATCATACCCTTATTCTATCCATACCAGCATGCATCCAATATCATACATCATATCATCATATCCATACTATCATACCATACATCATACCATCATGCCCTTTCTCTGTCCCTGTGTGACCATACAACATTCATCCCTTCGTACCTTAAATGCTACTCTCATCATTGTTCTGCTACCCCTTGACGCTGCTGGACTTTCTGGTTAACTTTTTCTGTACAAGTGCTGACGGCTGAGTCATTTGGAGACTGATGTGTGTGTGTGTGTGTGTGTGTGTGTGTGTGTGTGTGTGTGTGTGTGTGTGTGTGTGTGTGTGTGTTTGTGTGTGTGCTTGTCGCACCACCACTCTCCTTCGTCAATATTCAGCTTCTGAAAGATGGCCTCGTCCGCAATAAAAGTTTAAGGGAGCTCGACCTCACCGGCTGTGCACTCACTGACGTGGGCGCGAAAGTGATCGCACGATTACTGAAGGTAGGACGGCATGCCCGGTAGCGGGGGTCGACTTTGCTCGTGCGGTTCGTACTGTTACGTCACGTCATCTCACACACCCGCACGCACCCAGCACCCGCGCGCACACACACACACACACACACACACACACACACACACACACACACACACACACACACACACACACACACACACCTTATTACTGAAGGGCCGCCGGCGTGTCACGAAACGTGCGACGGCTGCAGTGTTAATTCATGCATAGTAACGCTTGCCTTGTATGTGTGCAGAGTCACGCGTCGACCCGAGGGACATGCTATTGGCAGGAAATGCTGCGCGAGTATCCCAACGACAATGACGGCGAAATGAAGGAGCGCATCTATGAGCGAGCTAAGGCGCAGGCGTTTAGCCGCGTAGCGGCGGAGGAAGGGGGCCTGCTGCTGCTCGAGCTCCGCCACAATAAGGTGAGCGGTAGTTCGGAACCGTCAAGCGCGCGCGAGCCAAGCTCAGGCGGGAATTTGGTGGTGTGTTATGATGAAGCGCTGCTGTCAAACTAGGGGCGAGGGTGTCTAACCAGGTGTCAAAATAAAAAGCTCTAATTACTCCATCCAGTCCTGACGACTCTGGCGCTGCCTAGATTGGAGACGATGCGGTCGCGATGCTGTACGATGCGGTGCTGTTTGACACGCGGCTCATCCAAGTTGGGTTGAGTCGGAACAAAGTTAGTCTTCACTGGCAGGAGGGCTTTGCGAAGTTGCTGAAGGACCACGTCTCGATGCAGCAGGTTTGTTGACGACATCTTGGCACAATTATGCAGACTTGTCAC
This sequence comes from Tetraselmis chui, assembly GCA_026401115.1. Lineage (NCBI taxonomy): Eukaryota > Viridiplantae > Chlorophyta > Chlorodendrophyceae > Chlorodendrales > Chlorodendraceae > Tetraselmis > Tetraselmis chui. The sequence continues at coordinate 201,416 of JAPMLY010000300.1, forward strand.
GTCTCTTATAAGTTATTGCTTACTATCAGTCGCACAAATGAATAATCGCGTCACCATAAAACGTGCACGAGTCCAAATTGGTGTACATATCCGCTGCAGTAGTTCTAACTCGCCAATACCGTCGACGCAGGTCGACCTTCGAGGCAACCGCAGCTCTTATATGGGAATCCTTCGCCGTCGCTTCGACAAAGCGGAGGTGAGCTATACCCGTCAATTATCTGCCGGCTTGTCGCCCTTGCATGCCTGTGATTATGATCGAGTTCACTTATTATCGTAGTCGCTAGTGTTTTTTACACCAACTGAATTTCGTGCCCAAACGAACTACTCATTGGTTGTTGATGCGGTATTGATCGACTTCCATGTTTCGCCCGTGTTATTTTGGCGCAGGTGATGCTGCACCTGCCGACCGTCAAGCGGGGTATATCGTCCTGGAGTGGGCTGCGAATTGCGCAGGCGCCGGTGAAGGATACTTTCATGCTCAGCTTGGAAGACGTCCTCGACACTCCCAGGTGCGCGCTCCTTCCGATAACATCTCTTCCGCTAATCTCTCCGCGCTCCCGACGTGGCATCTGATGCCGCCTAGCTTGCCTTGATACACTGACATACGTCGATCGTTAGTGGGGTCATCTCGATGCGAATTGTTTTGCATTCGCGTCCACTTTATTACGTTACAGCGGGAGTTCGAGCGAACCAGGGCAGTTGGATATGCATGACACAGCCTTCTGTCATATGTCAAGGGTACTTCATATATTGCACGGGCGGAGCTTTATGTTCAGCTGCCGCCTCTCGTGCTGTCGTTGTTCACTTTGATATTACGCTCGCTCTTTTCTCTGTGTCGGGATGTTGCTGCCGTGGACGGCTTTGAGGCCGTGCCGCAGTCTGCGCATTACAGTGCTGATATCGGTAACTCCGTGCTGTGCTGATCGCTTGCCAATAACGTGGCGCAGGCAGGCCATCGAGCACGTCGTAATTGCTTATCTGACTACGTGTGTGCGCTTACTTGGTCCACCACCCTATTCAATAACGGTGCTATATCTATGTCGGTGGCGATTCTAAATACTTCCCATCAATAACAAATTGTCTTGATTCATAATCCCAAACATGTGGTCGACTATAAGTCCGAACAGCAGAGTGATGATGCATACATCGTATGTCTGGCTCAATATGAGGCTGTGTCATTATGCGTGGGCGTTCGTCGCTGTTTGGCACGCATCGATGAGACCCACTGGCACGTCGCTCGGCTTCTCCAGATCCGTCAGAAATACGCCCAGGCACACTGATAGGCTCTCGCTTCGTCGATGGCACGGTTGGTTAGGCATGAGTCCGAATCCGTTCTACTCGCGTGTACCCCTATTCATACTTGTCCTAGATTTTGATATATTTTTTACTTGTGAGATAGCGCCGGTGTGAGAGACGGTTAATGACAACGAGCGCTGCTGCTGACCCGGCAATGGATCTTCTCAGGGAGGGAGGCGATGGGCTGGACAGTCGAGATGGGACGCAGAACAACGTCAGCGCTGGCGAGCTGTCTGAGCTGCTCGGCGACATCGAGGTACGTCAAAACATTGCCGCGCCTTTATGTGACGGTTGTTGGGTGTTTTATTCGTCGCGGTTTCAGCATGTCGACTAGATCACGTCTGGTTGCATGGAGCGCTTTGTATTATGTATTGTTGGAGACACGGGTAGGTGCATCGTATGTGTCGACATTGCATTCCGACCTCGCGCCCGCAGGATCCAGGCCTCGTGAGTGCGCAGACGAGTGCGAGGGCGCTTGACGGGGAGAGGGGCAGCACGACCGAGGGCAGCGACAGCAAGGCGGTGGCCTTTCCACCCGTCCCCCGTCTGAAATTCAATTTTGGTAGGAAGCACTAGTGCTGTGCGCCTGTTTTCCCGCGACTTGTATGTATTTTCCACTATGAGAAGGCGCCAAGGTGCTGAGCTTGGTATGTATGTGACTGCCATTTTTCTGATTGATCTCCAGACGCCGCGGTTTTATGCGTGTCTTGACAGATGTTGTGATGTTGTGTTATTTTTACACTGTTTTGTCGTAGGCGGTCGGGTTGTCTCCCCAGAAAGGGAAGAGAGAAGACCAGCTTTGGTGAAGGGGAAGCCTGGGCAGCAACTTCCTGCGGAGGGGGGTGGCATAGGTGGCAGCAGAGTGCGCAACGCCAGAAACGACATCACTCCTTTGACGATCGACAGAATGACGAGAAAGGCTAAAACTCCGACGCAGAAGAAGAAAAAGGTGAACCTGCCGTCTATTCACATCAAAACCCCAGCTATGCAACCCAACTCCGCATGCGACCGCCGCCTACCACCCTGAATCAGCGCGCCTGTTGGCTTCCCGGCCTGATGAGCGCGTTCCAACACTGCCCCCCCCCGTTGTCAGGCTAAGAAGAGCGCACGGGGCCGTGGCAATTCCGGTGACGATGTCGTGGTGAAGGAGATGTCAGCGGTGCGTTGTTCCTGGATGATGAATGAATTCGATTGATGTTATGTATTAAAGAGTGTTCTTCCATTGAGTCGTATTGTGGGAAATCCATCAAACCTTGAACGCGAGCTCTGTTGATATTCTGCTTTACTTACTGTGTTGATGTTTCGAGGTCGTTCGTCATTTACGTGTGCTATCATCCCCCTGTCCTTCGTCCTTTGCGCAGGTGTTGCTGCAGCTGCACCAGCTGGTTTCGCAGTTCGAGGAAACGGCCGCACATGAGCCGCACCTTATGTCCCGCTTGCAGGGCCTGCGCAGCCACCACCTGCTGCAGCAGCACGCTCCACAGCCAACCTCACGGTAAGAACGCAGCACACCCAACCCCCCCCCCCCCCCCCCTCGCTTCACTATGTAAGCATGAGTACGCGCAATGTGCTTGCGGACACAATCCTCCACACAAACTCGTACTCGTCACATGAATACACACACACACACACACACACACACACACACACACACACGTCCACACTCACACACACACGTATACAAGCACACGCACGTACACTCACACACACATACGCGCGCACGGGCGTGCGTACGCACTTTGTTCCTTTTTGAGTACGCACGTTCGCACGGACGTTGTGTCTGTTTGAGTGGTAGTCTCCTGGCGGGCGGTGCAACTGACCTAAACGTTTTTATTCACTTTGACACAGACAAGCGCTGGTGGAGATTGCAGGGCAGCTGAAAGACCGTTGTGACCTGGATGACAGCAATGTGTGGACGGCTCGCGGCAAAGCGGCAGCCAGAGCCTGAGCATATCCCTCTTACTTTCAGCAGGGCGCCCTGCTTAAACTGCCACAAGTACTCAAGTGTGCAGTCATTACAAGTGCCAGTGGTGCTCCCATCTGTTTAGGCCCATAGTTCATTGGTGGTACCGGTGTTGGCCGTGTCAAAAGATTACGTTGCATTACAAATGTAAATTGGCCAATTGTTCGACGGACTACCATTGCGATTGAAGTGCTCGTTCCCGTTTGTTCAAATAATCGCAGGCGTTCAGGTGTGGTACCCCTCGGAGGTTGATCGACATATTTCATTGATGTAAATAATTGCCATGTCATTTTCACGTTGCAAACTTGTGCTGCTCGTTACACTATGCACGAAAGTGGAACAAAGTGTTGCACTATGCACGAAACGCGTGTTGTAATTCGGAGTGCTCTATGTTGACCGTGTTTACTTTCTTCGTCAGACTATCAAGTTCCCCCCACCTTCGTCCCAGCTCTGCTCGGGAAATTTGTAAAATGTGAGATGAAAATTTTATTTTGAGTGCTGTGGTACATAGGTCTGTAACGCAATCGTTGTTGCAATTGCGATGTTGAAATCGAAAAGTTTAGCAAAAAGTAACGAAAAATCGGCTGCGTACCCAATAATACCATCTAGGTCTTATGAATAGGGTTTACGCCGGGGGTCTCGTTATCCATCCCTCTCTGTCGGCAGTAGCGACATTTACCCTAGGGCGAGTTTTGCCAAATATTTTAGCTTGCTTACAATTTGGCCAAAAGATCACAACAGGCATGAAATGGGGGAAGATTAGCGCATGATTATAGGGCTGGGTGGGTTGGTTCGCGCGAAGCCTAGACTGGTTGAGCGCGAAAGTAGACAGTGCCATGCTCTTAGATAGTTCTTGTTTATGAGGCTTGGGCTAGCTAGGACTGGCCGTTGGGGAAGTCATCATGCAATTGGCTGCGTCATATTGCTAGTACAAGTAAGTTGTCCTCACAGTACGACGCACCGTTACTAACGGTAACATCAATCGCGGGGGCTACTGTCCCGTACACATGGGAGTTGAGTTTGCAAACCTCTAGATTTAAATCAATTCGACCATGCACCCTAGGGCACGTTGTACCAGTAACCTTATGAAGCCAAAGGCTTGCAGCTAAGTGCTAGTATCTGACATTATTTGTTTCCTCTAAATGGTACCTGTATCTTAGCGATATTCAGTGACTCTTTATTTGTCATCACGGCAGTACAACTGTATCGCCGTATTTTCCCTCGACAGTACAGAGTTACTAGCAGTATCTCTTCTAGATAGTTCTTTTCTAGATAGTTCTAAGAGCTTGTGTGATAAGGTTAGGTAGACGGTACAGGTAACCTGAGTTAACCTGTATCACTAGTAATAGTTTGGTTTAGTTAGCAGACAGCACAAGCTACAGGTTCTAAGGCTGTTTCTAGAACAACTGCGGTGTGGGTATTTAAGATAGGGACTTACTGGTAGAGGTGAGAGACCGGTACAGAATAGAATTACGCCACACCCAGACTGTAAGAAACCCTGTTCCTAAGACAATCTTATTAATTCTCTCTACGCTGTATAATTAGATCCAGAGATTAGGTTCTACTATTAGTCTAAGGTTGCCAACTTAGCCTAACCAAAGTAGCACCTCACACGTGGTTTCGGAGCCTCAGAACAGCTAGACGAGACGAAGATGTCTAACCGAGCAGGAGAGAGACTACCAGAGGAAGTTGATGGTCGACCAGAGGGGGCGCCTTCTGGGCCGACACCGCCGACGTCGACGGATGGTAGAAGACAGACAGTGCGAGAAGGATCGAGTCCCACGATGGAGCCTATGTCGGTACACGTCACCGAGATGCTTGAACGACTAAGTAACCGAGTTGACACTTTTTCGACTGAGCTATCTCAACTGCGTGACCACGTCGACAACGGTTTCAGACATTTTGAAGGACGAGTGAACAGAAGCCGAGAGACGGAGAATTTTCTTCGAGGAGAACAATTGAGATCGGAGAGGACGCGAGAGATGCCAAGCATGATGCCGAACGATGTCAAACCAGCCAAGATCAAGAGCATCGCTACGACTAACATCGACGAGCTGAGAAACTGGTTCCGACATGCGCGAGGGTATCTACGGTATCACAGCGTTAACCCTGAAGAGCAAAGAGGAGTGTACTGGGTATCTGGCTTTCTGGAAGGACCACTATCGAAGTGGTGGTACTCCCAAGTTGCGCAGACTGGAGATGAAGTCGGTGGAGGATTTTCCGGAGTTTCTGAGATGGAGAAATCCTTAATTCAGGAATTCTGCGGAAGAACACCGGCGGAACAAGCGAGATTGAATTTGGACAAAGCAAGACAGAAAACCACGGTCCTGAAGTACGCGAACTATTTTCGAGAACAATTATTGGAGCTTCCTCACCGTCACGAAGAAGATAACGTACATGATTTCCAGCGCGGTTTGAGACCCTCGATTCATAAGGAGGTTGCCCTGAAAAACCCTAAGACCCTACACGAGGCGATTCAAGCAGCTCTGCGAGCGGAGGCAGCGGAGACCAAGATTGAGACGACCCAACGCTCGACAGGCCGACTGAACGCCATCGAAGAAGACAGCGACTTTTCAGAGGCAGGGGAGGAGATCGACAGTGAGTCGGAGGAAGATTCGCATGGCGCGACCGAAGAAAAGCCGCGGGAGCTGTACGAGATTAGACGCCTCACTCAAGAGGAGGTCGACAGATTTAAGAAGGAGGGCAAGTGCTTCATTTGCCACAAGAAGGGACACATCGCTATCGACTGCCCAGACAGAAAGAACAAGAAGAATGACAGAACGAGGAAATCCCGGCCGGGAAAGTGAGACCTGAGTCGGCAGCTCGCGGCAAGCTGCAGGATGAGGTTTCGTCTCCTACAGCGACTCAGGAAGAGACCAGAACAGAAGAAGTACGAGACCCGTTACCTCAAACGACATTGAGGCCAGTCTTTAGGAGCAAGGACTTTAGCGACTGGATGATGAATAGGGAGTATTTCCTGAAGTACTCTCAGACCTACGGACCTTTCGACTTAGATGGAGCTAGCGATAATGACGGCCTTAATTCTCAAGTGGCGGAGGATTTTTGCTGTCCGGCGCGCCCATTTCAGGAGAGAGATTTACAGAAGTACCGGAGAATTTGGCTAAATGCGCCATTTAATGAATTAGAAGATTTTTTGGGCCATTATTTGCGGAGTAAACTGCTTCATCCCCATCTGAGAGCGGTTATAGTGGTTCCAAAATGGAGGGCAAAACCATGGTTCAAGCTGCTGCGAAATTTCCGACTTGTCGACGAGCTGGCGGCGAAAGAACATGTGTTTACCTGCCCCACGAACGATGAAATAGAAGGAAGAAGGCAAGATGTTGGACCGACAAGATGGACGACGCAAGTCTACGTCGACGACACCGATCGAGTTCGATTTCTGCCTCAGAACCTACAGAATCCCCCGAAGACCTACTGGACTCACTCGACGACTCTTGTTACCGATGGCCGACGAGTGTTACTAGCGAAAGAGGACACTGGCATGGTCTGGTTTCCTGGTGGCAAACAGGAGATTGAAGACGCGACCCCGGAATACACAGCAGTGCGAGCTCTTACGGAGACAACTGGATTAAAGGTGAGCGAAACAAATTTACGCCTTTTAGGGACGGAGTCTTCCGGACAGAATAAGCGCTACGTGTATATCGCTCGCGTTCGACCCGGATCGATACCGGACGCTACGTCAACTTCTCGGGCAGTATGGGCTACCTGGAAGGAATTAATTTCGGCACGGCGTACGGGTTATCTAGTCTGTGGAGAACAGCAGTTCCCTCTTCGTTACGAGACTTTTGGGAAACCGATCGACGGGTGGATGAACAAGAACGTCCGACTAGAAGACAGTGTTCCTGCGACGCTACATGTATCCACAACCCAGTCTGGAACAAGTCTGTTAGTGTTGGGAGGCACCTTACGCGGACATCGATGCCGTATTTTGGTTGACTCTGGCGCTTCGGAAAATTTCTGCAAGGCTGAGTGGGTACGGGAGCATCACATCCCGACAGTTACTGGAGAGAAATACCGGATAAAATTGGCAGATGGTAGTACAACTACGACTCGCCAGCGACTACGGAATGAAGTGCTCACAGTAGGGACCCTGGACATACGTCTGGACGCAATTACGACAGAACTGGACAAATTCGACATCATCCTCGGTCAACCTTGGTTACAAGCCGTCAACCCGGATATAGATTGGTCTACTAAAACGATTCGCGACCGTAAAACTGGCGAAGCTATGGTGTCTGGCGACGAGTACACCGTACCTGTGACAGTACATCACTTGGAGGCGGATGCGATGGCAAAGCTGCTTAGGCAACAACCAGCAGACCTCTTCGTGATTGGACTACGAGAAGTACAGGACGCGGTCGACGACATCAACACTGACCAACAACCTGAGTGGACGACTTCGTTACGAGAATCCCTGAATGAGTTTACGGACATTATCAAGGAGCCTGACGGTCTACCGCCAACTCGCGAGTGCGACTTTGAAATTAATTTGGAGTGCGATGAACCACCTAAGGAGCGAACGTACCGTATGTCACCAGCAGAACTCCGGGAGGTTCAAGTACAGTTGCAAGACTTACTCGCAAAAGGCTGGATTCGTCCGTCTAAATCTCCGTACGGTGCCCCGATTTTATTTGTACGCAAGAAGGATGGTACCATGCGTATGTGCGTAGACTACCGGAAACTCAACGACCTCACGAGGAAAGATCGAACACCGTTACCCCGGATTGATGAGTTACTCGACTCGCTATATGGGGCTCACTATTTCAGCACGCTGGACCTGTATAAAGGCTATCATCAAGTTCGAGTCAAGGAGCGCGACATACATAAGACAGCATTCCGAACTCATTACGGATTGTTCGAATACTGCGTTCTACCCTTTGGACTTTGTAATGCCCCAGCTGGATTCCAAGCGATGATGAATCGAGTTTTGGCCCCGTATCTTGGCAAGTTCTGCGTGGTATATCTGGACGACGTGTTAATCTACAGTAAGACGGCCGACGAACACCTCGAGCATATTCGACTCGTGTTACGAGAGCTGCAGCGACACCAGTTGCATATCAAACTCTCTAAGTGTTACTTCGGACGATCGAGCGTCAATTTTCTTGGGCATGTGGTGGAAGCTGGACAGATCCGAATGGACCCCGACAAGGTGGAGGCAGTACAGAATTGGCCCCGACCGAAATCAGTGACTGAAGTACGTGGATTTCTGGGACTTGCTGGATATTACCGGAGGTTCATCAACCAATTCGCAACCCTAGCAACCCCATTAACGGACCTGACCAAGAAGACACCGGAATTTCGCTGGACCTCTCAAGCCGAGTCAGCATTCGAGCAAATTAAAGACGCGATGGTACGTGCACCAGTACTGGTAATTCCTGACACTTCTCCTAATGCAAGGTACACACTGTACACAGATGCTTCTGGATTCGCAGTAGGAGCTGTGTTGTTACAAGACCAAGGTATTGGATTACAACCTGTTGCGTACCATGCTCGAAGGATGAACAAGCATGAGGTACACTATCCTGTCCACGAACAAGAGCTACTGGCAGTTCGCGACGCTCTACTGAAGTTCCGTTGCTACTTAGATGGCGCGGCGGGATTTACAGTAATTACGGACCACGACACGTTGCGACACTTCTTTCGACAGCGCGATTTGTCTACTCGACAGGTGCGATGGCTTCAAGTTCTAGCACCTTACCAGCGACAGATGGACATCGTATACAAGAAGGGAGCAGTCAACCAGGCAGACGCTCTGTCTCGCCGACCTGACCTGAAGAACTCATTACAGAAGCTGCAACTGTTACGCGATTGGACCAACGACGAAGCAGAATGCGAGTTACACGCGCAGATGTTTTCCCTGGAATCCCGGTTACATCCTGACTCTGGACTTCATGAGGAAATCAAAAGCGCTTATGATTCGGATAAATACCTGCTTACCCGGAAATCTCTGCCTACCTGGCTGGTACGTCAATCTAACGGACTCTTGTACGCCTACGGGACAAGACTGTATGTTCCGAACGTCTCTACATTACGATCAAGAGTACTGTACGAACTACACGACGCACCGACCGCGGGACACCCTGGTATTATTCGACTATTGGCAGCAGTAACCCGGACGTTTTGGTGGCCTAACATGAAGCGGACAGTACAACACTATGTACGCAGCTGTGTTACCTGTCAACGCAACAAGGCAGCGCGACACAAGCCTTATGGACTCCTTCAATCGCATGAGGTACCGACCAGACCCTTTGAGCATATATCGCTTGACCTGATTACGGACCTTCCTGAGTGCGATGGGTATGATGCTGTGGTGGTATTCGTCTGTATGCTTACGAAACGGACGATTGTCGAGCCAATTACGAAAACGATTACAGCGGAACAATTAGCAAAAGTTATGCACCGCGCTGTTTTTCGACATTTTGGCTTACCACGGAAATTAATATCCGATCGAGATCCCCGGTTTATGAGCGACTTCTGGCAAACCCTATTTAGGGCTGTTGGCACCAAGCTTAATATCTCTACGAGCTATCACCCCCAGACAGATGGCCAAACTGAACGAGTAAACCAGACATGGGAGCAAGTCATACGATGCTATGTGCACCCCTTGCACGACGACTGGGTTCAACACCTTACCAACGTGGAGTTCGCGATCAACGCAGCGGTTTCTACGTCAACGACTATGTCTCCATTTAAGGCGACGCTAGGATTTGAGCCGACATCTCCAACGACGGCTACATTTGAAGATAACGAGCCTAGCCGTACTTTACCGGAGCAAGTGAAGATTCTGGTCGAGATGCACAGATTTGCCCACGACTGCGTCAAAGCAGCCCAGGCACACATGCAAGACGCTGCAAATCGGCACCGGTTACCAGTACCTTTTACAGTTGGCGACAAGGTTAAGCTCAAGGCGACAAATCTACGGTTTGTACAACAGCCATGTTCTAAACTACGCGACCGCTACATTGGACCGTTTCTCATTACGGAGGAAGTTTCCCCGGTTGCATTTCGGCTTAAGCTACCCCCTGGAGTACGGATTCACGATGTTGTACACGCCAGTCTACTGGAAAAATGGAATGCAGAACCAGAACAGGCCAACAGTGCGCAGCCAATCCCGATTGTGCACGATGCGAAGCGATTTGAAGTCGACAAAATACTCGACGTGGCTTTTAACTCCAATGGCACGGGACTTTTATTTAAGGTCCGCTGGGCAGCACCGTTCAACGTACCTAGCGAGGACACTTGGGAACCCATGCGAGGAGTCAACCACTTAAACATCTTTTCCGAATTTCTTCGAACGGATGTTTATCGAGAATTTTCTGGCACCCCTGACTTTGTCAGATTTCGCAATCGCTGGCCTGCAAGAACCCCCAAGAAACCAAGACCCTGAGTACTGCACAGCGAGGACGCTGGTGCTTAAGGAGGGGAGAGTGTCATATCCTAGCCATTTAGCTAAGTGCTAGTATCTGACATTATTTGTTTCCTCTAAATGGTACCTGTATCTTAGCGATATTCAGTGACTCTTTATTTGTCATCACGGCAGTACAACTGTATCGCCGTATTTTCCCTCGACAGTACAGAGTTACTAGCAGTATCTCTTCTAGATAGTTCTTTTCTAGATAGTTCTAAGAGCTTGTGTGATAAGGTTAGGTAGACGGTACAGGTAACCTGAGTTAACCTGTATCACTAGTAATAGTTTGGTTTAGTTAGCAGACAGCACAAGCTACAGGTTCTAAGGCTGTTTCTAGAACAACTGCGGTGTGGGTATTTAAGATAGGGACTTACTGGTAGAGGTGAGAGACCGGTACAGAATAGAATCACGCCACACCCAGATTGTAAGAAACCCTGTTCCTAAGACAATCTTACTAATTCTCTCTACGCTGTATAATTAGATCCAGAGATTAGGTTCTACTATTAGTCTAAGGTTGCCATCTTAGCCTAACCAAAGTAGCACCTCACACTGTAGGATTGTTCTAGCCGGGTTGAGAGGATCCGTGTCCACTCTACGGTCTTGTGCATTGTGCCCGTTGCGTGTAGAATGTCGAGTGCCGAGGGGGGCGGAAGGGGTAGGCGGACGTACGAAGTGGTAAGGTGGAGCTTGTGCATCTCGAGGCCTTGTCTTGCGTCCGCGAGTAGCTCACCCATGGCGATAGGAGACAATTGGTGGTCCCGAAAGAATTTGTTGACCGCTACTGAGAAGTATGGCTAGAGAGGCCCGGCGGCAACGGTGCCAAGCATGCCGAGCTAATCAGTGTAGGGGACCATGGTAGCGGGCGTGGCATGTAGGGGAAAGATACTTTCGGTGTCGTAAAAGGTGAAGAGCTGGCGGAGTGTCCTTTCATAGTTCGTGTAGGTGGGGGGACGAGAAAGTTGCTTATCATGGCGTTAGCGATGATGCCGAGGCGGTCATTGCCGCGGAGATCTCGGAACTTGGCGGCCATAGAGGCCTCACAGGCGGGGGCGCTGGCCGCCGGTGTGTCAAAGCGGTAGCGTTTTTGGCTTGTCCGTACGCGAGGAGGTGGGATTGGGGATGTCTTTGAGAGGAAGCAACGATGTAGTAGTGGTGCGTAGAGACTCGCCGTATAGCTCCACGACGGGTGTGGAGCCATGCCGGGGTGTCAGTCGAAGAAACTAAGATGCTCCATTTGGGTTGTCCAGTCCATGCGCGCGTTCCTAGCCTGCCGGGGAAGAACAAGAAGCGCGAAGGGAGGGAGTGAAGAGTTTCGGTGGTGAGGTCGTGTATGTCATGGTACCGCGCTTTGTTTGGCAAGTACGGGGCGACAACGGTAGCTGCATCGCCGGCTTGGTTGAGTTTAGCGGCGAGGGTTGAAGTTGAAGTTGGAGGGGTGTGGAATGATCATTGGGATCCAAGAGGGGTGTGCGAGTGTGGTGACCTTTGCGTAGGGGGGGTACGGGGGTTTAGGGGGGAAGTGGCTGTGTATGGTGGCGGTTGGTTCCTAGGGAACTGCGTGGAGGAGGTGTGCTACGCAGCCTCGCATTTTGCAGCTTAAGCAATCTACGTCTCCTCCGGGAGCCGACGCTCACGCCACCGCGATCGAGCACCGTTTAATATAACAAACACGTACGGCACTCGCAAATTTAGAACAATGGATTACTGAGCATGTTTTGGCGGCTAGTAACGCTGCTTTGCTAGCCCAACTTCAATGTTCGACAGCCACACCCGCTACTACGAGTCAACATTAGTCCATCCCCGCCGACGCGACACTAGCGACGGAGGGTGATAAGGAGCCCCATTAGCTAACTATCTACCTGCTGGCAGTGTTAATCCATGTACACACGGAATGGCATGAAGGGGGATAGAACCGCCGCTTCCCGGAACGGAGGTGTACGCCTTATCCAAGTACCGCCAAAAGTCGGTACCCGATAGGAACATATTGTGTATATGGTCCCATCGCATCGCATCGCGACAGAGCGGCGAACACCTATAGCGAACACCTATAGGTGGAGGGCCAAGACTCCCCCGGAGTCTAGCGTACATATGTGTCCATTAGTAGTCCTACGGAGGGATATTTGGAGGTACTTGGATAAGGCGTACACCTCCGTTCCGGCAAGCGGCGGTTCTATCCCCCTTCATGCCATTCCGTGTGTACATGGATTAACAGGTTATGGGCCCTCCGCGTTTACGCGGGGTTTACTAGGGCACCGGCCGGAGTTTGTCCATTAAGGGGGAGTGTTTACATATCCCTCCGTAGGACTACTAATGGACACATATGTACGCTAGACTCCGGGGGAGTCTTGGCCCTCCACCTATAGGTGTTCGCTATAGGTGTTCGCCGCTCAGTCGCGATGCGATGCGATGGGTTCATATACATAATATGTTCCTATCGGGTACCGACTTTTGGCGGTACTTGGATAAGGCGTATACCTCCGTTCCGGGAAGCGGCGGTTCTATCCCCCTTCATGCCATTCCGTGTGTACATGGATTAACAAGCATACGTCCCCTAGCGAACATAGCTCGAGTTCGCCGACTTTACATATTACGGCAAAGTCATCCATGCCGATCTAGAGCACCCCCTGCGCGACGTCGACAAGTCCCGCCTCTCGACAGTAACACACGACACGGCATGATCCATTAGCGAGAAGCAAGCACAGTCGGCCTACGACGAGTACCTTCACATAGGGTGCTATGCCTTCTTCGACAGTTGCGCCAACGCGGCAATTAGCGATTGGCTAGACGGGCTGCCGATTGGACCACCTCTATCGCCGGAGCAGGCAGCGGCGGTTGCCCTGACAAGAGCGAGTAATCGCACCCACACCGCGACGGAGGAGGCCGACCGTACTATAGTCGGCTTCCTCCGCCTCACCAGGGCGGCCAAGCGGCCACATATTCGGACCGCGTCTTCGCAAAGGTTGCACACGATTGTTTCCGCTGCCGATACCGTACCGCGGTCTCGGGCCCGTTGGATGCATAGCGCCAAGCGTTCGTCGACCGCACATTGGAAGTCAGCATGCATGCCTCCAACGAGGCAGCCGTAGGGGCCGCATTCGCCAAGGTCACCCCAGACAAGCCACCCGGACCGGACGCCAAGGCGCGGAAAGCAGCCGCCGACAAACGTAAGGCGGCAGCGGCGGCAGCAACCGCCTCCCGAACCAACCCCAACGCCAAGCACACAGACACTACGCGCCCGCCGCCCAAGAAATGAAGGTGTGGCCCGCCGCATCTATTCTTGCTCCCCGGCATCTTCCGTCATGCAACACCGCGTGCGGCGAAGATGTCGAGAGTGGGAGGTAATCGGCGCGAGCGGACAAGTCGTGAACTCGATCCGCCACCGCGTGCGAGTCAAGTTCAAGCTCGGCATGCGCCCTCGCCCGTTTAACCACGGCATCTCTATCCAAGACGCAACCCCCGGCCGACTCCAATTCCGCTTGATCGAGCTCCCTCTTTTCGAAGCGTGTGGAGCGCAAGAGCGCGGACACAATCATCGCTACGTTTCCCGCGTGCTCCTCATTCCAAAGCTAGACGCCAACATGATTTGATTATCGACCTCCGCGAACTTAACATCTACAGTTCCGACTTCAACGTCTTGCGAGACGCGCAAACACTTGCGATACCTCTGTCGCATATGCGACTACTTCGTCTCCCTCGACCTCGCGGACGACTACTACACCCTCGGCATCATGGAGTAAGACCACGGGTTCTTCACCGTCAACTACCACGGCGAGCTGTGGAGGCTAGCGTGACTCCCGATGGGTTGGTCGGAATCATCCTACTACTTTTGGAAGCTCACACACGTCTTCACCAACTACCTCCGTCGCCAAGCCAGTCCGACACCCGCGTTAACCCCTGCTCTACGCCGCGCATATCGACGATTTCTTCGAAAACCCCGCTGGCGCGGCACCCTCCTCTTGCCATACATGTACGATTTCCAAAGTTCTGGCGGACTCCTACCATGCAACCCTATTCCTCCGAACCCACGTCGATTGCCTACTCACGCGCTTAGGTTTGCTCCGCAATTCTAACATAGGCGTCTATACTCACACCCAGGTCGACGACCACCTCGGCCCACCCGTCGATTTGATGAATTCAAAGGCGAATTACGAGTAATGGTGGACAAGCCACCCTTTTCTTGCTAGGCCGAGCAACAACGCAAGATTGCTGCCCGCGCATCAAATAGCCGCATTCGCGGGAAATGCCCAATTCCTTTACCTCGCCATCGCGCCCGCTTGTTTCTTCATGCGAGAATTACACAACGTCATGGCTACATATATTGCCTAAGGAGGCCGTGTCCGCCTAACACGCAAGCTACGGTGAGACCTCGAATGGTGGCTAACATTCCCCACTCAACACAAATGCCGCTTCATCTAGAAGCCAATCTAGACGGCTTACCTACACGCCAATTCCAGCGACTCTGGGTGGGGCGCCGTCTTAAACGACAACCCGAGTTTATAGGCCCGAGATTTATGGTACCAAGAGGACCGCCAACAACATATCACATGGAAGGAGCTGCGCGCGGTGCGACACGTAATCGAGTCTTCCTCCCCCAACTACGGGCCGCAACGTCATGCTACACAAAGACACCACAGCGCTCGTAGCTACCCTCTCCAAACTCACCACGCACTCACCGGCTATGATGACGGAACTCCGCCACCTGTGGTATCTCCTCGACACCAACGACATTCGCATTCGCCCCCGCTACATTCGTTCAACCGCAAACATTTGGGCGGACACCCTGAGCCGCGAGCTCGACACGGAAGACCGGCAAATCAACTCGTGAATCTTTTCACAACTTCAAAGGCTCTTGGGGCCGCACTTTATCAACCGCTTCCCGTCGTTGCTATGCACACTGCTACTAAGTTTCTACGCGCGATGGAGAGACCCCAAATGCAAAGACGTCGACTGTCTACGCAGTCCATACGAAGCATGGCTAGGCAAAAATAACTGCCGGGCAACGAAAACCCCCCATGGGCAGCGAGAAAATCGTGCTGGGTAGTATATGAAACGCCAACGCAACACCCAACCCTCCACCACCCAAGAACCAACATACATCGATGCACCTTACCTCACCACCAGCGCCACAGAATACCCTCATCACAACGTCATAAATATGCTTTCGAAACATAAAGACATAGCCACCCACCAAACACAGTATATGGTGGAATGGGCACCGGAACAACTCCCCGAATGGTGAAAGCAACAGCATATAGAGTAAATTTCCGAACTACTTACATGCACACCTCTCGGCCACCATAGCCCCCCCCCCCCGACCCCATAATCTATACATCGTGCCTCGAGCCTTTCCATGATGACATCCTCCCGTGCCACACATGCTCTAACTTTACTATCCACCCACACTGCGCTACTCGCAAACACATGGCAAGATGTACATGCGATTGATGCCAACGCGGAGGACAACACAGCCTCACCTCCCTCGATACTGTCCAATGGACCCCGTGCTTGCAGCTCCGGGACACCATCGTCACAACTGTTAGCACTAGCATTGCATTACCTAGTATTTATGTACATGGTAGCTAGTCCTTATCTTAGTACTTAGCGTTGTACTAATAGCGGTACTTTATTTCCCCGTTAGTGGCGGTCGGCCGGCCGTGCCGGTGCTTTTGCCGGCCGCCATCTCTCTCTTTCCACTCCCTTTGTCCCCTAGCGGGGCCGGCTCGACTACCCGTGTAACCATCTTCCAAACTCCAACTGATTATGGGCCCTCTACAACGTTATCCGGGATAGTCAAACCTCCGAAATACGGCAGCCCCAAGTAGGAGAAGAGCGTGCAACATGGATACTCGCTAATAAATCTGTCAATACCGACGCTAGCCGCCCTGGCCGCCCTAGGTTGGTTGTGTACACCACCATGCTCACAGCTCACCGATGCCATCGACCACATATGGCTTCAAACCAAATTCAGACCGATTCGCGAAAGTTCGGCCCTCGCGTATTTTAAATAGTATTGTTTTTGTTGTATCCCGAGGCAACGCCGCAACGCTCATCTGACTTACCGAGGTTTTAACTTTGCCCACGGCGAAGGGGGAGGAGTCGACACGATAGCGCCCGACTATTCCTTTCGAGTACCTACACGTTGTTGGCAGCCCTGTTGGCCTTTCCCCTTCCTCGCCGGTCGCGTTCATGTGAGCATTTGTAGCGTCACCTACCCGGCTTGAGATACCGCTACACGAACAACATCTACAACCAAGATTACTCAGAGCCGTCGACAGCCCCGCACTTCGTTCCAGGAGACAAAGTTTCAGTGGTTATAAAGAACATCTATTCTTGCGAGAACAGCCTAACAAGAAACTACGTTGTCGACAACTTGATACTTTTACTGTTGAGGAGCATAATGGGAAACACAGTTACAAATTGAAATTGTCAGCTACAGTACGCTCACATCCAGTGGTTCACGTGAACAATATAAGACCATGCTCTAAAGCTTCTCTTCGGCCAACTATTCTTGTGACGACGCATGACGGCGACGACGAATTCGTCGTCTCTCACACCTTTGCTGTGTGCATGAAGCAGTTCGTTGAACGTGGTATATGTTGCTATTATTCAAGATGTACTTCAGCAATGACGACATTCCACATGTCTTGCATCGGTTGAATGAAGTACTAGACCATGCGAAGGCCTTACAAGATTTTTTGGACATGCCCCAATGGCAAGCATTTGCCCATACTCAGGCGTACATCGACTTCATGCACGCAAAACCAGCGCACATTCATGAGTTTTACTAAAGCTTCGAGAGAGGAGCCTAAGACATACCGGAAGGTCAAATTCGCAGATGAACATTTCAATCTGTCAAGAGGGGGATGGTACGAATGTGACTCTTATTGTTTCGTAATAATGCATCACAAAATATTGCACATGTACTCGTTACTTTCAAATCCAGAATTTTCAAAGGAGGGTCGTACTAGCGCTTACGTCGCTACAACAATAGCCCGAGGACAGTGCTCGATGTAATGTACTGCAAGTATCTCACGGTAAATGCAATACACACGGTGAGTTTAAGATGCTTTAAGGCGCACGTGTCCAGTTTCCCGACGCATATCATTGGCAACCGAGCCCGAATGTCGAAGACCGTTACGAGAGCCGTAGTCGAGGCTACGTGAAGCATGCGAGACGTGGTGAAAGGTAGCTAGACGATAAATATTTAAGTTTACGGCAGTAGAGGGATGTGACATTCGATGTCATATGTCCCTTTTTAAAGTGCATTAATTGCCACTCTACCATATACATTTTCAGTTACACACGCATTTGCACTCCCACTTCCATGTCGATTTGTTTTAACAGTCTTATAGAGAAACAAACTGTCACACCAATCACATTGTACATATTCTTCCATGTAATCAGTTTTGTCGATGAGTGGGGAGGATGTATCAACAGTCATCTCTCCACCACCCATTATTTTATTAACACCAAGTATGCCCCTCTCGCAAATGCCACACACTACTACTAGCCCAGCACCGAATTAGAGACGCTTTCGCTTGCTACGATTTGCGCTATCACTCTCCACACCTAGACCGTGGCTAGTGTCACCTTGTGGGCCGACCCTCCGGTTAGAGCATCACGAAGGATCGATCGAAAGGAAACCAAACGCAAAAAATATCTCAGATGCACATGCACCTTGTTAAGTGGTTCAACCCCTCCGTGTGCTATTATAACGACCAAATCATGATGGACTGCACACCGTCAACACGCCCCGCCGTAGAACCCAAACCACCAACCCTTTAGCGACCCCGCCCTAAAGAGGTAGTGCGATGGTTAAATTGCAATTTGAAATTGTTGACAATAATGCCGAGTGAACGGTTGCTGTCTCCGAGCACCCCATGTAATCATACTGAAATTGAAATTGAAGTTGTTTACAACATGTACCGTATGAACCGGCTGATGTCTCCGGGCCCTCCCAACAATGCCATTCGGAAAACTTACAAGTAAGGGCTAGACTGTTATCCGCCTAAATTCAACCTCTCCAAAGGGTGGTGGGGGTTTTTACCCCCCCCCCCGGGGGAGTGTGCTGTGCGTGGTGGTGAAGGCGTGCAGTTAGGGGCGTGCGTAGGTGTAGTGTGCGGAGGCGCGGCGGGTCGTTGTGCGGGATTTGATGCGGTATATGAGTAGGAGATGATGCAGCCATTGGGCAGTGTGCGTGTGGAGTTGTGCAATGATGCGTGATGTGTCGAGTCGTGCTATCGAGATGAGTTTGCCAAGAGGGTCAGTGCGGAGGGTGAGAAGAGAGGTGAGACTTGTGATGCTTGATGAGTGCGATGCACCCGTGCGGCTCATGACGATGGGAAGGATGTCGATTGCGGCAGCTGGCCATTGTTGGCGGATGGCGTTTGCGAGGGGGGTGTATTTGGCGCGAATCAATTGAGCTGTGTGGTATAGGTTGTGGTCCGTGCAGCACTTCCATTCCCTTATCTGAATCTTTTTAATCGAGGAGTATCGGCGGCGACCGTGCGTGTGGCCGACGTATCGAGGTTCGAGGATGCGGAGGACATCGGGTTTGTGTGCCGGGGGTCACAGCGCGGGGGGGGGGGGATCTCGGTGGGGAGGACGGCATGGCATGAGGTGAGGAAGCATGGCGAGAGGCCTTCGTCAATAACAACAAGGCGGGTGGGCATGTAGGTGGGGTGAGGGGGATGACAGTCAAGATGGGTATGGGTGAGTGTGGGGAATGTCAAGGATTTGATGGGTTTGTTACCAAAGTCTGCGGTGATAGTCTCCCATCGGCCTCCGTTGTGGCGATCTATGAGGGAGAGGAGTTGTAGCGCGTTGTTGTGGCGGTCCTGTCTCATGCTAAACATGGTGGTGCAGTCACCGGCCATGTGGCCGTGGCTGGTGAATCGGCCAAACATGGGGCAACGCAGAGTGAGTTTGTGGGTGAGGAGGTGGGTGTTGTGTACGCCCCACATGAATTCTTGCTTGTGAGTGAATTGGATGTTGGTGAGTGTTGTGTGTTTTTCGTGGAATGTGAAGTCGGCTCCGTCCTCCGCGGTGCGGGCGAGGAGGGCACCGTGATTGGTGGTTTGTGAGAGTGGTGCGTGTGTGTGTGTGTGTGTGTGTGTGTGTGTGTGTGTGTGTGTGTGTGTGTGTGTTTGGTGCTGTATTTGTGTGCGTCTGTTTGACTGTCGCACTGATGGTGTCGTGGAGTTGTAGGCAGGGGGCCATTGGACCTCGTGTAGGCGGGTAAGGTCGTGTTGTTGGCCGCTTTCGCACCAGTCGCATTGCCATGTGTCGGGTCCCTGAGCGGGGCGGCAGTAGGAGTGGACGGCGAAGTGCGGGCTCGTGCAACATGTGGAGGAGGGGTCTGTGTGGAGGGGGTCGTGACAAATGGAGCATGAGGTGGGGGAGATGGCGGGGTGACAAACCGAGGTGGGGATGGAGGAGATGAGGCGGAAGCCGTTGTCGAATTGGAGTTGGATTTCCCATTCCGTGAGGTGTTCCGGGGCCTATTCTACCATGTACTGCGTTTGGATGTATGATGTGTCTTTGTGATTGGAAAGTATGCGTGCGACGTCGCATGGAGGGTAGTGGTGGTCTGAGGGTGAGAGGTATTCCATCTCGATGTGTGGGGTGGGGGCCAAGAGAGGGGTGGTGTTGGTGCGAGGAGTTCCGATGCCGGGGGAGGGAGTGGTGGGGGAGCGGGGGAGGTGGGGGGTTAAGAGAGGAATCCAGGAGGGGTGGATGGTGGTGGGGGGAGAGGCGTGTTTGGTGGTGAGGTGTGTGGTGGGCAGGCGGTTGTGTACGGTTCGGTGAGGACTGAGGCGAGGAGGCGGATGGGGACTGAGAGGGAGGTGGTGGACCCCGCGAGTGTGGATATGGAATTGCATGATTGGAGGAGGATGGGAAAATACGATCCTACCGTCACTAAAGACAGTAAAAAGATCCAAAGTACTACTAAAGTACTACTGAACCACATAACCCGGGGATGGATCGGTAGCTCGGATGAGCAACGCCGATCGTCTTCGCTCTGGGCCTGGCCTCCCATCGAGCGCAAGACTGGTGGACAGGGCCGCCGGACGGCGTGCACCATTCACCTCTCCCCACCCGAGCCTAGCTCACAATGGTCAGTGGATCCGTAGCGACACCAGACGGTACACACTCAAAGGCGCAGCTTCCCGGGATTTGAATTTCATCCCCCCGACAGCTATCGCGCCATCCACTTCGAAAACCACACATGTACCAGTCAAAGTACTACGAAAGAACAATACCAACCATCGCTTACAAAAAGATCCCCCCCAGGGGAACGGCGCGCCACACCGCGCCCCTCCGAGCGTCCGGACGTTCCCGTCCGCCGCCAACATCCAACAAACCCAGGTCCCACCGGGCCTGGTCGCGTGCAGCCAACACGCGTACGAAACTCAAACACCTACTCGAAAAGCCACAATTAACCCCACTACTTCTCTCACACACTCGAAATCCAACTCGATCGAAATGTCCTCGACCCCTACCCCCCTCCCCACTCACAGACGGATGCTCATGCCATTGCGGGATCGGCGCGCGAATGCGCCCGCCGCGGACCCCTACAACCCCCGGAGCTATCCAGCGGGACATCCGCCCGCTCTACTCAACCAGGTGTCCCAGCCACCCCCATCCGCCCAAGACCTGGACCCGGCATTGGAACCCTCACCAGCCAGAGGACTCCAGACGCCTCTGGTCCTCGCCGCCCCCGGGTCAACCACTGACCTGGGACGGGCCGCTGACTCACCAACCCACACAGACGACATGTACCGGTGCGATAGTCCCGCTCTGTCCCACAGTAAGGACCAGTCTAACACCCCCCATCCCCTCCCAATAGCCCATGCTGATACTCTCTTTAAGCGCGCACTTAAACCGATACCTTTCCCACACCTTAGTGCGTCCCAACCACTGTGCTGTAAAGTTCGACCAATAATGCAACATCATGTACCTCGAAAATCATCTTCTTTAATCAGAGAAACAAAAAAAAATTATTTTACAGGCCTGATCCCTGCCCCTGCACAAGCCGCTGCCCTGATCTGTGCTCACCGACGCCCCCCCCCCTCTCATGCTACCCACCTACCCCGCACCTACACTAGCCCACTCGCAGCCGCTCAAATTGCCTGGCCTGTCGCGCCGACCCTTGCCCTACACGCTCCCTCTCGCCCGAACTCGCCGCTCGCCGACCGCCACCCCCCGTCCCACAATACGGCCCTGTATGGCACCCAGCAACCCCTCCCGTTAGCCTGCACTGATACACTGGTTATCAGCGCACTTAAGTCGAAACCCTCTCCCCACCTTAGTGCTTCCCAGCCAAAGAGCTGCACAGTTCGATCTATGATGCATCAACCTGTAACTCGCAATAAGTCGTTCTCCTTAGAAAATCTTTTTACAGGCCTGATCCTTACAAGTGCACTAACCACCGCCCTGATGAGTCACCCCCGTCACCCCTCTCCCTGCTGCCCTCCCCCTGCTCCCTCGCTCTATCCCTCACTCGCTCCAGTCGTCGCTCCTCTCCGCTTCATCCTTTTCTTTTTTACCTTTCTTCCCTTTTTTACTTTTACCGCGATAACACGCCTAACTCAACAGACACTCGCGCTTACCTGCGATTACCACACTGTAGAACCTAGTGCACTCGTTCTCCCCACCCCCTTTTACACGCCCCATGCTCTGCCCTACTCGCCCGTCGCTGTGATAATGACAGTGCTTCCCCTGCTGAGTTTAGCCCACCCGACCTGCTCTACCCGAATAATTAACCGATCAACCACCCCCCCGCGCACCCCCCTGCCCCGGAAATATCGCCCCTCCCTTACAGAATCAGTCTGGCAGTCCCGAACCCGTAACAGTCCCAGCGATACACGTACTCCCTCGCCCCTACAGTCCCCACTTCCTTTAGGCCTGCTCCGAGGCTTCTCTCGGAAGCCCCGAAGCACTTTTGATACGATATCGACAGCCCCCTCTGTCACAGTTCCCCACTATCGCCCTCCTTCTAATACCTACCACACCTTGATTACAGTTTTTCAATCCCCCCTCCCCTACCCTCTCATCCTCTCCCCGCCATCCCTACACTTACCACCCTCTCTTAAGCTCCAGAAGACCACCCGTTCCAAGGAGCTCCTACTCGCCGAAATGCGCAAGACGTCGACGAACGGACCCTCCGGAGCCTCACACCCTCGCCCTCCACAAGCCTCGGCCGGCAAGGCCGCTTATCATCATTAGTCCCCCACATGCCGGGCCTCAAGGCCCAGAGGTTAGACCCCACAACCAACCCCCCACCCCCCAGCTAGATATCCGACGACACACCACTACCTCCATGCTTCCGCCAACTCTCCCGGCCCACTTTACTCCACGCACCTGTTGCACCGTCTTACATAACTACCTCTTCGACCTAAACCTTGAATACGGCCTCCCTACACCCATCGGCTGCCTCGATTCCTCTGCGGTGCTATCCTTCCAATGGGGTCGTTACCAGGACCTCTCCAACCTCTACTGCCTTGCTACGACGTTATCCAAACTCCACTCCACTCCCACCGCCTCGTACACAGTTATCACTAACAACGAAGTCGACAACCACCACTACAACTCCCAATTCCCCAGCCACTGGACTAATCTCGCCAACCGAAGCGTCCCCCCCCGTCCGGGGACGCCTAACCACTCTCTCGTGATCCTCACATGGCAACACTCACACTTCGGCCTCCTACACCTAACTCACACCTCAGCCACATGGATCGACTCTCTTCATCACCCTCCTCCGCCCGACCTCCTCGCCCGCTCTCTCAATCTCCTCTCTGACTGGAACTCCTCCCCCCCCCCTCCCGTCGGTACCCTACGCTTCCTCAACCCACCTCGCCAAAACGATTCCGACGGAGCATGGTCGTGCGGTACCCACGCCCTCTTGCACACCTACTTCATCACCACAGCCCCCCCGGACCAACCATACAACCCCCCCCCCTTCGACCCCCGTTCCTCGGTTTACTCCCTACACACTCTCCTATGGAACCACACCTTCCGCTCCGCCCCCCTCCCACAGGGCCGCCACCACCTTCTCGACGCCCTCCACCACCCCACACTACCCCCCCCCTAAGCCCCCACCCACTCCCCTCATCCCCCCCTCCCCTCCTCTCCTCCCCCCTCCATTCCAACCTCCACCCGCAGAACGCCCCCCCGATGATCCCCCCCGCACCACCCCCTCCCTCCCCTCCCCCATCCTCCCACACCACACATCCCAACCACTACACTTCATCACCCTCAACACCCGCGGCCTACACACCTCCATTATGGATGTTGAACACCTCTCCACCTCCCACCAACCGGACGTCTTAATCCTCACCGAAACCAACCACGACACCCACAAGTCCCGCTGGCGCATAGCCCTCCCCCAATACCACCTCAAAAGCTCCCGACCCTGCTACTCAACTGTGCCCCTACCCAACGCAGGCGTTCTCTTCGCGGTCCGCCGAGCCTCATTCCAGTCTGCCACTGTCCTAACCCCGCCCCCCCACCTCATCCCCCATATCGCCGGACTAAAAATCGTCCCCCACTCAGGCACCCCTTACCTCCTTATAGGTACTTATATGCCCCAGCTCTACAACCCCCAACTGACCCGCCTCTACGCAGAAGTTGCAGCTTGGGGCCTCCGACTAGCGGACGACCACCCGCAACACCGCACCCTCTGGGGAGGGGACTTCCAATCGACCACCCACACAGGTACAGGACACCCTGCCCTCACCTCCTTACTCAAATCCCACCTCCACCCCCTCCACGACCCCATCCCTACCTTCCCCCGCAGCGGGGGCTGCCTTGACCACTGGCTCACCACGCCTCCCTCACCTATCACCCTCCCACCATCCTCTTGCTCGATATTCCCCTCCCCCTCCCACTTTACTGACCACTCTGCAATCCACCTCGTCATTCCCGCCCCTTTCTCACTCATGGCACACCCCCCCCCTCCCCATACCCACCCCCACACACAACACACGACACGCAAACTCACCTTTCGCCTTCCCCTCACACCCGACCACATACAAGCGTACCAATCCAGCACCCCCGACCTCATCAACCAAACGGCAACCCTCCACGCAGAAATCCTCAACACCTCATACACCTCGGCCACCCCCGACACCCTCGACACCCTAGCCTCACAATTCACCACACTCCTCTCCCAACACATGGACCACGCAGCCACAGTTTGGCCCCTCCTCCCCGACAAAAAACCCCGCCCACCCCAAGCGTCCCTTGACCCCACTTGGCTCACAAATAAAACACGCACTCAAATACTCAAACTCCGTAAATGCAGCAAAAATAACGGCCCCCTCCCCATCGCCCAAGCCCTATTAAACACAACCGAATATCTCTCCCCTGACGCCATCAAACAACAGTGCCAAGCACGCATCCGCCAGCTCCTTCACGACACCACCACGGATAAGATAAAAAAAATAAAAACTCGAGCCAATGCGGCCTACGACACCTGCCCCAAACTCTCCCACCGCCGATTGAAAATTAAAAGCGGCCTCCTACCCCCCGCCGGCACCACCTCCACCCTCCACCGCATTACCAAACCCGATAAAACCACCGCGTCCTCTCCCTCCGCCGTCATTGACGCGGTACACTCTCACTTCGCTAGCGAACTCGGCTGCGCCACCCCACCCGAACTACCCACCCCCCCATGGGAACTCCCTAACAACCCCGACAACTTTACCATCGAACCCCGCGGAGACCCCTCTCTCACCCTTGCCGACATGATTACCCGCGACACTTTCGATAAAACCCTCAACTCCCTAGGCACCGGCAAAGCCCCCGGCCCCGACGGTATCCCCAATGAAATAATCAAATTCCTACCCCCGGCGACCCGCTCAGCCCTCTTCTCTCTCCTCTCCCTCCTAGCACACAAATCCTACACCCCTCCTGATTGGTGCCACAGCACAACATGCCTCCTACATAAAAAAGGAGACCCCTCCCTCCTCGATAACTACCGCCCTATCGCCCTCATGAATAACCTCCTTAAACTATGGACAGCACTAATCAAAGATGCAGGCTCGAAGTACGCCGAAACCCATGGCATTCTCAGCGACCAACAAGACGGATTCCGACAACACCGCAGTATCCACGACGCCCTCTCCTCCCTCATTATGACGATGGAGGACGCGAAACTCCACAGCAAAGACATCTACGTCATGTACGCGGATTTCAAAGGCGCCTTCAACGCCGCGGACCACCGCATCATGTTCAAACACATGCGCCAACTCGGTATGCCCCCCACCTTTGTCGACACATGCGAACACCTCTACGGGGTCTCTACCACAGAATATATTACTCCACATGGCCCCACCCCTTCCATCGACATTAATCGCGGAACCCTCCAGGGCGACACCCTCTCCCCCTTTCTATTCACCCTCTTCCTTGAACCCTTCCTTCGCTGGCTCACGGTGGGAAGCCGGGGCTACCGCCCAGGCCCCCCCGCCACTAACGTCGACCCCACAGTACCCACAGCCACATACCCAGGACACGGCTTTGCTGACGACCTCAGCCTCGTCACGGGCTCGACCCCCAACATGACCATCCAGCTCAGGAAACTCTCCCTCTTCAGCGCCTACACCGGCATGACCGTCAACATCCGCAAATGCTGCATCACCGGCGCCCTCTGGCGCACAGGCAACGCCCTCACCCTCGCCAACACTACCCTCCTCGCATCCCGTCTGCAAACTCAGTTCATCTCCCTAAACTCCACCCCGGCCCCCATCCCCTCCATTGGCCCCAAGGACACATACAGAGTCCTAGGGGTAGAACTGAACACCTCCCTCAACTTCACCAAACACTGGCAAGAACTCAAATGTACCACTGCATCCCTCATCACCGCCCTTTCCACCTCCCCACTAACACAATCCCGCAGAATCAGGGTCATCCGTGGACTCCTCATCGGAAAGCATTTCACCCTCCAGCTCGGCCTCTTCACCGACTCCCAACTCGACACTCTCGAAGGACAAATCTGCCGCGCACTCCGCTCCGCCGTCTCCTCGGTACGTAACCTTCCCCGCACCGCCCTTCACCGCCCTACATCAGACCTAGGATACGGCCTCCCCTCCCTCAAAGCCCACGCCGCACAACTCACAGTCTGCCACCTACATAAAATCATGAATAACTCAGGCTATAGAGGCCACATGGCCCGCGCACACATCCGCACACTATCCACAACGTATTCCCACTGGCCCTCGGAATCCATCATGTCAACCTGTTACACCCCACCCACACTAAAGTGCTTAGTCCGAGCTCAGCGTGATGCGGGCACCCTATTCCACAACATCCCTCCACTCTCCCTCACCAACCCTATCGCCTCCACAATCCGCGCCCACTTCACTACTCAAGACAACGCCCTCCTCGCCTCACTCCGGGACAAAGCCACACACATCACCGACCCTCACACATACAAACAAGCCTACTTCGATTTCTCCCCCCGCAAAACACACGCCTCCCTCCTACCCCGCCTCACCCCCCTATGGAAAAGTAACATCACCACGTGGCCACAAGTCCTCCTCAGAGCCACCTCATCCTCCTTCATCCTCAAATCATGCAAATCCATCACCACACTCACGGGGTCCACCACCCCCCTCTCTGTTCCTATCCGCCTCCTAGCCGCAATCCTCACCGAACCCCTCGATACTATCCACAACCGCCTCCCCATCACAAGCCTCAATACCAACCAAGCATCCCCCCCCACCACTATACACCCCTCGTGGATTCCCCTCCTCTCCCCTCACCTCCCCCGCTCACCCCCCACCCTCCAATCCGGCATCTGCACCTCCCGCAACACTCACCCCACCCCCACCGCACCCATCACACACTTAGACACAGAATACCTCACCCCCTCAGACCACCACTACCCCCCCTGCGACGTAACACGCATCATTTCCAAACACAAAGACACGGAATACGGCCAAACGCAGTACATGGTTGAATGGGCCCCGGAACACCTCACGGAATGGGACATTCAGCTACAACTCGACGACGGCTTCCGCCTCATCTCCTCCACTCCCACATCGGTATGCCTCCCCTCCCCCTCCCCCACTGCCTGCTCCATTTGTCATGATCCCCTGCACACAGAACCCTCCTCCACCTGCTGCACATGCCCGCACTTTGCCATACACTCCCAGTGCCGCCCAGCTCAGGGACCCGCCACATGGCAGTGCGAGTGGTGTGCTCGCGGCCAACAACACGACCTCACCCACCTCCACGAAGTGCAGTGGGCCCCATGCCTACAACTCCACGACACCATCAGTGAGACCCCCTCCGGCCCCACCGCCCTCACCGCATTTAACTCCGGCTATGTCCCCTCCACCACACCCATTTTGCCGGACCCCGGACCCCCTCCGTGGTCACATCCCCTTATCACATTCAACCATGACCCCATCAACCCCGACCTCGACATGCTCCCTACCGGTAAATTCGCTATCCACGCACACCCTACACTCCACGACACCACCATAATCTGCACTCCCGACGGCCGCGCGGTCACCACCCTTAACGGCCCCCGCGTCCGCCACCTCTACCAACTCTTCCGCCCCGACCTCTCACAGCATACGTTTGAAGAGGAGGTCTACCACCTCCTCACCCGCCTAGGTTCCCGCTCAGAAATCCACTCACCCACACCCGCCACCACCACCCGTAATAGATGGGCCACCAGAGAAGACCTCCTCACAGCACTCCGTCACACATTCCGCATCCAGACAGAACTCTACTCCGACCCCCTCAATAAATCCCTTCACTCCCACACATACCACTCCCTATATCCCGAAGATATAGTCTTCTCATCCAGCGGCAGCAATGCCCCGCACACCTGGCAAGGCACCAACATAGCCAACCCCGAATACGACCACGAATGCATGAGACGAGCCATGGAACACGCTATCACCAGCGCACACCTCACAGCCCCTCACACACCCAGCGCAACCATACTCATTCTCCCCCGATGGGAACACACACCCTACCGCCACTCCAAATACATCAACTCCCCATACACCCACCACCTCTACACCCTCCCCAATGACGCAAACACATTCCTACCCCCCGACCAACACACCGGCAACCCCACCCCCACCCCGTTCGGCACACGATGGATGGTCGACATATACCTCGTCGCTAACCCCCTCGCACTCTCCACCCTCCCATCACCCACAGCTATGACCGCACTTCACAACACTCTCGAATCTATCTACGACACTCACCTCCCCAACCCCATCATCACCCCCCCTCCCCCACACCTCTTTGACACCTACTCACCCCATTCAGCAGGTATATACCACCGCCCCCCAAACCCAACTCACCCCCTCACATACCCCCTCCCGGACCGCGTGCATCTAACGTACCCCCCCACCAGAGGCACCCCTGCTTGGAACTGGCAGGACTTTGTATACACAGACGGCTCGAAAAAAGGCAGCTCGACCCCCCTCGGAGCAGCAGCTACCCACCCCGCCTCGGACACCAAAATCAAAATCCTGGTGACCTCTACCCCTCCCTCACATACAATAAATCGTGCTGAATTAGCTGGCATAGATATAGGCCTCCAACTTGGCTACACCCACCTCCTCACAGACAGTGCGTGCTCCCTCCGCCTCATACAAGGTTACTTAAACTGCCCTTCCGCTTACCGACACAACATTCACCGCGACACCCTATTCTCTATCACACACACCCTCAAAACCCGATGCGAAGCAGGCATCCGTACACACCTCGGCAAAATCAAAGCCCACAACCATTCCATCGGCAACGACCTCGCAGACACCCTCGCCAACCTAGTCGCAGATGGCCACCCACCCGATACTACATACACCATAGGTTCAGAGGTCACGATAGGCCACTGGACATGGCCATACACCCTCATCCCACAAACCCTAGGGGAACCCAGACCCTACCGATACACCAACCTCAAGTCCGACGCACACAACTTCAGCACAAAACACACACACACTCCTCTCTCGCAAACAACCAAACACGGAGCCCTCCTCGCCCGCGCCGCGAAGGACGGCGCCGACTTCTCTTACCACAAAAAACACTCAACCCTCACAAATATCCAGTTCACACACAAACAAGAATTCATGTGGGGCGTCCATAACACCCGCCTACTTACTTACAACCCCACCCTGCGCTGCCCCCTGTGTGGCCAATTCACTAGCAACGGCCATATGGCCGGTAACTGCCCCTCTATGTCTGGTCTAAGACAGGACCGACACAACAGCGCGTTGCAACTCCTACTCTCCCTACTGGAACGCCACAAAGGAGGACGCTGGGAAACCATCACCGCATACTTCGGTAACAAACCCATTAAATCGTTTGATTCCCCCACCCATGCCCACACCCCACTTGACTGCCACCCACCTCACCCCACCCACATGCCCACCCGCCTTGTTGTTGCTGACGAAGGTCTCTCGCATGACTCCCTAACCTCATGCCCCGCCGTCCTCCCCCCTGAGATTCTCCCCCCCCTACTTCGTCCCCCTGCACACAAACCTGACTTCATCCGCATCCTCGAACCCAGATTCGTTGGTCACTCCAACGGTCGCCGACGTTACGCATCCATAAAAAAGATTCAGATAGGAGAATGGAAATACTGCACAGACAACAACCTCTCTCACACAGCCGACCTCATACGTGCCAAATACACACCCCTTGCGAACGCCATCAGAAACCACTGGCCAGGCACAGTGGTCGACATCCTCCCCATCGTCATGAGCCGCACAGGTACACCGCACTCCTCCACCATCACGAGTCTCACCTCCCTTCTCACCACCCGCACCGACCCTCCGGATAAACTCGTCTCCAAAGCACGACTCGACACATCTCGCATTCTTGCACACCTCCATACGCATACTGTCCAATGGCTGCATCACCTCCTACGCATATACCGCATCAAGTCCCGCACGACCTCCCGCCGCGCATCCGCACATTGCCCCCACGCACGACCCTAAATGCACACAACCTTCGACTCTACTTGCACACCTCCCCGGGGGGGAGTAAAACCCCCGAACACCCTTGGAGAGGTTGGATTAGGTGGTTAACGGTCTAGCCCTGACTTGTAAGTTCCCTGTATGGCATAGTTGGGAGGGCCCAGAGACAGCAGCCGACGCATCCGGCTTTTGGTGAAAAACCGGCGCATACGGTACATGTTGTAAACAATTTCAATTTCAATTGGAGGAGGATGGAGGTGTCTCTGGCGCGGAGGAGGACTTGCGACCAGGTGGTGATGTTATTTTTCCAAAGGTGGTTGAGGCGGGGAAGGAGGCATGTGTGTGTTTGGCGAGGTGTGAAGTCGCAGTATGCTTGTTTGCAATTCTGTGGGTCCGTGATATGGGTGGCTTTGCCGCGGAGTGAGGCGAGGAAGGTGTTGTCTTGGTGGGTGAAGTGGGCGCGGAGGGTGGAGGCGACGGAGTTGGTGAGGGAGAGTGGAGGGATGTCGTGGAAAATGGTGCCTGCATCGCGCTGGGCCCGAACTAGGTATCTGAGTGTGGGTGGGGAGGCGTTGCGTGACATGATGGAATCTGTGGGCCTGTGGGTTTATTATGTGGTGGAGATGGTGTAAATGTGTGTTATGGCCATGTGGTCTCTGTAGCCGGGGGTGTGCATGATTTTGTGGAGGTGGCATACTGTGAGTTGAGTGGCGTGGGCTTGGAGGGAGGGAAGGCCGTAGCCGAGGTTGGAGGTGGGGCGGTGGAGGGCTGTGCGGGGGAGGTTACGCACCGAGGAGACGGCCGAGCAGAGTGCTCGGTAGATTTGGCCGTCGAGGATGTGTAATTGGGAATCGCTGAAGAGGCCGAGCTGGAGGGTGAAGTATTTGCCGATGAGGAGACCGCGGATGACTCGTATTCTGCGGGACTGTGTTAGTAGAGACGTAGACAGGGCATTGATGAGGGATGTGGTAGTGCGCTTTAGTTCCTGCCATTGCTTGGTGAAGGTGAGGGAGGTGTTGAGTTCGACTCCGAGAACTCGGTATGTGTCCGAGGGGTCGATGGATGGGATAGGGGAGGAGCGTGAGTCGGTGGTGATGAATTGTTTTCGTAGGCGGGATGCAAGGAGAGTGCGGTTGGCTAGGGAGAGGGCGTTGCCTGAGCGCCATACGGCGCCGGTAATGCAGCATTTTTCGCACGTTGACCTGTGCAGGCGCTGATGAGGGAGAGCTTCCGGAGCTGGATGGTCATGTTGGGGGGTGAGCCCGTCGCGAGGCTGAGGTCGTCGGCGAGGCCGTGGCCTGGGTAGGCAGCCGTAGGCTCTATGGGGTCAGCGTTAGTGGCGGGGGCGCCCGGGCGGTATCCCCGGCTGTCCACTGTGAGCCAATGGAGGAATGGTTCGAGAAAGAGGGTGAAGAGGAAAGGGAAGAGGGCGTTTCATTGGAGGGTACCACGGTTGATGTCGATGGAAGGGGTGGAGCCGTAGGGGGTGATATGGTCGGTGGTGGATACACCGTAGAGTTGTTCGCAAGTGTCTACAAAAGTGGAAGGCAAACCTAGTTGACGCATGTGCTTGAACTTGATGCGGTGATCCGCAACGTTGAAGGCGCCTTTGAAGTCCGCGTACATGACGTACATGTCTTTGCTGTAAATTTTGGCATCTTCCATCATCATTATAACGGAGGAGAGGGCGTCATTGATGTTGCGTTGGTGGCGGAATCCATCTTGTTGGTCACTCATGATGCCGTGGGTTTCTGCGTATTTCGAGCCTGCATCTTTGATTAGTGCGGTCAAGAGTTTGAGTAGGTTGTTCATTAGGGCGATGGGGCGGTAGTTGTCGAGGAGGGTCGGGTCACCTTTTTTATGTAGTAGGCATGTGGTGTTGTGGCGCTATTCAGGGGGAGTTTAGGCCTTTTGGGCGAGGAGGGAAAGGAGGGAGAAAAGGGCGGAACGGGTCGCTGGGGATAGGAATTTTATGATTTCATTTGGAATTCCGTCTCGGCCGGGGGGCTTGCCCGTGCCGAGCGAGATCATTGTTTTATCGAATATATCGCGGGTTATCACGTCGGCCAGTGTGAGGATAGGGTCCCCGCGGGGTTCGATGACGATTTGGTCAGGGCTGTCCGGGTGTTCCCACGGAGATTGTGTAATAGTTATTGTGATGGTACATGTGCTTGTCTGTGTGTTTGGTAGAGTGTCAACATGCGATTGCTTGTTTTATTGTGTGTATCTATATCTATACGTGTCGGTATGCATTCGAGGTTGTGTAGTAGTTGTTGTGATGGCGCAAGTGTTTGCTTGTATGTGTTGCAATGTGTCAACACGTGTTTGATTGTGTGTATCTATGTCAGCACGTGTCCGTGTGCATTTGAGTTGGTGTAGTAGTTATTGTGATGGTGCAAGTGTTTGTTTGTATGTTCCCGGTGGCGTGTCGCCCTTCCCCAATACCTCCTCAAAAGCTCACGTCCTCGATACTCAGCTGTGCCATTAGCCTCCGCAGGCGTTCTGTTTGCGGTCCGCAGGGAGTCGTTCCACTCTGCCACCGTCCTCACCCCCCCATCCCACCTAATTCCACACATCGCAGGACTTAAACTCGTACCCCACTCCGGCGACCCTTACCTTCTTCTCGGAGTCTACATGCCGCAACTCCACAACACCCATCTAACCCGCCTATACGCGGAGGTCGCGGCATGGGGCCTCCGCCTCACGGACGACTACCCAACACACCGTGTTCTCTGGGGAGGCGACTTCCAAACGACCACCACACAAGGTAGGGGCAACCCCGCCCTCACCTCACTCCCCAAACACCACCTCCGCCCGCTCCACCCCCCTCCCCACCTTCCCCCGTAGCGACGGATGCCTTGACCACTGGCTCACCCCTCCTCCCTCCCCCTTAAGCCTCAATCCTCCAGCATGCTCGATATTTACCTCTCCATCACACTTTTCCGACCACTCGGCGATACACCTCGTTATCCTTGTCCCCTCCTCCCTAATCGCTCGTCCACCCTCGGCCCACGACCCACCGCGCCCTCACCACACCACCCGCAAAATCACCTTTAAGCTCCCACTCCAGCCACATCACATTACATCCTACCAACGTAGCACACCCTCCCTTATCACTAGCACAGCCTCCCCCCACGCAGAAATAATAAATACTTCCCCTTCCCAGGCCACTCCCGACACCCTCGACACCCTAGCCTCGAAATTCACCGCACTGCTCTCCCAACACATGGACCACGCAGCCACCATCTGGCCCCTCCTTCCCCCGAAGAAACCCCGCCCCTCTACCTCATCCGTTAACCCCACCTGGCTATCTAAAAAGACGCGTAAACTAATCCGTAAACTCCGTCGATGTAGCACCAACAGTGGCCCCCTTCCCCTCGCCCAAACCCTCCTGCAAACCTCTGACTACCTTTCCCCTACCGAAATCAGTCAACGATGCCAGGCACGCATACGCCTTCTCCTCCGAACTACCACCACGGATATACTACAAAAGATTAAAAACCGCGCCAATACTGCCTATGACGCCTCCCCGAAATCCTCCCACCGCGGCTTGAAAATTAAAAGTGGCCTCCTCCCAGCGACCACCGCAACCTCAACTCTCCACCGCCTCACCAAGCCCGATAAAACCATAGCGTCCACCCCCTCAGCCGTCATTGACGCAGTCCACTCCCACTTCACCACTGAACTCACACGAGCCACCCCGCCCGACTTACCCATACCCCCATGGGAACACCCTGCCAACCCCGACAACTACACCATCGAACCACGGGGGGACCCCACACTCACACTCTCCGACATGATTACCCGCGCTACTTTCGACAAAACCCTCAACTCGCTAGGCACCGGCAAAGCCCCCGGCCCCGACGGTATCCCCAACGAAATTATCAAGTTCCTACCCCCGGAGACCCGCTCCGCCCTCTACTCTCTCCTAACCCTACTAGCCCACAAATCCTACACACCCCCTGAATGGTGCCATAGTACAACATGCCTACTACATAAAAAAGGTGACCCCACCCTCCTCGAAAACTACCGCCCCATCGCCCTCATGAATAACCTTCTTAAGCTATGGACAGCACTACTAAAATACGCAGGCTCGAAATATGCCGAAACCCACGGCATCCTCAGCGACCAACAGGACGGCTTTCGACAACACCGCAGCATCCATGACGCCCTCTCCTCCATAATCATGGCCATGGAGGACGCGAAACTCCACAAAAAGGACATCTACGTCATGTACGCGGACTTCAAAGGCGCCTTCAACGCAGCAGACCACCGCATCATGTTCAAACATATGAGACACCTAGGTATGCCCTCTACCTTTGTAGATACATGCGAACACCTCTACGGGGTCTCCTCCACGGACTACATTACCCCTTATGGTCCCACCCCCTCCATCGACATCAACCGAGGACCCTACAAGGCGACACCCTCTCCCCATTCCTTTTCACCCTCTTCCTCGAACCCTTTCTCCGCTGGCTCACGGTAGGCAGCCGGGGCTACCGGCCCGGGCCCCCCGCCACTAACGTTGACCCCACAGAACCCACAGCCACATACCCCGGACACGGATTCGCCGACGACCTCAGCCTCGCCACGGGCTCGACCCCCAACATGACCATCCAGCTCCGGAAACTCTCCCTCTTCAGCGCCTACACGGGCATGACCGTCAACATCCGAAAATGTTGCATCACCGGCGCCCTCTGCCGCTTGGGTAACGCCCTCTCACTTGCCAACACCACCCTCCTCACATCCCACCTCCAATTACAGTTCATAACCATTAACTCCACACCATCGCCCATTCCCTCCATTGGCCCCTCGGACACATACCGCGTCCTCGGGGTCGAACTCAACACCTCCCTCACCTTCACCAAACACTGGCACGAACTCAAACGCTCCACCACCTCCCTCATCAACGCCCTTTCCACCTCCCTACTAACCCAATCTCGCAGAATACGCGTCATCCGTGGCCTCCTACTCGGCAAACACTTCACCCTACAACTTGGACTCTTCAGCGACTCCCAACTGGACACCCTTGAAGGTCAAATATGCCGCGCCCTCCGTTCCGCCGTCTCCTCGGTACGCAACCTCCCCCGCACCGCCCTACACCGACCCGCCTCCGACCTCGGCTACGGCCTCCCCTCCCTAAAAGCCCATGCCGCACAACTCACCGTCTGCCACCTCCACAAAACCCTGAACTCCCCCGGATACAGGGGGCACATGGCCAGAGCCCACATACACAAAATCTCCACCACATACTCCCACTGGCCCACTGAATCAATAATGTCAAGCAGCCTATCCCTCCCCACACTCAGATGCCTTGTGCGCGCCCAACGCGATGCCGGTACTTTATTTCACAACATCCCTCCCCTCTCCCTCACCAACCCCATCGCCTCCACCATCCGCACCCACTTCACCAGACAAGACGCAGAATTCCGTACATCACTCAGAGACATAGCCACGCACATCACCGACCCACACACATACAAACAAGCCTACCGCGAATTCTCACCCCGCAAGACACACACCTCCCTCCTTCCCCGCCTTAACCCCCTATGGCAAAATCACATAACCACATGGCCACATGTCCTCCTCCGCGCCACCCCTTCCTCCTTCATCCTCAAATCATGTCAGTCCATCTCCAAACTCATAGGGTCAGACACTTCTCTTTCCATCCCAATTCGCCTACTTGCTGCAATCCTCACCGACCCCACTGACACTGTCCACAACCGCCTCCCCGTCACAAACCTCACCCCCAAACAAGCATCCCCCCCCACCACCCTCCACCCCTCCTGGATTCCCCTCCTCAACCCACACCTTCCCAGACCCCCTACCACCCTCTCCCCCGACACCCCCTCCTCCCGCACCACCACTACCACCCCCACTGCCCGCATCACACACATAGACACAGAATACCTCACCCCCTCAGACCACCACTTCCCCCCTTGCGACGTGACACGCATCATCTCCAAACACAAAGACACGGAATACGGACAAACACAATACATGGTAGAATGGGCCCCGGAACACCTCACGGAATGGGACATACAGCTACAACTCGACGAAGGCTTTCGACTCATCTCTTCCACCACCACATCGGTAACCCTCCCCCCCCCCACCCCCACCGATTGCTCCATATGCCATAACCCTCTGCACTTAGAACCCACCTCCACCTGCAGCACATGCCCGCACTTTGCAATCCATTCACAATGCCGCCCAGCTCAGGGACCTGCCACATGGCAGTGCGACTGGTGTGCTCGCGGCCAAAAACACGACCTCACCCGTCTCCACGAAGTCCAGTGGGCGCCCTGCCTTCAACTACACGACACCAGGGACTGGATCCGCCATTTTTTTGTTGGGTTCGGATCCATGAGTACTTGATTTTTTTGGATCCGGAACTAGTGAGTACCTCTGAAAAGGGATCCGGATCCCGCGATTACCTGTGATTCTAGGGTTCGGACCCCGCGATTACCTGTGATTCTAGGGTTCGGACCCCGCGATTACCTACTGAACCTAGGGTTCGGACCCCGCGATTACCTGTGATTCTAGGGTTCGGACCCCGCGATTACCTGTGATTCTAGGGTCCGGATCCCGCGATTACCTGTGATTTTAGGGTCCGGATCCAGCGATTACCTGTGATTCTAGGGTTCGGATCCAGCGAGTACCTGTGTTTTTGATTCCGGAACCGAGTACATGAGTACTTCCAAATTTTTTGGTTCCGTTGGATTCGTTGGGTTCGCGATTCCAACAAGTACTCGAAGTACTCATGCAAATTGATACAAATTGCGCATTTTGGGGGAAGTTTGTACTGCAAATTGAATTTTTACATCTCTACTAGTTCTATGCGCCTGCTTATGCTTGGATCCCATACAGTAGATACGTACAATTCACTTCCCATACTTTCTGCCCGCTGCAAACATATTTAGTACTTTACAGTCTATCCCATACAATTTAGCAAAGCTTTTGGTCCCTCCGGCAAGTGCCACAAGCAACGTATGTGAGTTTATAGCCCTCCGGCTCAAAAAAGACACTTGCCATCACAGGGAAACAGGTTCCGATGCAGTACCATTTTTCACATATGATGTGACAAGTAATGCCAAATGGTATATCGCATGGCCAGTGCGAGTCCACCAAATGAACATTAAATGCACAAAATATGGATGAAAACAGGTTTAAGACAACCATTTCTTACAGTTTATATAGACTTGTGGTGACAACCATATTCCTCGCGCATACATAATTCAACAATTACATGAGACTAACAAGGCATCCTCTAGGCTATCTTCCTTGGTGTTCTTCTTGAACGCGTCATGCATTCGCCCCGCTTTGTTGAACAAACGCTCGCATGCAGCAGAGGTAGCATGCATAGATAAGTACTGCCGAGCCATTAAAGCCAAGTCGGGGTACAGAGCTGCATGTGTTTTCCACCATGTCAACACACAAATGTCCTTGTCCGTTTCTTGGGGCAGCTCAAGGTAACGCTCTAAGTAATCCTTTTCCACGTGCTTAGCTATAGAGGGCGTCACACGCCCATTCAAATCCCCGGAAAGGAATGCAGTGAAAGACTTACTCTTCGACGACATCAATTGCTTGCCAAGCTCTGCGGCATTCATGCTTGGATAAGCACCGCCTTCTGCCTCGCTCTCTTCCGGCTTTGTGCGCCACTGCTCTCCAAATTCCCTTCTTGCAGCCGCCAAAATTGTAGGCGCAAAGTCGGGACGAATGCCATTGAAGTCCAGATTCTTAAACCTGCACAATTCACATTTTTAGTTAACATAGCAAATGCACAAGTAAATTTGCATACACACACACACACAGGAACACGTAGAGGGCATACAAAATAGGTACACAAACGAACACCACACACACATACACACACATTCAAAAGCAGATGCACATACAAGCCAACACACACACAAGCAGATAAACACAAACACATCCATAAGACACACACATGCATAAGACAAACACACACACAAACATAAACACACATGCATAAGACACACACACAAGCACACATGCAGAAGTACATGCGCATACAAGCACGCACACACACACACACACACACACACATACAAGCACTCAGTACAAATATGCATAAGCATATACACGCAAACACACACACACACACACACACACACAAGGACGCTCAGATACAATCACATCTATTTATCAACATTTGATATTTTTATCAGGTATATAATAGAAACACATGTGCAAAATTTAAACACATGCACACACAACTATTACAAGGTACTCACCGAATGTCCAGCAATGTCGCAATCCCTATCTTGATGTAATCGTTCTCCCTTATGTTCGTGAAAAAACGCTCAATGATTCCGGCCCGCAGACTCTCCCTTGCCTCCGCCATATGAGGCTCCATGTCCTTCGCTTCGATGGTGTACAAGTCCACATCCCTCCGCTCATCTTGCAGTGAAACGGGCCTGTGTGACGACAGCTGCTTTAACAGAGTGCCTAACATAGGGTAAACAAGTGATATGGTTACATAGTCCCCCTGCAGCAAATTCACAACTTGAGCCACTGGCCACAGCACAGTGCAACAATATGCTTAAAGACAAAGTAACCTTTTATGTGGGAAAGCAAAGAACATAAAAGCATCACAGAACAGCGATAATATAGTGTCGACAAGCTCAACTGCAACGCTATTAATATGGCTTTGATAGAGCACATAAACAGAGACATAAATGTGCGGGCGGAGGCGGGGAGTGGGCGCCATGCGGCGCTACCGAACCGTGCAGTGCAACAATATGCTCAACGACAAAGTAACCTTTTACGTGGGAAAGCAAAGAACAGAAAAGCATCACAGAACAACGATAACAAAGTGTCGACAAGCTCAACTGCAACGCTATTAATATGGCTTTGATAGAGCACATAAACAGAGACATAAATGTGCGGGCGGAGGCGGGGAGTGGGGGCCATGCGGCGCTACCGAACAGCGCAGTTCAACAATATGCTTACCGACAAAGTAACCTTTTACGTGGGAAAGCAAAGAACAAAAAAGCATCACAGAACAGCGATAACAAAGTGTCGACAAGCTCAACTGCAACGCTATTAATATGGCTTCGATAGAGCATAAACAAACATAAATATGCGGGCGGAGGCGGGGAGGGGGCGCCATGCGGCGCTACCGAACAGTATAGTGCGACAATATACTAAACGACAAAGTAACCTTTTACGTCGGAAAGCAAAGAATAGAAAAGCATCACATAACAGCGATAACAAAGTGTCGACAAGCTCAACTGCAACGCTATTACTATGGCTTCGATAGAGCAAATAAACAGACATAAATGTGCGGGCGGAGGCGGGGAGGGGGCGCCATGCGGCGCTACCGAACATCACAACGCAGCTAACTCGGGGGTGAGGGCAAAGCGGAGGGGGGGGGGAACTCTTGCTTACCTCTTCAACTTTCTCTTGCTCGTTGTGAAAGTCTTCCCGCAGGGTGGACCAATAGGCTTGACGCCTTACGTTGAGCTCGGTTTTTGAAGTGGCGGCTAATTGTGATAGGACTGGATGTGGACGGGCAGGTGTTATGGTGGATTTCAAGCGCGTACGCACCGTTTAAATAGCCCTTGGGTGGGCTACAATCGATTCAAGGCTGCGGAATGACAGCAATCAGGGCTATTGAACCAATCCTAGACATACACCTCAGCAGATTTGCATTGCCAAATACCTCCGAAAAAAACAGCGTGTCACTTCGGGCAACCACAGATTCGTGAGATACTCGGAATCGTGAGTACTGATTGGGTATCACGATTCCACATCGTTTTGCGAGGATGAGGTACTCGCGATTACCGCGGATCCATTAAAGTACGATGAATACCGGATCCAACGATTACTTACAATAACTGGTACCGAAACCAACGATTACTTACAATAACTGGTACCGGAGCCAACGATTACTTACAATAACTGGTACCGGAACCAACGATTACCTACTGAACCTAGGGTTCGGACCCCGCGATTACCTGTGATTCTAGGGTTCGGACCCCGCGATTACCTACTGAACCTTGGGTTCGGACCCCGCGATTACCTGCTGAACCTAGGGTTCGGACCCCGCGATTACCTGTGATTATAGGGTCCGGACCCCGCGATTACCTGTGATTCTAGGGTCCGGACCCACGAGACCAAGTCCGAACCCGAGTAGTCTCGTGGATTCGCGGCTCCTTAGGATCCGGATCCAGTCCCTGCACGACACCATCCGTGAGACCCCCTCCGGCCCCACCGCCCTTACCGCATTTAACTCCGGCTTTGTCCCCTCCACCACACCCATTCTTCCAAAACCCGGACCCCCTCCAAGGTCACACCCCCTCATCACATTCAATCACGACCCCATCAACCCCGACCTTGTCATGCTTCCTACCGGTAACTTCGCTATCCACGCACACCCATCACTCCATGACACCACCATACTCTGCACTCCTGACGGCCGCGCAGTCACCACCCTTAACGGCCCACGCGTTCGCCACCTCTACCAACTCTTCCGCCCCGACCTCTCGCAACATACGTTCGAAGAGGAGGTATACCGCCTCCTTACTCGCCTAGGCTCCCGTTCGGAAATACATTCACCCACTCCCGCCACCACCGCACGCAACAGATGGGCCACCAGAGAAGACCTCCTCTCGGCTCTACGCCACACATTTCACATCCAGACAGAACTCTACTCGGACCCCCTTAACAAATCACTCCACTCACACTCCTACCACTCGCTTTACCCCGAAGACATAGTCTTCTTATCCAGCGGCAGTAATGCTCCACACACATGGCAAGGAACCAACATCGCAAATCCCGAATACGACCACGAATGCATGCGCCGTGCCATGGAACACGCAATCACCAGCGCACACCTTACAGCCACACACACCCCCAGCGCTACCATCCTCATTCTCCCCCGTTGGGAACACACACCATACCGCCACTCTAAATACATCAACTCCCCCTACACACATCACCTTTACACCCTTCCCAACGACGCGAACACCTTCCTACCCCCCGACCAGCACACAGGCCATCCCACCCCTACCCCTTTTGGCACACGCTGGATGGTCGACATCTACCTCGTCGCTAACTCCCTCGCACTCCCCAGCCTACCCTCACGCACAGCCATGACCGCACTCCACAACACCCTCGAATTTATCTACGACACACACCTACCAAGCCCCACCATCAGCATTCCACCACCACACCTCACCAACTCCTACTCCCCTCACTCCGCAGGCATATACCATCTCCCCCCCAACCCCACTCACCCCCTTACCCACCCCCTACAAGAACGCACACGACTAACATACTCCCCGACCAGAGGAATCCTTGCTTGGAACTGGCAGGACTTCGTATACACAGACGGCTCGAAAAAAGGAGGCAACTCCCCTCTTGGAGCGGCAGCCACCCACCCCGCCTCGGACACCAACATCAAAATCCTGGTGACCTCTACCCCCCCCTCCCATACAATTAATCGAGCCGAACTAGCTGGCATTGACATAGGCCTCCAACTACGCCATACCCACCTCCTTACTGACAGTGCGTGCTCCCTCCGCCTCATACAAGGTTACCTTAACTGCCCCTCCGCTTATAGGCACAACATCCACCGCGACACACTCCTCTCCATCACAAACACCCTCAAAACCCGCTGCGACGCAGGCATCCGCACACATCTAGGTAAAATCAAAGCACACAACCACTCACTCGGCAACGACCTAGCAGACTCACTCGCTAACCAAGTAGCTGACGGTCAACCGCCAGATACCACATACAACAAAGGCTCGGAGGTGTCTATTGGCCACTGGACCTGGCCTTACACCCTCATACCACAAACTCAAGGGGAACCAATACCCCACATATACACAAACCTCAAAGCCGACGCACACACACACAGCTGCAAACACACCCTTCCACCCCTCTCACAAACATCCAAACACGGAGCCCTCCTAGCCCGCGCCGCGGCGGACGGTGCCGACTTCACCTTCCACAAAAAACTCACAACCCTCACCAACACTCAATTCACCCACAAGCAAGAATTCATTTGGGGCGTCCACAACACACGCCTCCTCACACACAATCCCACCATGCGATGTCCCATGTGCGGCCAATTCACCAGCAACGGCCACATGGCCGGTAACTGCCCATCCATGTCTGGCCTAAGACATGACCGACACAACAGCGCGCTACAACTCCTACTGTCTCTCCTCGAACGCCACAATGGAGGTCGCTGGGAGACTATCACTGCAGACTTCGGTAACAAACCCATCAAGTCCTTCAACCACCCCACCCCCACCTACACCCCTCTTGACTTCCACCCCCCACACCCCACCCACATGCCTACCCGCCTTGTTGATGCTAACGAAGGTCTCTCGCCAGACTCCCTAACCTCGTGCCCAGCTATACTCCCCCCCGACATCCTCCCACCTGCACTGCGTCCCCCGGCGCATAAACCCGATTTCATACGCCTCCTCGAACCTCGCTTCGTCGGTCACAACAACGGCCTCCGCCGATACTCGTCTACTAAGAAAGTTCAGATAGGGGAGTGGAAGTACTGTACCGACCACAGCCTCTCACACACAGCCCGCTTGATTGTTGACAAACACACACCCCTCGCAAATGCCATCCGCAACCACTGGCCAGGTACCGAAGTCGACATCCTACCCATTGTCATGAGCCGCACGGGCACGCCGCACTCATCCACCATCGCAAGTCTCACCTCTCTCCTCACCCTCCGCACCGACCCTCCGGACAAACTCATCACCAAAGCACGCCTAGACACGTCTCGCATCCTTTCCACACTCCACGCACACACCGTCCAATGGCTGCACTATCTCCTCCTTGTCTACCGCTCCAAATCACGAACGACCACTCGCCATGCATCCGCATAAAACACCGCCCCAAGCCCCTTCTTGCACACCACCATTAACCCACTTCTGACCCTCCCCGGGGGGGGGGGTTAAACCCCTGACCACACTTGGAGAGGTTGGACATAGGTGGTTCACGGTCTAGCCGTGACTTGTAAGTTCCCTGTATGGCATAGTTGGGAGGGCCCAGAGACAGCAGCCGACGCATCCGGCTTTTTGGTGAAAACCGGCGCATACGGTACATGTTGTAAACAATTTCAATTTCAATTGTTTGTATCTTTGATAGAGTATCAACATATGATAGCGTGGTTGATTGTGTGTAATTGTAGTAGTTGTTGTCTTGATGCCGGTGTTTGCTTGTAAGTATGGCAATGTATCAACATGTGTTTGCGTGTTTGATTGTGTGTATCTGTTTCAGTACGTGTCCGTGTGCATTTGATGTTGTGTAGTAGCTGTTGTGCTGGTGCATGTGTTTGCTT
This sequence comes from Tetraselmis chui, assembly GCA_026401115.1. Classification (NCBI taxonomy): domain Eukaryota; kingdom Viridiplantae; phylum Chlorophyta; class Chlorodendrophyceae; order Chlorodendrales; family Chlorodendraceae; genus Tetraselmis; species Tetraselmis chui. The sequence continues at coordinate 245,386 of JAPMLY010000300.1, forward strand.
GTATATATTGCATTGTGTCAAGACGTGTTTGCGTGTTTGATCGTGTGTATGTAGTTTCTTTCGTGTCCGTATGCTTGTGTGATTGTGCCTATCTCTTTTAGTACATCTGCGTATGCATTTTATACTGTATTGTAGTTATTGTGTAAGTGCAAGTGGTTTTTGTATTTGTTGCAATATGTGAACATGTGTTTGCCTGTGTGTATGCATTTCAGTGCGACATGTCGTTATGCTCATGTAATTGTGGAGTAGTTATTGTAATTGTGCAGGTGCTTGTTTGTATGTTTTGCAGTGTGTCAACATGTGTTTGCGTGGTTGATGGTGTGTAACTGTTTCAGTACGCGTCCGTATGCATTTGAGATTGTGTAGTAGTATTTGTTTTGGCGCAGGTGTTTGCTTGTATGTGTTGCAATGTGTCAACATGTGTTTGCGTGTTTATTGTGTATATCTGTTTTAGTGCATGTCCGTATGCGTGTGGGATTGTGTGTATCTAATTCAGTGTGTATGTAAGTATGTGTTTGTGTGTACATGTTTTAATGCTTTGCTGAATTCGTGTGTGATTGCGTATCTGTTGTAGTGCTGGCGCAGATGTTTATGTGTATCTATTGCAGTGTGTCAACAAGTGCTTGCGTGTCTGCATGTGTTTGATTACGTGTTCGTATGCCTGTGTGATTGTGTGAGTCTGTTGCCGTTTGTCAGCATGTGTTTGAGTGTGTGTATGTTATTTTTTGTGTCCGTATGTGTATGTATATATTGGCTGACCTGTTGATGCAGGTGTAAACATATATGTTTACTTCGTGTGTCAGCATTGTTTGCCCATGTAACAGTGTGTATCTGTTCTAGTACGTGTCCGTCTGTGAATGCAGGTGTATTTTTGAGTGTCAGCGTGGGTTTTTAATACTGATTTAAGTATTTTTTTAGCGTGTTTGTTTTGTGCGGGCCCGCGTGCGTGTTTTATCATCTTCTTTCTGCATATGTTCGTGTGGTCGTCAGCAAGTGTGCGCGTGTGTGCATTTCATCATATGCGTTCATTTGTTTTGGTGAAATTGAAATTGTTTACAACATGTACCGTATGCGCCGGTTGCTGTCTCTTGGCCCTCCCAACAATGCCGTTCAGGAAACTTACATGTAAGGGCTAGACTGTTATCCGCCTAAATTCAACCTCTCTAAAGGGTGGTGGGGGTTTTAATACCCCCCCCGGGGGTGTGCGGTGCGTGGTGGTGAAGGCGTGCAGTTAGGGGCGTGCGTAAGTGCCGTGTGCGGATGCGCGGCGAGTGGTTGTGCGGGATTTGATGCGGTATATGAGTAGGAGATGATGCAGCCATTGGACAGTGTGCGTGTGGAGTTGTGCAATGATGCGTGATGTGTCGAGTCGTGCTTTCGAGATGAGTTTGTCAAGAGGGTCAGTGCGGAGGGTGAGAAGAGAAGTGAGACTTGTGATGCTGGATGAGTAATGTGTACCCGTGCGGCTCATGACGATGGGAAGGATGTCGATTGCGGTAGCTGGCCATTGTTGGCGGATGGCATTTGCGAGGGGGTATATTTGGCGCGAATCAATTGAGCTGTGTGGTATAGGTTGTGGTCCGTGCAGTACTTCCATTCCCCTATCTGAATCTTTTGAATCGAGGAGTATCGGCGGCGACCGTGCGTGTGACCGACGTATCGAGGTTCGAGGATGCGGAGGAAATCGGGTTTATGTGCCGGGTATCGCAGTGCGGGCGGGAGAATCACGGTGGGGAGGATGGGAGGACACGAGTTTTGATTCTTGTCACCATGTGTGTGTGTGTGTGTGTGTGTGTGTGTGTGTGTGTGTGTGTGTGTGTGTGTTTGTGTCTTCATGTTCATGTCTCAGTCTTAGGGGTTTGTAGAATGTAATTGTGTATGCATGCTGTGGTGTGAATGCCCGTATACTTAATAGTATGTTCATTAGTAATTGTGTTGTCAACATGTGTATGTGTGTATGTGTATGTGTGCGCGTGTGTGTGTGTGTGTGTGTTTGGGGGGGGGGGGGGGGGGTGTGTGTGTGGGTGTGCGCGCGCGTGTGGCTGTATTTGTGTGTGTTGGCATGTGTGGGCGGGTGCGTGTATTGTCTTTTGTGTGTGCTGGCATGTGTGTGTGTGTGTGTGTGTGAGTGTGTGAGTGTGTGTGTGAGTGTGTGAGTGTGTATCTGTTTACAATTTTTGTGCATGTGTATTTGCGTGTCAATTCGCGCATGCATATGCTTGGATATAAATTGCAATGCCGTTGCGGCTGGCGCCTGATCGATGTAAAAAATGCTTGCCCCGGATACTCGCCGTTGCTAACCGTCAGGCACTCAACCGCGGCATGCACCAATTCAATGAATTTTTTCGAAAATCTAGTTGATGGTGCGGATGATTACACCCCAAGCAAATACTCAATCGCCTTGTTGTGGAGAGTTATTGCTTTGTGGTGGATTGCGTGCACGTAAAAAAAACGGCATACCATTGATGGTTGAATGTGAAGCCTGAGAATCATTGTGCATGCTGTGTATAAAGTGCACCGAGGATCCGGACTGTGACCCCCACATGAATTATGATTGCGAGTTTTCCCATCTACCAAGCGTGCAATCTGCGAGCTACCACCGTTTAAGCTGTGGTCACAAGGCACACTATCATTGGCATGCGTCTGAATCCGCACTTCGTTCTATTATGTGGCAATGTGCAAGTGAGGCCTTGCCATTAGAGCTTCTATTGCACCTGCGGCAGCTCAACCCATGGAAGCGTCCCATCTGCATTTGATGGCTGCACGCGGGCGGAGAGCGTTGCCGTTTGCCACACTGGTGAGGTGTACCTCAATGTGCCACGCGATACGGGTGAGAGCAATGATTCCCGCCGCTCGGCAATTTCAAGAAGCGGGAGTATTGCAACGTGTTACGAGTTTTGATAGTGCTCATCGACACAGGTGTGGAGAGTGGCAATGCTAGCCACGTCCTTGTTGCTCTTGAATACCTTTTGTCCGGGATCATCATGGCCGGCCATGTCAACGGTAAAAGGCGTCAAGATCGCCATGAGCCTCGTGGACTGCCTCATGGAGTGCGAGACAAAGATGAGCTGACTCGCGAGGCGCCCTCCTAGCAACCGCCACCTTTTGCATCCGCTATTGGCTCGGCTGGTCCCTCTGACCATCGGTGCACGATTTGGGTGCGCTCGCCCCTTGCTTGGAGACATCGCTACGTGCTTTGTGAGTAAATTAAGAGCATCATGGGATGACTGGATGTCGCCGAGGCATAGGCGCCTGACTCGCGTGGGTGGGAGCGCTGTAATATTCAAGGTGCTCCATGGGGTCAAAAATCAGTTACCGATCGATCCCCTCACAACATTGGGGCGAGCATGTTATTTTCTAGTGGTTTGAGCTGCTATTTACTATATGTGTCTGGACATGGTGCCTTGTCCAAACTTTTGTATATTACATAGTTGTTACAACCGCCATATGTTGATGAGCAAACTGCATGAAGAAATTGTAATGAATTGGAAAGTTGGTAGTACCTAGGTACATATTTCCATGTGGGGGAATCCGGTTCCCGGGGAACCGTCTTAACTCTTCCTCATTTAAAGCGTACGTGTGTATGGCCAAGAAAAAGTTTTCAAATATAAACAATCCGTCCTTCAGTCCCCGTCATTGGCCATACGCTATATAGGTTAAGGGTTTGTTGGTAAAACGTTTAGGTCTTAGGACTTAAAACCAATCCTCCGCAGTGCTTTCTAACATTTCTTTGTTGTGCATATTATGAGGGCACCTCACCTTTCAATGAGATGGGGGTCACACAATAAGATGGGAGCGACAATATTGCTGGGGTTCGAATAAACGAATACGTTACAACTGTTTATGGGGGCTGTGCGTCGAGATAGATTATGTCCAACGTTTTTCCTTCCGCTCTTCATGGTACTTTGGGTTCCTATCTTCTTAATCGCGACGCTTAGCAGGAGGGCAGTGTTGATGCTGTGGCATATACCTTCCTTCTTCTCGGGCTCAGATTATTTCCTCCTTTCTCCTTTCTGCTTGGTGGTTCACACTTATTTTTATTGTATGATATATATTACTTTCATCGAATAAGTTGCCTAAACTTATTGTTCAGGCAACACAACATATTGGGTTTATTTCAGGGGCGCTTTATTTTGCGACGTACATTACATTATTAACATTTGGCGATTTTGCGACCATGAACCATTAGGGTTTGGCGTTTCTGCCAAAACACTTCCAACGCAAAAACTCGACCATGTGTAGTAGTTGTCTATTGCGCTCTAGGGTTCCACTTATAAACTTCGCACGTCTCTTGCGAGTGCAGTGTCGTGTGAAATTTTCAATGAATGAGTCCATCATTGCACAGCTGGTTGTCCAAATCAATTGAAAAAGAAGAAGATTGTTACAAGAAGAAAAAGATAAAAGATGGAAAAAAGATCTGCATAAACGGGTCCCTACAATAATAAGGGCAGAGAATCCATTAATGGAGTCAAGAGCCTTGGGGCAGGGGGCCAGCAGCAGTCGTACTTCAGGG
>JAPMLY010000301.1:0-250875 GCA_026401115.1 Tetraselmis chui
AGGAGGGTGGGGGGGGGCGGGGTGGGTAGGGGGAGGGAGTTGGGGGGGTGAGGGGGATGTGGGGGGACATAAAGCGTCTAGGAGGTGGCGACGTCCCTGTGGGAGGGGGGCGGAGCGGAAGGTGTGGTTCCAGAGCAGAGTGTGTAGGGAGTACACTGAGGACCGGGGGTCGAAAGTGGGGGGAGTGTAAGGTTGGTCCGGGGGAGCTGTGGCAATGAAGTATGTGTGTAAGAGGACGTGGGTGCCGCACGACCACGCCCTGTCGGAGTCGTTTTGGCGAGGTGGGTTGAGGGAGTGTAGGGCGCTGATGGGAGGGGGGGGGGAGGAGTTCCAGGCCGAGAGGAGGTTGAGAGAGCGGGCGAGGAGGTCGGAAGGAGGGGAGTAATGTAAAGAGTCTATCCATGTAGCAGAGGAGTGAGTAAGGTGGAGGAGGCCGAAGTGCGAGTGTTGCCATGTGAGGACGAGGAGAGAGTGGTTAGGCGTCCCCGGACGTGGGGGGTGGCCTCGATTGGCTAGGTTGGTCCAGTGGCTGGGGTATTGGGAGGTACGGTGGTGGTTATCGACTTCGGTGTTGGTAATAACTGTGTACGAGGCGGAGGGAGTTGAATGGAGTTTGGTTATTTCGGACGCGAGGCAGTACAGGTTAGAGAGGTCCTGGTACTGTCCCCATTGGAAGGAGAGGGCAGCAGAGGAATCAAGGTAGCCGATAGGGGTGGGAAGACCAGAGTCCAGGTTTAAGTCGATTAAAAATTGATGCATAGTTGTGCGGCAGGTGCGGGGGCTGAAGTGGGCCGGTAGAGTGAAGCGAGGTACGGTGGTTACAGTATGAGCGCGGATGTCTGGTTGGGAGGTGGGGGAAGGGGTGTGGGGTCTAACCTCCGTTTCGTCCTGGGGGGACCTAATGATGATAGTCGGCCTGCTCGGCCGGGGGTGACATGGTGGGTTGATTGGCATTGGGGGAGTTAGCGGCGGTCGGTGGGGTTCCTGGGGTCACCTCGTTGTCCTCCGACAGGTTGGAGTAGCCGTCGAGGTCGAGTTCCTCGTCTTCAGGGGAGCCGGATGGGAGGGAATGGTGTGTTGGGGCGGATGGGGGAGGTTGGGTGGCCGCGGGTAAGGGGGGGATTGGGGTTGAGAGGGTGTGGAGGAGGAGTAGGGGCACGGGGGGGTGTGAGGGAGGGGTGTGGGGGGACACGAGTTGGGGGGGTTGGGGAGGGTTGCTTGCGGGAGGGGCGTGAGGGTTTGGTAACCCCTACTGGGGGTGCGGGTTTGAGTGAGGGGTCTGTGGGGGGGCGTGTGTGGGGAGGGGAGTCTGCTGATGAGGGCGGAGTGGAGAGGGAGGGGGTGGGGTGTTGGGAGAGGGTGGGAGGTGTGGTTAGGTTTTGAATGGGGTTTGGGGGGACGGGAGAGTGGGAGGGGGGTTGTGTGTGGGGGGCGGGGTGGGGGGGTGAGGCGGAGGAGTCCATGGGTTCGGAGGAGTCTTCAGTGATTATGGGGAGAGGGGAAGGGTGTGTGGAAGGGTGTGGGACCGGGGGGGGGGCGGGAGGATGGGGGGAGGGATGGGCGTGGTAGGAGGAGGTTGAGGTGGGGTGTGAGGTCGCGGGTTGGTGTAGTGGCCATGTGTTTTGGGTTGGGAGGGCCGGGGTGTTGGAAAGTTGAATCTCCGGGAGGGAGGAGAGGTCGAGAGGGAGGTCCTCGTCTTCCTGTAGTTGGAAGTCGGAGGGCTCCAGGTGCCACTGGCTGGTGACATGGGTATCTGCGAGGTGTCTGGTCCATTGGAGGAGGAGGGCTGGGGGGTTGCGGTGGAGTGTGAATTTTTTTGTGATGGTGAGGGGCGGCGGAGAGGGAGAGGTGGTGAAGATGGGGTCCTGGAGTCGGGCTTTGCCGAAGGTGGAGTAGTGGTGGGGGTTGACATTGAGTGTGCAGGTGGATGGAATGCGTGTGCCTCTGTGGGTGTATGTGTGGGTGAGAGGGATGGTGACTGTGCCGTTGGTGGAGATGAGTATGCAGTACATTTCAGCACTGAGTGAGACTTGGATGCTGGTGGTGATAGTGGGTGAGTTGGAGGGGTGGGAGCGAAAGTACGAGCCATCAGGGAATTTTTTCAGGGTTGTGTAGTGGTAGAGGCTGAGGGGGTGTTGGGGAGGGTGGGTGGGGTTGGGGGTATTTTGTGTGAGGTATTCTGTTGCAGTTTGGGATAGGAGGGTGTATAACCAGTGTGTGGGTGGAATGGTACCGTCGGAGTTGATGCATGGTAGGGAGAGTGAGTGGCGGGATTGGACTAGGACAGTGGTGAGGCAGGTGTCAGCCCAGGATAAGCCGGGGACGTGTCCTGTGACGGGGGGTGGTGTGATGGTGATGGTGTGAAGGTGGTGGTCAGGGGGTACTGGTTCATAGGGTGAACGGGGGAAAATGTGAAGGGATACAGGTCCAGACTGTGAATGAATGGGATTATTGGGCAGGTGGAGGATATTTACCCAGAAGGAGGACGGGTCGGACTCGATCGGGACGGGAGTGTCCAGCGGCTGGAGTGCGTCCGCGAACTGGAGGGTGAACTGGGCTTGCTCGGGTAGGTCTTCGAGTTTGCACAGGTTGTGGGATGGGGGGGTTAAACCTGTGGAGGTGAGAGCTGTCGCGAGGTCGGAGGTGAGGAGATCCTGTAGTAGGGCGACTGTTTCTTGGCCGGTGATACCAGTGAATATCGGGGAGCGGATCTTCATCCTGCGGCCTGAAACTCCTGGAGCTGAGGCAGCCCGGAGAAAGCGAATTTTCTGCTGACTTAGTTTTTCCAGGAGCGGAGGGGATGAGAGTATGAAGGGGGGCACTGGACCGGCTGAACTGAATTCACGCTGGCGTGAAGTCAGTTGGTATAGGAGCCCCACCGCTATACAGGAGGTAGGAATCGTCAGGTGGATCTCTTGGAAGCTCGTGTGGAGCTCGACTGGCAGGGGTGTGACATCGTTGCATTTCGGGGAGGTGGGGTGGAGGGTTCGTGTAGCGTTCGCGGTCCACCGTGTGTGTTGGGCGATTTCTCTGCCTATTATATTTCGGATGCGGTTGGGGAGATCGGTAAGGTCGTGTAGGCTTTCGAGTAGCCAGCGGCGGGCCAACGAGCATGCCGACACGATCGGGTCGGGGTGAGATGGGTCCGGGAGGAAGACTCCGTGGATCCAGAACCGAGCGAGGTGGGGGGGTGGTGGAGTACTGGCCCGTGAGGAGGAGGGAGTCGACAGTCCGGGTGGAGAGGTCGTCGGCCTGTCCCGTGGTTTCGGTTGACCGTGGGGGGGACAGGATCAGAGGGGTCTGTAAGCCACGACGGAGAGGAAGGGGGTCCAGTGGCGTGCCCAGGAGTTGCTGGGGGTGGATGAGCTGGGGTGCGGTGAGAAACGGGGTCAGGGGGTGTCCCGCGAGTGCGTTCCGGGGTTGGTAGAGGTCCATGAAGCGGCCATGCGGCGGGGGGTCCTTCAGAAGGGCCTGCCTGTAGGTGGGGGGGGGGGTAGGGGGCGTAGACATAGCGGTCGAGTAGGATTTCGAGTGATGGAGAGGGGTGTAGGAGTTATGTTTGGCTTTTGTAGTTGGTTTTTGAGATTCGTTCACGTGTTGGCTGCACGCGACCAGGCCTGATGGGACCTGGGTTTGTTGGATGCTGGCGGCGGACAGGGACGTCCGGACGCTCGGAGGGGCGCGATGAGGCGCGTTGCCGACCGGTGAAGAAGCTTTTTGTAAGCGATGAGTTGTCTGGGTGTGACGTAGTACTTTGACGGGTACTGGTGTAGATTTTGAAGTGGATGGCGCGGTAGCTGTCGGGAGGATAAAATTCAAATCCCTGGAAGCTGCGCCTTTGAGCGTGTACCGTCTGGTGTCGCTACGGATCCACTAACCATTGTGAGCTAGGCTCGGGTGGGGAGAGGTGGATGGTGCACGCCGTCCGGCAGCCCTGTCCACCAGTCTTGCGCTCGATGGGAGGCCAGGCCCAGAGCGAAGACGATCGGCGTTGCTCATCCGAGCTACCGATCCATCCCCGTGTTTCGTGGTTCAGTAGTACTTTAGTAGTACTTTGGATCTGTTTCCTGTCTTTAGTGACGGTAGGATACGTTTTTTTTTTGGCGTCGAGCTAGTTGGGGAGCAGCACCAGGGAAGGGCGCTCACTAGCGCGCCGCTACGTCGTCTAGCGTCATCTCCCGGGGGGAGGAGTTAGCTGGGACGGCAAGGAGGACGGTCGCGACGGGAGGAGCGACACGATATGGCGGCGACGACCCTTTGGGTCGGCGCCGCCGGAAAACCCGGCACGGAGGGTTTTGTTTAATTCCGGGCGCCCGCGGCCCGCCGGATCCGGCTACGGTGACCTCCCCCCCCCCCCTCTTCGACACCCACTACCCCGACAGACCTTCATACTCCTAGGGGTCCTTGAGCGTGGGCCCGGGTGAACGCGGAGGCCCCCGCTCAAGAAAAGGCTGCTCGGTGGACGCGCGATCAGAGGGGGGAGGGTACGGCCACATGCCGGAAAACCGACAGGTACCCGGGTACCAGACAAAGAAAAAACCGGGGAAATGAGCGGGGGAAATTCAGGCGCGGAGGCAAGAGCGCTGTTTTTTCTATGTCTGTGTGTCTCGGTCCCCCCCACCTGTCCTCGAGGTGATGGGGGACCTCGACACGGAGGACCACCGCGTCGGTGGACGCGGCATGACCTTGGGGCGGGGTTTACGGGATGGAGCGGCGGGATCGACGAGCGACCGCGCGAGGAGGGGTTCTTTGCCAGCCTTTCCCCTCCTACCTTCGGCAAGACCGAAGTCACGCGGGAGCTAGATTAGGCTGTCCCGTCGTCCCCCCCGAACGCCGACGAGCCTAGGCCGGTCGACACCCCGGTTCGGCGGGAGCGGGCCGTGCATCGTGAAGGTCGAGCAGCAGTTTAGTTTTGCATTTCTCGACAAGTGGATTTATTTTTAGATCTGTTTTCTTGATTACAAAATTATTACGCTGTTACTGCCATTGGAGAGGGTGGGATTAGTGGTTAACGGTCTACCTCACGCTTCTAAGTCCTGTATGGCATAGCATAAGGGGGGGCTTAGAGACGACAGCCGGTTCTTACTGGTAATGTTGTAAACAATTTCAATTTCAATTTCAAATGCCACGCCCCCCCCCCCCCCCCCCCCCCCCCCCCCCCGCCGCCTAGGTTGTAACAACGTAATAATTTTGTAATCAAGAAAAACAGATCTAAAAGTAAATCCACTTGTCAAGAAATGCAAAACTAAACTGCTGCTCGACCTTCAAGATGGACGGCCCGCTCCCACTGAACCGGTGTGCCGACGAAGGTGTCCCAACCGGTGTCGGCAACGGTGTCCCAACCGGTGTCCCAACCGGGGACGACGGGACAGCCTAATCTAGCTCCCGCGTGACTTCGGTCTTGCCGAAGATAGGAGGGGAAAGGCTGGCAAAAAAACCTCCTCACGTGGTCGCTCGTCGATCCCGCCGCAGCATCCCGTAAGCCCCGCCCCAAGGTCGTTGCCGCGTCTACCGACGCGACGGTCCTCCTTGTCGAGGTCCCCCGTCACCTCGAGGGCAGGTGGGGGGGGGCCGAGACACACATGCATAGAAAGAATTGGCGCTCTTCCCTCCGCGCATGGATTTTCCCCGCTCATTTCCTCGGTTCTTTCTCTGACTGGTACCCAGGTACCTGTCAAATAGCCCGACATGCGCCCGTACCCTCCCCCCTCTGATCGCGCGTCCACCGAGCAACCTTTATTGAGCGGGGGCCTCCGCGCCCACCCGGGCCCACATTCAAGAGTCTATAGGTCTGTTGGGGTAGTGGGTATCGAAGAGGGGGGTGGGCATGTCACCGTAGTCGGATCCGTCGGGCCGCGGGTGCACGGAAATTAGTCAAAACCCTCCGTACGGGGTTTTCCTCCGGGTCGGCGCCGCCGGATCCCCGCCGGTCCCCCGTCGACTTGGACCCCTCCCAAGCACCACCCCTCTCAATTCTAGGCAGCCCACCAACAACATGCGACTTGTGGCCACCAGTATTTGAAGGATGGCCCACAACTCCAACATGGCCATTCCCCTATGCCACACCTGTCACATCCTAGCCATTAGTCTGAGCGCTAGCATCTCACATTTTTCATTTCTTATAATTGTTATTTGTATCTTAGCGATATTCGGTGACTCTTTATTTATTGTCATCACGGCAGTACCACGTGTAACGCCATTTTTTCCCCGGACAGTGAAAAGCTACTAGCAGTAAATTGAAATTGAAATTGAAATTATTTACAACAATACCATAATTAATGGATGCACGTGGGCAAGTTGTTGGCCTCCTGGCGTCGAAAGGTCTCTCTCGCCATCCATGTTGCTCACGCGGACAACGTCTTGCGCGGTTTGTCCGCCGCTGCGAACGGCCCGGAGGCCGCTTCTTCCTCGGCTGGGATGCCTTCTCCAGCCACGGCGCTCTTCACCCGCGCCATGGGCCGCAAGCGTCCCCGTGCTTCCTCGAGCGGCGCGTGAGGCGCCGCTTGTCGCCTCCACGTGTTGCATTCTCGGCGTGGCTTAAGAGTTTCCTTAGTTTAATTTGCTAGGTTTATGCATAATGTAGTGCTTTCCTTTTGCTATGCTTTGGATTCCGTGATCCTCTTGTCACTCTCGCCCTCTTGTTTCCCCTCCCACTTTCCCTGTCCGTGCTCATCTGGTTCTTCTTGTAAGCACTACTTTTAATACCATAATTAATCGGCTGCCATCTCAAGGCCCTCATTGCTCAGCCACACTTGGTCTCACGTAGTAGGGGCTAGACCGTGAACCACTAATTCCGACCTCTCCGTTGGCAATAGTTTCACTCTAAAGTTAACAAAAAGGTGGTGGGAAAATTCAAGGATGAAACTAACAGCTTCCCAATCAAAGAGTTTGTTGGCCTCAAGTCGAAGATGTACTGCTTCACGGTGGGGGACACAGCCAAGCGCACGGCCAAGGGTATTAACAAAGCGGTGGCCAAGCGCGAGCTCATGCTCCAGCAGTACAAGGAGGCGCTCGGCGGCAAGGCTTGCACAGTAAAGCAAACGATGATCCAGTCGCGGAACCATCGGATATGCACGGTGTTCGCGATAAAGAACGCTTTGAGCGGGTACGACGACAAGAGGTACATCTTCAGCGACGGGGTGAGCACACGGGCCCATGGTCACTATCTAAACAACTGCGTCGGCGTTCATGGCGCGTAGGCGTGCTGCTCTTCGGGCTTGAGTGAGCTCTGCGGTCTTGAGTTGACCGAGACCATCCTTAGTCACGCCGGGCTTTGGAAGCACGCGGCGCCCCCGCTCATCTTTGATGAATTTCCGAAGGTATTCAGCACGTTTGCGGTTTAACACTTACCGAGCTTCAGCCAACTTTTCCATGAGCGTCGGAACGTTCAACTGCCCCACGGGCTTGTTGTGAGCACCCAACAGTCCCGATATGTTGGTCACGCCAAGCAAAGAGTTGTCGATCTTTGCGTTGAATGGTCGAGGTCCAGCGCCTGAAATGAAGTCCTTTATTACGTTGAGGCGGACCAAATCCTCCCGCACACTTGCGTCGATGGCGTTTGATGCTTCAAGGCCGTGACCATGATCCACTCGTCCCAGCACCTCCTCCGTTTCGTATTCATCGAACCGGAAGTCAGTACCGTGACGTAGGCCAGCGCCGAGCATCAAGCGTACTAGCTCAATAAGCCCGTTAGCACTTCTTGCGCGCCGCGCGCCGTCGGATACCCTAACATTATTTCGAACGTTCGCTGAGTCACGTCGGTGCCCAATGTAAACCATCGGGGCTAGGAGGGCGACGGTTGGGTTGGTTGTGACAAGATCGTGGGCTGCTTGTGTGAGCATGTCGACTCGAACTTTGTACACGGTGACCCACAGCCATTCGGGCAGCCTGGCATTGGCTGGCTTTTTTAGGAGAAACTGAATTTTGGTGTCCGCGCCGGCGGCTAGCTCGTGAGACTCTCGTATTGCCCGGTTGGTTCTACGTGGCAGCGATCGTTGGCCAAGTGATAAATATTGATCGAAGCGTCGGTCCGCCATGCCGGGGTCCTCCGCGCGGTTGGCGAATTTGGCCTCCCACACGGTTCGTAAGGCATCTTGGGTGTCGGAATCTCCTTGGTCGTACTCTTCTGCGAATACCCGTACGGGATCCTCAGCGGCCTCGATCCGTCCACGGATCCGCGCCAAACGGATATTATTTTGCGTGGCCTGCATTTAGATTTAATGTACATAAAATGTCATGCCGGCATGACAAAACTAGTAGTTACATAAACATTGTGAAATCTTGCTCGAGCCGGTCACGCACCTTCACAGTGGTAGAAGCCACCGTAAACACATTAGAAGCGATCGTAACACGCGGTGTAACTTTGACGTTCAGTATTTCGTCTAGCTGGCCCGTTGACAAACCAAAGGCTGGAAACGATTCGTAGACTGTCAATTCGGTACCGGTCATATCAAATCCGAGGGTTGTGGTGCTTCGCCCCCTTAAAAACATATACCCAATAGTTTTTCGGCAAGAAAAGGTCAACTTGACTTCCGTAATAAGGTCCGTGTGATTCTGCAGAGATGCTGGAAATATAAAATGCAAGGCCCTCGCATGACCAACCGTCAGCATTTTGAGTTATTATCCTCGCTGTATATAACCCTGAACGGAATCTCCTCTTCACTCATCTCGGCCGCTAGGATGCTGATGATATGGCCTGCTTGTGTCGATAAAGTATCAATTTGTGATAAAAGGTCATGTTTCTGGGCGTCCACGTACGATCTCGTGTCCGTTTCGGTGTCATCCACGTATTTTTTAGTAGCAACATCGTTGTCACTTGACGGGGCGCCTACCCCTCGGATACGCGATCCACTGAAGTAAGCATAGCTATATACAGTCATGCTTACGGTATAAATGTGCCGCCATGGCGCGGAATAACTTCCTAAGTCAAATTGGGAGGCATTCGGAATGAGATTACTTCCCACGCTGATCGTAGTTGTGTCGCCACTGAAACGGTCTGTCCAGTCCGGTCTACCTCTGATGCCACTCCAAGTCGACCACACCGCGTTCGCTGCGACGTATTCGCGCATAAATTGGTACGGTACTGCCTCATCGTCGTCGTACGGTGATTCAGAAACCCGCACCCGCTGAAAATATCCATAAACAAAACGTATGTTCTCACGTCCAATGCTGTACGCAGATTCCGCCGCCGGCGTGATCGAGTCACTCACAACTATGTCATAATTTGAGGGGTTTTCCGGGTCAAGATTGTTCTGATATGACAGCTTGCTCAAAAACTCAGGTTTATCGGTGATCCCGCTCCATGACGATGTACCTTGTGCGTTTTCCGTGACGTAGGACCGAAGGAACTCATATGTTATAGCTTCGTCGTCATAGTACGGATCGTTTCCCGACAAGCGCACGCGCTCGAAGTAGCCGAATAAAAATCGTCTCAGGTTTTGACCCAAATTAAACGTCGAGTTCAACACCGGTGTTAATGAGTCATGCAACACGATATCATAGTTCGAGGACTGCACTGGCTCCATGAACTGCCCGATGTCATCGTACGAAATCTTGGCCAAAAACTCAGGCTTGTCTATGATATCGTTGAAGGACGTCGTGCCCGTTCCTACGGCTTCGTCAACGTACCCTTTCGTTGCGGCATCATGGTACGATATCGGGGCTGCGACGTTTGTGACTCGACTGTTGCCCGCGTCGATACCCTTGTCGGCATATACCTCATCCACGTAAACGCGCCGCCATCGGGCATAGGGGTCGCCGAGGTCATACACGCCTTGGCCGTTGGGAGCGAAGTCACCGCTCTTGAAGTTGTTGGAGCCGATTGTCACGGTATCCGTCGTGCCCCCTAGTGAGAAGTAGTTCGTCCATGAGGGCCGGCCTTGAAGGTACAGCCACGTCGCATCCCCTCCGTCGGCCCCATCGCGGCCGGGGTCGCCTTTGTCGCCTTTGGCACCGTTGTTACCGGGGTCGTCTTTGTCGCCTTTAGCACCGTTGTTACCGGGGTCGCCCTTGGGGCCTGGTGGGCCGACATTTCCTGGGTCGCCTTTGTCGCCTTTAGCACCATTGTTACCAGGGTCGCCTTTGTCGCCTTTGGCACCGTTGTTGCCGGGGTCGCCCTTGGGGCCTGGTGGGCCGACATTTCCTGGGTCGCCTTTGTCGCCTTTGGCACCATTGTTACCAGGGTCGCCCTTGGGGCCTGGTGGGCCGACATTTCCTGGGTCGCCTTTGTCGCCTTTGGCACCGTTGTTGCCGGGGTCACCCTTGGGGCCTGGTGGGCCGACATTGCCGGGGTCGCCTTTGTCGCCTTTGGCACCGTTGTTGCCGGGGTCGCCCTTGGGGCCTGGTGGGCCGACATTGCCGGGGTCGCCTTTGTCGCCTTTGGCACCGTTGTTGCCGGGGTCGCCCTTGGGGCCTGGTGGACCGTCATCTCCGGGGTCGCCTTTGTCGCCTTTAGCACCGTCATTACCGGGGTCGCCCTTGGGGCCTGGTGGACCGTCATCTCCGGGGTCGCCTTTGTCGCCTTTAGCACCGTCATTACCGGGGTCGCCCTTGGGGCCTGGTGGGCCGTCATCTCCGGAGTCGCCTTTGTCGCCTTTAGCACCGTTGTTACCGGGGTCGCCTTTATCGCCTTTAGCACCATTATTACCAGGGTCGCCTTTGGGGCATGGTGGGCCGTCATTACCGGGGTCGCCCTTGGGGCCTGGTGAACCGTCATCTCCGGGGTCGCCTTTGTCGCCTTTAGCACCGTCATTACCGGGGTCGCCTTTATCGCCTTTAGCACCATTGTTACCAGGGTCGCCTTTGGGGCCTGGTGGGCCGTCATCTCCGGAGTCGCCTTTGTCGCCTTTAGCACCGTCATTACCGGGGTCGCCCTTGGGGCCTGGGTCGCCTTTGGCACCGTCATCTCCGGGGTCGCCTTTGTCGCCTTTGGCACCGTCATTACCGGGGTCGCCCTTGGGGCCTGGGTCGCCCTTGGGGCCGGGTGGACCTAGGTCAATCCCTGAATCCCCTTCTAACAATGCCCTCCTTGGCGTGCCGGAGGCGTCTAGCCCGTACAAGTCCGTAAAATAGGCTTTGCTAAAAGGTCTCGATGTTGAGCCGAAATCCACCTGCGTTTCAGCCTTTGGGGTAATGGTAGAGCTCACGTTTTGGTCCCCGTCGAGCAGCGCCCGACGAGAGTATCCTTCCGCGTTTTGGCCAAATAGGTTCTTGGCGTATACGTTATGAAAGTGCCCGGTTTGCCACGGCTTCGTATACGTCCCTATTGTGTTCCCACCTATTTTAATGTTATTCGGCGTGAGATTGGCGTACACCGTGATGTCATCGGTATCAGAGCGGCTGGATTTGAGCATGTTGGCATTGATGCTGTCATTCACGGTGATGTCGGTGGTATAGATGGTCCACCACGGGAAGTCCAGCGCCCCGAAATCGCGTTTGTTGTGGTCGACGCCGATCAGCCCGTCTCCCTCGATTTTCAGGTGCTGCACGAGATTCGATCCGGCGTCTATATCCTCCCCGAATTTCCCCAATGTATTGCTCAAGCTCACTCCATCAAGCATAACCTCTTCGGCGTGCACAGTCTTCCACTCGTGGGTTTCGCTGCCGAGTGAGTGAATCGGTCCAACCAACGCCGCCGTCGTCGGCAAAAGCGAGGCGCCCATGGTGATGTCGGTGTCAAAACCGATAGCGGTGATATTGTTTGTGCGAATGTTCGACGCGCTGAAGTCGCCGGCAAATCCAGTCACCGTGTCAGTGAGCGCCGTCAAGTTCGTAGTCAACCCCTCGATGGCGTCTATATCCCCCCTCAATTCACCTAATGTATTGCTCAAGCTCGCGCCATCCAGTTTAACGTCCTCAGCGAAAACAGTTTTCCATTCGTTCGTTTCACTCCCGAGTGTGTGAATCGGCCCGACCAACGCCGCCGTCGTCGGCAAAAGGGAGGCGCCCACGGTGATGTCGGTGTCAAACCCGATAGCTGTGATGTTGTCGGTGCGGATGTTCGACGCGCTGAACTCGTTGGCAAATCCAGTCACCGTGCCAGTGAGAGCCGTCAAGTCCGTAGTCAACCCCTCAATGTCCGTGTCCTGCCGATCATTTTCCGTCTCCTCCACCGTCACCCGAGCCGCTAGCTCCCGGTATAGAGATTCGGCCTGGCTGAGGTCCACATCCACCGCCCGGCGGCCGTTCAGCTGCAGCGGCGCCGATACTTGCCGTGACTGATTCATTGTTAATCTTAGCAAAAGCTATTTTTAACGTCGCCGTGAAACGTCCGCCGTTGAGGTCCAAAGTTCGCCCGTCGTCGTCGCTTAGCCGGATGCTCACGTAGCTTAGGTAGCGGTTGGCCACGTCCACGAACGCGTCGGAGCTGTAGTGGTCAATTTCATTGAACTGTGCCGAGCTGGGGATCTTCGCTAAGATGTCGCCCACGCGCCTTGTCCGGGGGTCGCGGTTTTGAGTGAGGAGGTTGCTATGCACAAACACCGAGCTGGTGCGCGTCAAGTCCACGACACGGCTGGCGGTGAGCAACAACTCTACGCCGACGATTTGGGCGGAGTCACCAACATTCAAGCCTAGTAGCCTCGTGCACGTGGTGCCTTCCCCGATCACAACATGATGATCCGCGAATTCCGTTGCAAGTAGCGACAGCTTATTCGTGTTCTCATCGTAACTCGCCACGTACTCATCGAGTCTTCCATCGTTTAGGAATGCGACGATATCGTCGATCGATCGGTTGCCGCGGGGAAGCTTGATGATGACCGGCTCTCCCGGAATCTCACCACCGTCGTCGTATTTAAGAACCAGCGTGTCATTCCCCTCGAAGATGCTATAATATGTGTGCGGGAGCCACGCGTTCAACAGCCTAACCTGCAGCGTGTACCCTTGCGGGGCGGTCAGTGGATCGAGTAGGGAGAATACGTGGGTTCCATCATCGAGCCTTGCGTCAGCGTACTCCGTGTCCAAGTACAGTTGCTGGAGCATCTTTAAACGATATCAAAGAAAAACTGGGGCTGGGGAGTGTAACTAGATGTTTTGGTTTGTTTCACCTTTTCCCGCTTTTCAGCCTTTGCCGTCATGGTGCGCAAAAGAGCTGCCTTCATCTTCTCGCTTGCTACTCCTTTAGTTTTGGGCTTCGGGTCAAGGCTGGTTGGATCTGGTTGGCTGGCTGGTTCTTTTTCGCCGGTCGAAATCTCTCCACTAGCCACATCGCTCCCCCCAATATCGCCAGGTATTTCAGGAATGGAGTGCTCTGAACCGTCTCCGTCACTGCCGTCGCTGCGCTCGAGATCATTGACCCGCCGTTGCTTAATCCGTCCCATGTCATTTTCTTTTTCTAAACTAGACAGTAGAAAATAAAATAGAACCAACTAGAACCATGACGTCTACTTCTTCTCTACTCGACACCATCGGTTCGGAGGTGGTTCACGGGGAAGCGGTTTCGTCCATTTATGTGAGTAAGTCCACCCAGACAGATCATAGTTTTAGCTCAAACTATGGGACGGCGGCGTGGTGGAAGGAAAACTACGATGGTTTCGGCTTTAGCGACGAGCAATACCGTGTGCTGGAGGCAGTTACCTGGGGGGTAGCTCCAAAAGAAATCCGAAGATACTATAAAAGGAAAAACTTGAAACAATGCGTTTCAGCATCGAAAAAAGATCAGCATTCAGAGTGAAACCCCCGGTATTTCTGTGTGACAAAAAAATACACGAACAAGTCGTCGATCCCCTTCCAAATCTACCATTTTTCTGGGCCATAACAGGCTCCGCGGGTAGTGGCAAGACTTCCATGCTCGTGAACCTCCTGTCGAGCAAGCAAGCTTACCGCAAGGCCTTTCACCACGTCCACGTCGTTATGCCATCTCACAGTGTGGCGAGTTTGAAGCGTAACATCTTCAAGAACCACGATAGGATGTACGATGATTTGGATTGGGGTACGCTGGACGGGATCCGCGAGACGGTGAAGGAATCGGCGGAGAAAGAGAAGAATAGCTTGTTGGTCCTCGACGACGTTACTGCGGCGCTCAAAGACAACGAAATCCAACGTGTGCTTCGTGATCTAATCTACAACCGGCGCCACTACCGGCTATCCATAATGATCCTCGTACAGTCGTACAATGCCATGCCACTAGGTATCTGAAAAACACTGTCTCATTTTCTTATGTACAAACCCAGGAACAAAAAGGAAGCCACGGCGATATTCGAGGAGTTGATAGCTTTACCCCGGGAGGAGGCGGAGGATGTAATGAGGTTTGTCTTCGACCGGCCTTATGGTTTTATGTTTGCCGACACGGGGACGGGGGAGTTGTATAAGAATTTCGACCGTATAGGTATACATGACAGCAATGCCGCGGCGAAAAACCAAGACTACTGTGGAAAAGAAGCCGAAGAAACCGGCGGCTGATAAGAAACAAAAACCGAAGCCTAAACCCAAACCATAAAAAACCAACTCATCCAAAGCTTCACGCAATCATAATGTCCGGGTCAGCGTCGTGCAGAGCGTAAATAACGATCCTATGTCACAACTACTCCCCCCTAGCAGAGGGTGGACAATGGTAACCCCATCACCGGCACCTATTATAATTCAGCAACCAGTGGGCGTTAACAGTTGGCCTGCTCCAGAAATGCAACGACAAGACCCATTTAAGAATGTGGCGGCGCCCATAGTCGAAAAGCATGTGAGCAAACCTTCGACTGACGCTCCATCAACTTCAGGTGTCAAACATCTCGTTCGATCTTTCGAAGACCGGGAACAAACAGGAGTTGATGATTCATATATTCTTAATAATCCTCACATGTTTGAACCAAGAGTAATGGACGAGCTTTCGGAGCGGTTGAGAATAGAATTTCCGGCAGGAAAAAGGAGGAGGGGTAAGGAGGAGAAGGCTTCATATATTAAACAAGAGCTAGCAAAGAGGCGTGGAAAGGGTAAAGCACCCATGTGAAACAAAAAAATCTGGGCTTTATAGCAAACACGCACAACCATGGGTCTCGGCCACTTCATCGGGGAGAAGCTTCATACCCTTCGTACGATCGGTCAAAAGGTTGCCCACGGGGTTCGGGTGGCTGGAAACAAACTCGGCGGATGGATGCTCTCAGCAGCTGCGCCGGTCGCCGCCTTCAACCCAGTTCTTGGGGCTGGTATCGCGTCAGCCGGCGCCATTGCCCGCGGGGTCGGCGGTATTGCGGGGGGCGTGGAGGGGATTCTTGATGGAAAGAGGGCAGATCTAAATAGCATGAAGGGTCACGCTGCAGCTGTCCGATCCGCGTACGGTCAAATGAGAGGACCAAGATCAAAACTTGAAAGAGGCTAGCTGACGAAAATATTTTCTGTAACGATACTATAAACAATACACCATGACCGAAGTGCGAAGCTCGCTCTCGGATTCTTTCGTGTATGGGGTCAAGCCAAAAGCCGCGCTTGCGACCCGTAGTCGTGTGCATATCTATCCCGAGAACGGAACGTCTGGGTTCAATCCGGGCAACACGATCAAGTTCGTACTCCCTACGGGAAACCGGGGGGAGAACTTGAATTGAAGGCAGAGTTACCTCAAGTTTGAGCTTCATAATCTTGACGGGACGGCTGCTAATAAAATTAAATTGGATTACTCTGCGCACGCGCTTATTCGTGCGTTGAAGGTGTCAGCGAGCGGGGGCGCTGGCGGGGGGACACTCGAGAACATTGAGGAGTATAACGCCCTCTATCACACGCTTTTGGACCTATCTGGCACATCGGGTCAAATGAATTTCACTGGAAGCGTCGCGGAGGGCTTTGGCACCGAGCTTGCGGGAGGATCATCGCAAGTGTTCTGTATTCCTCTCATGAGCGCAATCGTTGGAAGCATGCAGCAAAAGTATCTCCCGGTCGGCAACATGAATAGGACACACTTGACGCTCGAGCTTACTTTGGGAGACGTAGAAAAGGTTCAGGAGAAAAACTTTCCATGGGTCCTAAGGAACGTCGAATATGTTGCGGAGATGATTCATCTCGCTCCCGACGTCGATCGAGCGATTTTTGAGGCCAATGGCGGGCGGCTAGTCATTCCGTATACGACTTACTCCCAGCACCGCTGGATCGCTTCTAACGGTTCGGGCTCTATGAGTATGGCGTTCTCCAGCCCTTACAAGGCTTTGAAGACGTTGGTTGCCATCTTCCGAAAGGACGAGGATAACTATAACAACAAGAAGTATGTATCTACCCGCAACAATCCAATCGGTAACGGCGGCCGGTATCAGTTTACCATTAACGGTGTTCGAACGCCATCTAAGCCCGTGGAATCAAACCCCGAGGCGTTCGCTGAGGCGCAAAAAGCCTTCCACGCGTATGGATGCTTGGAACACATGGGAATCATAAACTCGGCCACGTGGGCTGCGAACGAAGGCAAGTATACCATAGCCACCGACCTAGAATCACAGTCGCACAAAAGTACACTGTCGGAGAACGGTGTGAATATTAGTACGAGTGTCAGTCACCTAACGGCACAGTTTGGTTCTCAGTTAACCTCCAGTCTCACCGTTGACGTGTTTTCACACTACGGCGGGTACATTGAGGTTGGAGAAGATGGACTGGTGAGCGCCTTTGTATGATCTTTTCTGCACCATAAACAAATGGTCGCGCGTAGAATAGTCGTTAGCACGCAAGAGCGCGTGAGCGGGGAGAAACACGCCTTCACCGTGCGCACGCCCGCCATCCAAAACGGTAGCGGCTTCCAAGGAAAACCCCATGTTCGCTTCGCGCTCGAGTGGTGCACACCGATCACCGGCTTCACAAGTGTACAGCCCGACCCCCTTTCGGTCATGCTATGCTCCCCATCGATCCGACAATCGAATTACTACAAGAGCTGGGATCCCGCAAACAACGACTCAATCCTAGCTCTTTTGCAGTCTTGGCGCGGTGGCAACGTATATGGGGAAATGGCGGATTCTTCGTACGTCCAAAGCAACACGTGCGCTGGAATATGCGACGGCTCGAGGCTAGTACGCGGGGACATGTCTTTCTACCTCATGCAGGGCCCGACAAAGCTTAGAACCAGTGTGCTTCCATGGACTCCTACTTTCGTTAACGACTACACCTTCAGCCTCGTTTTCTGGGTGGAAGAGCCCGAGCGTAGCCTTTATCCGCCCTTCTTTCATGTGTGGATGAATGTCCGCGGACCAAACGAAAGGGTCCCCGTCGACTTCCGATCTTTCCGTATGGATCGAAACGACGGCACAAGGTGGCAGGTCGCGGTCTCGCATTGCTCGTTGATCCATCTCTACGGCGCGCAAGCGTACGGGCTCACAATCACTAGTAGAACCTTCGTCGACGATCCATACCAAGGCCTAAGCGTCCTCGGATTTCTTCCAGGCTCAGAAATGCAAGACGCGTTGAGCTACGTGGGGCAGAAGCTCAGCCTTAAAGGTGTGAACGAAGACACCGTAGGCATACCCATTCGGCGGCCGCTTGACAATGTGGGTGAGATCGACCTTCAACTTCGGACTGCGACGCAATTTACGGAGCTTGGCAATGGCGAGTCAACTGCGTACGTAATTTGTCTCACCTTCTATCAAATACCTGACGAAGAAGCATGACCTTCCGCCATACGCTCGGAACGGCGAAGTTCCCTGGAAGTGTTTTGCGCCCGGGGCTGCACGAGGGCTTTGTGGAAATCTTCGAGCCACAATCTGAAAACAGCGGCATCTTCGACGTTGATGAGGACGATTCAGCCCCGGAATTGGTGGAGAGCTCGATAGAGGTCAACCCCGCCGACGCCTTCAGTGTCACCATCACGCTTTCTTTCTTCGACACGTAGTAACACACAATGCCACTTGTCCAAACAAACCTGCGGCTGTCGGACACCAATAGGCCCGATGTAACCACCTACCTCCCGCCGTGGAACTACCTCATGGGGTTCACGACTTGCATCCGAAAAAAAATTAATCGGGAACACGGTAGAGGAGCCGCGAATGCTTACCTTGATTGATGTGGGAGGACTTGACATTAGACCCGGCACCCTTTTTCTCAGGTCAAAACAAAATGAGTGAAAGCGAGGCCGCCGTTCAGATCGAAAACCCCTTGCTTGAGAAATGGCGTACGCATGCGAAAAAACTAAGGCGCTTGCATGGGGATTCCTATTCGTTCTTCAAAGGACTTGCTGACATGGCGTTGTTCACAACCGTCGCACTGAGTCTCGGTGTGGGGTGTCTTAATCTCACGTACGGGATCGGGCAGCCTTCGGCTACCACTGGGGTACCCGCGATCGTTAGCGGTTGTTTGTCCCTACTCAGCGGGTCCGTGGCGGCGGTGAATCGGGGGCTCGAATGGCCGAACAAGGCTGAGCGCCACAACGACTATTCATCACGTTTCGGCGAAGTCGTTCGGGATATCAACACGGAATGCACTCTCCGCCTCCTGAATAATGCCGAATATACGTCGGAGGGGGATTTCATCCGTCACACGAGCAATGTGATGAGCTGGCTAGAGGAGAACGCTCCGAATATCCCCGGGTTCATCGAAAAATCTTACTCAAACATAAAATGAGTGGTGTCACCGAGGTCCGTCTGTACCGGAACACCGTCGACGAAGTTCCGGCGGAGTACACCAACGTCACCGCGGCGGTGCTAAACTCGTCGACGAAAAACCACGCCACCGGCGTCAAACGGTACTTGGATGGCGTCACCACGGTGAGTGGGCTAGCGGGCGGGACCAACTACTTTTGGGTGGAGCTCATTGATGCCCGCGGCAACACGGCGGGGCCGCAGCCGGTCGGAGACGTGCATATCCGCCATTACCTCGACACGAAATTAGTGGAGCACGGAAACAACATAGTCGCCGAGGGCGATACGATCAAATTCAACGGGTCAAATTCCTACGCAAGGTTCGCCGATATCGGTGAAGCGGGAGTGGACTACGGCGAGTACGTCCGGTCGGGAACATGGTCGATGACGTTTTGGATAAAACCGCTAGTCGACAGCTCCGATGAAAGACGATTTCTAGTGCTAAGGAAAGAGGATTTGGGGATATTATGCGTTTCAAACAACCGGCTATATAGCTGGGTCTTAAACGAACCAGAAACAAACCTCGCTAAAAACACGTGGCACTTCTTCGCCATATCGGTGGACGATCACCACTGGACGATGCACGCAAGTGCAAACGGGTCGGCTCTCGAAACCACATCTTTGGGTGTGTGGAACATCTCGTCAATGGAGTCCAATAGGATGTTCATAGGTGTGAACAACGGATGGGGAACAGAGCCACATAGCAGTCCTTTCTGGTGGAACGGATATGCGACAAAAGTAACAATCGTCGACCGCCCGCTGACCGGGGAAGAGGTAACGACGATTTATAACGCGACAAACCCTGCCGACTAGCCATGCTAAAAAATGTGATCATAACGGCCGGCCCTATTATTTTATCTATTAGACCTATTTTCTCTTTGACCAGCAAATCGAAGATGGGAGCGTCGAAAAGCATATGGGATTTTAAAAAGTAAACATTTATCGGAAAAATGTGACCATACAAACGATCTTTTACCGGAAAAATGTGACTATAAATGTAGGATTTTGCTTCGTCGTGAAAATGGAAGATGGGGGTGGCGAAAACCAGCTGGGGCGAAAAATGTGACCATACCGCCCTTTTATCCAACTCTCGATACCGTCTAAAGCCGCGATTCGTATTAGAGGAAGATTCTTTATTCTGTATCTTCCCCCGAGAATAATGGATTTATATTTGTTTTGCTTACAAGGAGAACCAGATGAGCACGGACAGGGAAAGTGGGAGGGGAAACAAGAGGGCAAGAGTGACAAGAGGATCACGGAATCCAAAGCACAGCAAAAGGAAAGCACTACATTGTGCATAAACCTAGCAGATTATACTAAGGAAACTCTTAAGCCACGCCGAGAATGCAACACTTGGAGGCGACAAGCGGCGCCTCACGCGCCGCTCGAGGAAGCACGGGGACGCTTGCGGCCCATGGCGCGGGTGAAGAGCGCCGTGGCCGGAGAAGGCATCCCAGCCGAGGAAGAAGCGGCCTCCGTGCCGTCCGCAGCGGCGGACAAACCACGCAAGACGTTGTCCGCGTGAGCAACATGGACGGCGAGAGAGACCTTTCGACGCCATGAGGCCAACAACTTGCCCACGTGCATCCCTTTAGATGCGGCTGCCTGCTTGGCTAGCTCCGTCAAGAAAGCCGTGGCGTGGCCGCCAAGAGTACCAAATTCCGTGACTGCAAAGGGAATGAAGCGGATGTCGGGGCGACTCCTCAACCCCTCCGAGTACTTCTCGAACTTGGTCTTCTCAGCACGGCGGAGAGCGACTTCGGGTGACGGGGGGCTAGACACGCCGAACAGACCGGAAACCACGGCATCAAGGGCAAGTTTTGAGCCTCGGATGCCGTGATAGTGCAAGACACCCACATCCGCGGGGAGACCGTCGTTGCCGTTGGGGAGTTGAACTAACATCGTGGGATCTGTGAGGACCTCGACGCCAACCCCGAGTGCGCCACGAACCTCGGAGATGATTTCCGCAAGGGCCGTCACTAACCAAGAGTGAGCGGTGTGGACCGAAGCATCTCCGCCGCAACGAGCCAAATGGTCCGCAAAAGCAGTGGCCCACGCATCATCCGACATGTCAACACCCGCCGACGAGAACGCACCCCGCATAGCTTGAACCGAGAGATGGCAAGAAGCACAAGCAGTGGGGGAGCGTAGAGAAGAGAGGATGCGAGATGAGGGTAGGCCGAAGATGCGACAGACCGCGACGCGGAAAACTGCGTCGTAGTGCTCAGGGAACTTGTCACGGAGCTCGCCCAGGCGACCCGAAGTAGGCGGGTCCGAAGCCAAAAACGCAAGGGCGCCGTGGCCGAGACGAGATAGAAAACGCCTAGACTCCGGCCGAGCGCGGTTGGAAAACGTGGGAGCGAGCTTCGCGAAGCGAAACAAGTTGACACGCTCACTGATGTCGGCTTGTAGCTTTGGAAAGATGTCCGTGGCAAACGCAGAAAGAGGGACGAGCGAGGGTAGGCCATCAAGGGACTGGGCAATCTGCTCGTTGTTTGATCGGGCTTCGGCAACGCAGCCGGCGCGAGCCACCGTTGGACGTTTCGGGGGGAGCATCGCTAAGGCTGTGGTTATCAAAGGTTCAGACTCGGCGAGAGCGTGAGAACCGCACGCAGCGTCCAAGCGCGCCCACGACGAAGCGAGTTCTAACGACCACATGGGTTCGTTATCGCCGTCGTCTCCGTCCGGTGTACCATGCCTACGGGACACCGCTGTGGTCATAGCACTCGCTAACCGTCCATACATGGTCGGCTCCATTGGAACATCGTCTTGGGAATCCCCGCGCACGCGAGCGTCTTGTGTTGTAAGGAAACGAATAGCTGAGCCCACTGCCAAACCGGCCGCTCCGACATGGGCCGCATCCGCCAAGGCAGCCAAATCCCCCACCCCCATGCCGCCGAAACGTATGGGAAGAGACATCTCGGAGCGAGTGTTGCTGGGTAGGCTAGATGCGGGAAGGCCCAATATCTCAGCCGCCACATCTAGGGTGGCATTGTCAGCGCGCTCGAGGAATGTTTCGACGGTGTCACCGTAGCCCTCACCCCTGCCAAGACCTCGAGGGACTGTACGGGCAAAGTGTCCGAAGCGGCGGTTGCAATGTTGATGGATACGAAGCGCAGTGTGAGTGTGCCGGTGAGCCGCTAGACCCCTTAGACGTTCGCCGTAGGCCTCATACTTACTTAAGGCCGTTTCGAACACGTCTCGAGCAAAATCGGATGTACCCATTGGCCCCCCCAATACTTTCGTCCCTTCCGTGGAGACATTTACTCCCCGCATGATGTGGCCGTCGGGTAAGTTATCGAAAGCATCACCGACACCGAAAGGGGAATACAAACAGTTTTTGCGGATGGTTACGGTGAGGCCAACGCTAGCATACGCCTCCGGCATAGCGTCGCCAATAGCCACGAGAGACGGAGGGGGTCCCAAGAAGTGAACATCGTCAGAATAACCGCAGAGAACGGATTCGTTCGGGGCAATCGCAGCCAATTGCTTGTATACCCTGGAGGCAACAATTGCGAAGAACATGGCCCAGAGGACGCAACCTTGATGGACTCCGCGGGTACTCGGAATGCGCATGGCCGGGCCGTGAGCATTTGATGAGTCGTAAACGTACAAGGTAGATGGACGGCCATACAACATAGTAGCGACGCGGAGCAACGGTCGAAGCGCGGGATTTGCGGACAACTCCTCAAACAAGGGACGCCGCAGGAACTCGTTGAACGCGTTGGATGCGTCGCCTTGCATGTCCGCCCAGTCCGGTGAAGCGTCAAGCGCGGCTCGAACCATGAATTGTACGATCTCAACCCCGCCGCGAACGCCGACGCCAAATTGGTTCCGAGCGGCCAACCATTGAGACACTTCGTCACCAATTACGGCGAGAAGCGCGCGATTCGCGAAACGAACTAAAACGGAGCCAATTCCAATCGGGCGCAACGTCCCCTTTTGGTCGCGAAGTTCTTGCTCTTGTGCGCGTCGTTGTTCGGGATCGAGCTTGTCTAGCGGGATAAGTGTGGCAGAGGCAAGGAATGAAGCAACGCCGGGTGGAACCTCTGCGTTCACGATGGCTTCGGCTAAACCGGTGAGAGTGCAAGGGGAACCCAACGCGCGAAGAGTTTCAAACCTCCAACCGTCGACGTGAGGACTAGATTTTCGAGGGCATCTAGCAACGACCTCCATAATATCGACTTCCGAAGCGCGGAGTTTGATACGAGGGAGGGAGAAGGGATCCGGCAACACGTCCGCGAGGTCGTCATCGTCTTGTGGGTGCAACCGTGATAATTCCTCGTGCACCCCACGACCACTTGCAACGGGGTTGGAGCTTAGGGCCTCCATAGCACGGCGGTACTCCCCAACCGCAGCTAGACTAGCCGCCCGGTTGGCGACCTTGGCCGAGACGCCGTTATGAAAGGGTTGCGAAGGGGAGATGGGGTCGGTACCGGCCCTCGAAAGTGAGGTAGGTGGCGGTGCCCGCCCATTGGTAAGGGATGCGTGGGCGCGAGCGGCGGAAAACAATGTATCAAGATCTCCTGACGCCCAATGGGCTAAGCGGTTGTCACGGTAATCGGCGACCGGGTCAGGGGGCAGATGCCCCGCAGATGTGAAATCAGCCATGGGGCGCAAAACTAAGCGCGGAAATAAAAGCAACGCCGCCCAAGCCGCTTCCGCGGAAGCCCCTTGGGTGGCCCTACCGCGGAAAGACAAAACGCAACCGACAAGTTCCTCGAAGACCGGCTTGACGAGGCGTACCACCGAAGGGGGGACGCCGTTCGAGGACGTACTAGATCGGAAAGAAAGGAGATAGGACTCGAAGAAGGCTTTAGAGTTCTCCCCGCCAGTGGCCCCATGATTAAGGCACCATTGGACGGCGGGGGGCAAGGACTGGGGATGCGGCGGGGACGGCCGACCACGCGGGAGCGAAGCACCGTATGCCGGCTGTTGGGATGGCGTAGTATTGCGGTGAGAGCAGGAATGTAGGTGTCTACTAAGGCCACCGCTCCGAAAGTATCGTCCGCAAAAAGTGCACGGCGCGAGAAGGTGGCGATCGGCATCCACAACTGGGCAATTGTCGGGCGCAAAAGTGCACGTTGTCGCGGGGGAGTTTAGATGGGCGCATAGCGCTTGAAGGGTCGGGAACGACGCTGAGCAACTAACGCACCTCAAAGGAGCGGGGGGTAAAAAACGAGACGGTGTATGTCCAGGTCGTAAGGCATGCGAAGGCGCTTGAGCGTTAGTAGGTGATGATGTCGGAAGGTCACCCGGAGCGGGGGCCATAGGGCACGACCTTGCCCCGCCGCCGGGCGACCGGCCTAGAGGTGGCGGTGGAGGAGGCCGATGACTATGTCCCGGCCGGGTCGCCGCGGCGGACATCCGGGGTGGCACGTGTGTCGCGTCCTAATATAAGTAGAACACGCCGGGTCGAAGAAGGGGTGGGGGGTATGTGGCTTGGACTATACCGGAAGTCGCCCGAGGTGGCGCTGTGGCGTGCCTTGGAGGGAAGATTCGCCGCCGACGTGGTGGGCTCCTCGATGCCGGTCCGTCGCGCCTCTAACCTCGCGTTGCTTGTAGTGACGAGCCTTGGAGCCCGCGATGGAGATGCTCAAGAAAAGAGCAAAGAAGCTATTTGGTACCCGTGTACCAACCACAGCAAGAGTCGGAAGGCAACTCCGTCGTACAACGCCGTATCGTAGCGGGGCGCCAAGCGATAAAGGATGACCTTGCAAATAGCGGGCTCCGAGTACGGGTAGCGATTAGAATGAACTTAGAGCAGTACTGAAGTTGTAGTACCCGTACAGTGATAGCGATGACGCGTGCCGATGCCTTGAGCCTTGCTGAAGGGGATGACCACGCGCGGGCGAAAGTTGTAGCGGTACCGGTAGCGGCCAAGGGTCTCGAGGATGCCGATAATAGGGGCGGTACGGGTAGTTGTACCCGGTCACGGGTCGAGCGACGAATAAAAGATCCCGGGAGGGTCACGCTGGCGATGGTACAAATAAAACGCACCGGAGCCGCCGACGGCGAGTGACCGCGGACGATAAAAAGGAGAACTTTATGTACAGGTACCGCGCGATGCCACAGCGTAGGAGAGCGCCGAGACAAAAGCAAACACGAATAGGCGGGCAGGCGTCACGCTCACCGCTCACCCTCTTATACAACTGACTTATATGAGTTATATGAGTCACAAATAATGCTATTTGGATTCAATATGATGGATGAATATAGATGGATTATACCCGTTTCGTATGTATACCCGATTCGTATATATAGATTCAATATAGATGGATTTATACCCGATTCGTATTAACAAGATGGGAAGAAAAATCTTCGATCTTGCTTTTTTTCATCTCAGATACAGGTACTGGCAAGATTCCGGAATCTCGGTTTGGAATCTTGCCATATGGATTATTCTGCTTGGGCCGAATATTACCCGCATCATGTACAGAAAATATCCGTGCGGGCGAGAGAATCAAAATGCCTTCTATCGCTGAACTAGCCACCGAGCGAGTACAATTGGCGGCTGATCCCTTCATTATAGTGGAAGTCCTCTTCTACCCTCAAGCAACCCAAGTCCTTTGAGCACGCGGCGGTAAAAAGATGTGCACTATGGACGTTGGCGGAGAGCGAGCGAGCGTCTCCTCGGAGGGTGTTGGTATGTCGTCGTTGCCCCATCATCCCTTTCCCACCCGCGCCTTCCGTAGTTCTCGGAGGAAACGTTCTTGCATCTATCCATATCACTTCCCACCTTTCATGTCCCACTTCTTTAGACATTTGCGCGCAGGTTCAGGATCCCTTGGGGGCACTTCTAACGATCCGCGGTGCCCGTGGAACTTGAAGGTTTGCGAGGCGGTATGCGCGGTGGGCGCGGCGCTTGCGGCATCGGTACATATGAAAGTACCCGTAATAATACACAGAATCTTACCTGTGAAATACGAATTGGGTCCCAGCCGCCACCCAGATTCGGCGTAGAATCTCAAACTGTACGGGATACCGGAATCTTCCACCGGCGAATCTTCCTCTAATACGAATCGCGGCTTAAGGCTGGCCACTAGAGGAATAGCGGAATAGCGATAGCGGTACGTATCACTATATAGTACCGAAACGTACTGACACGTCGGAATTATTAGTAATAAATAAATCGCGAAGCGATACGAGCTATAGGTCCAGGCAAATAATAGGAGGTATATTCGCGAGCGAATATACCTCCTATTCGGAATAGGAGGTATAGCGTTTTTCAAATAATGTACACGATATACAGGCGAAGCGAAATAACGAAATACAACCGGACCGCTATGGGTTTGAGCGACCGCTCTATAGGTTTGGGCTGGCTGGCTCACCGACTACATGTACCCGTACAACAACGAGGGATGCCAGCAACGGGACAACGCAAAAACAGTGGCGTGCCATCGTCTAGAAGAAGGAATCCTAGGACTATCGCTAGTATCCCACATGTTCACCACGTAGTCGCTATCGCTATCATGGAATCCTGCGCGGCTTGTGTTGGAGTGAGCAACGGACGCATTCGCTCGGCGAGCGATCTATCCGGACACACGCATTTTCGAAAATCTATCTCTTGTTGACTTGCCCACTCGCTCAAACAAGAGGTAGATCGACGCCGAATTTATCGAAAATCTAGAAGCGTACCTTGAGATACCTTTATAAAACAAGTTGCACCATTTGTGTGGCAGCAAGATTCTCGTCTACTCAACTTTTTCGATAGCGACTTGCGGGGTAGCTCCTCCACCTAGTTGGTAGTAGCGATCGTCGCTAGATGGTCCACACAAGTACTTAACTGTAGTCGGTCCCTATTTGCTATTTGTTTAGTAACGCGTAATAGCACCCATACATCCTAGGCCGACTCGTGCTGACTGGACTGGCTTGAAATCGAGAAACGTACTGTGACGTACTATACCGTACAGCAATATGGTCACGTGTGCGCTATTTGGCTATTCCACTAGTGGCCGGCCTAAAAGATACACGTGAACAAGTAAGGATTATTTATTGTTTTCTGATTATATATGTAATTTTTTTGCGTACGATATGAAATAAAAAGTGTCGCTAGTATTGCAAGTGTTGCACGATATGCGGCCTGCTCCAACCTTTGCTCTTGTGCGACTCCGGTCGTGCCAAATCTAGGGGGGAAAGGCAAGCCAAAACCCCCCTCGCTCAGGTGGTCGACGGCCCCTTCTTGATCCGTGCGTATCCCCGTCTAAGTTAATAGTTGCTCCTCCCGTCGCAGCTCGCCACCTAGCCGAGTCTTCCCTCCTTCGGTGGTTGGGGAGAGAAAATAACTATGCCGCAAACGGCGTCCGGCTGGCTTTCCTGCCTCCGTGCTAGATATTCTCTTGTCCTTTGTCCTTGCTCCATCTCTCTCCAGCACATGTCTGATAACGATGTGGCCGTCCGTACCCTCCCCCGGTGGTTTACGTTGTTAGGGGGCCGCCTTTATGAGTAGTGTGCGTTTACGATAACCCGAGGTTCAATGCCTGAGGCAAATTGTCGATAACCGGGTACCGACTAGGGTAGGGGTTGGTTGTACACTCGGATCGAGTCGCCACTCCTCAAATGATGGTGGGCACGGGAATACTTTCGAAAAACCCCCCCGTACCGGGGTTATTCGGCGGCGGATGATCCCAAGGACCTCCGCCGCCAGATCGTGCTGCTCCTCCGGCTGCGACCCTCCTCCATCTTGCGTAGCCTTCAGTTTCGCCCCCGGGGGAGACTTAAAAATCACAAAGCTGTCGGCTGATAGCGAGCGCCATACCATGGTGCTGCTTCCCGGCTGTCCGCCACCACCTCAAACACCCTCGTCCCACCGCTGATCCGTATGTACCCTTCTTTGCCAAAAATATTTCGCAAGCATCATTCCCGCCTTGACGGGAGAGTACTTGTGAGTATTTAGTTGCGAAAAAACGTACCGGACTGGCCGAGCGGGAGATCCTTGTGCTCGTGTTCGGATATTATGATTTTCCGAGACTCTCCGTACAAGGCTTCCCGACAGCTGATGATCCCGCGGATCGCAGTTGTCGGTATCTCGTTTAGCCCCCTACCGTGCCAAGCATGGCATGGCTACGGGGTTACCAGCGCCCACCGCGTGGAGGTAGAGGTAGGTGCCGATGGGCATGCGAATGCACCCCCCTCCGGGGCCGCCGCCGCTGCTCCGCCGGCGGTCGCCTTACTAGCAGTATCTCCTCTATACAGTTCTATCTAGATAGTTCTATGAGCTTGTCCGATAATATTAGATTTAAAGGTACACGTAATCTCAGATAATCTATATCGCTAGTAATAGTTTGATTTAGTTTGTAGACAACACAAGCTACAGGTTCTAAGGCTGTTTTTAGAACACTTGAGGCGTGGATATTCAAAGACGAGGACTTATTACCGGCCGTAGTAGAGAGCCCATACCGGTATAGACCAGAATTACGCCACACTCATCAGATTGTAAGAAAACATGTTCCTAAGATAATCTTATTAATTCTCTCTACGCTATGTAATTAGATCCAAGGATCATGTTCTACTATTAGTATAAGGTTGTCGACTTAGTCTAACCTAAATAGCACCTTACACGTGTTTTAGGAGCCCTTGAACAACTAGACGAGACTAAGATGTCTAACCGAGCATGTGAGAGACTACTAGAGGAAGTCGATGGTCGACCACATGGGGTACCTTATTGGGCCGACATAGCCGACGTCGACGGGTGGTGGAAGACATGCAATATGAGAAGGATCGAGTCCCACGATGGAACCTCCCTCGCTTAATGTCACCGCGATGCTACAACGTTTAAGTAATCGAGTTGACACATCTTTGGTAGAGCTATCTCAATTGCGTGACCACGTCGACAATTCTAAAGGACGAGTAAATAGAAGCCGAGAGACGGAGAATTCTCTTCGCGGAGAACAATTCATACCAAAGAGGACGCGTGAGATGCCGAACCTAATGCCTAATGACGTCAAGCCAACCAAAATCAAGAGCATCGCTACGACTAATATCGACGAGCTTAGAAACTGGTTTCGACACGCGCGAGGGTATCTACGGTATCACAACGTCTATCTTGAAGAGCATAGAGGAGTGTATTGGGTATATGGTTTTCAAGAAGGCCCACTATCGAAGTGGTGGTGCTCCCAAGTTGCGTAGCCTGCATATGAAGTCGGTGGAGGAAGTCCTTGAGTTTCTGAGATGGAGAGGGCCTTAATTCAAGAACTCTGCGGAAGAGCGCCGGCGGAACAAGCGAGATTGAATTTGGATAAGGCGCGACAGAAAGCTACGAAACTAAAGTACGCTAATTTTTTTCGAGAATAATTATTGGAGCTTCCTCACCGTCACGAAGAAGATAACGTACATGATTTCTAGCGCGGTCTAAGACCCTCGATTCACAAGGAGGTTGCCGTGAAGAACCCTAAGACCCTACACGAGGCGATTCAACCAGGGTTGCGCGCGGAGGCATCAGAGACCAAGATTGAGACAACCCAACGCTCGAGATGCCGGTTGAACGTCATCGAGGAGGAAAGCGACTTTTCAAAGGCAGCTGAGGCGGTCGATAGTGAGTCGGCGGAAGATTCGCACGGGACGACTAATGAAAAACCGTGGGAGCTATACGAGATTCAACGCCTTACTCAAGAGGATGTCGACAGATTCAAAAAGGAAGGTAAATGCTTCATTTGCCACAAGAGGAGACACATGGCTATCGAATGCTCTGACAGAAGACCAGGAAGAACGACATAACGAGGAAACCCCGGCCGAGAAAGTAAGACATGAGTTGGCAGCGCGCGGCAAGCAACAGAGTTTGACCAAGACATGATGAGACCAAGATAAAAGAAGTACGAAACCCGTTACCTCAAACGACATTGAGGCTTGTCTTGAGGAGTAAGGATTTTAGCGACTTCATGATGAATAGGGTGTATTGGCGCCCGCCGGCGGCGCAGCGGCGGCGGCCCCGGAGAGGGGTGCGTTCGCAGGCCCGTCGGCACCTACCTCTACCTCCACGCGGTGGGCGTTGGTAACCCTGTAGCCGTGCCAGGCTTGGCACGGTAGGGGGCTGAACGAGGTATCGACAGCTGCGATCCGCGGGATCATCAGCTGTCGGGAAGCCCGGTACGGAGGGTTTTGGAAAACATAATATCCGTACACCAACACAGGGATCTCCCGCTCGGCCTGTCCGATTTGTTCTTTCAGCGACTAAATACTCACAAATACTCTCCCGCCCTGACGGGTACGAGGACTGCGGAATGTTTTTTGGCAAGGAAGGGTACGGACGGAATCAGCGGTGGGACGAGGGTGTTGGAGCTGGCGGCGGACAGCTGGGAAGCCACGCTAGGGCACGGCGCTCGCTAGCAACCGCCAGCCCTGCGACACCTTCTGGTCTCCCTTGGGGGAGAGGCCCGGAGATACGCAGGACGGAGGCGGGTCACAGCCGGAGGAGCGGCACGGTCTAGCGGCGGAGGTCGGGAGGATTATCCGCCGCCGGAAAAACCCGGTACGGGGGGTTTTCGGTTAAATATTCCCGTACCCACCATCTTTTGAGGATAGCCGATCCTTGGGCATTATCCGTTCCCCCTCCCCTACTCGGTACCCGGTTATCGACAGGCTGCCTCAGGAAGTGTGCCCCGGGTTATCGCAACGGCACACTGCTCGTATAGGCGGCCCCCTAACAACGTAAATCACCGGGGGAGGCAAGTGCGGCCAGCACAGCGCGATCGGATGGGTGGTGGAAACAGACGGCAAACGGACAGGGGACATGAGACATCTTGCTCGGAGGCAGGAGAGCCAACCGGACACCGTCTGCAACCTAGCTATTTTCTCCTCCTAGCCCCCGCGGGGGGGGAGAACGCTAGACTAGGTGGAGAATCGCGCCGAGCAGAGCGACTACTATCTCTGATATCTCGGACGGGGTCGAGCACGGATCGAGACGAGTCCGACGACGACCTGAGCGAGGGGGGTTTTCCACCTGCCTTTCTCCCTACCTCCGGCACGACCGGAGTCGCACAGGAGCCGAGGTCAGGCAGGTTCGCCTCGACCAGCTCATGCTGACCAGCCTTGTTGATCGGCAACCCCGCCGCGGCTGGAGCAGGCCGCGTATCGTGGAGACTGGCGACATTTTTTTATTTCATACTATATCCAAAAAAAAAACGTATAGATCAGAAAATAATAAATACCTAGATACGGGTATGTTTTAGACGGTATCGTTACTGCCATTGGAGAGGTTGGGATTAGTGGTTCACGGTCTACCTCACGCTTCTAAGTCCAGCTAGTGCCTCGGGAGAATTGGTGGTACAGTACGTGTACCACAAAAACGTGTGGTACGAAGCAATATTTTTCATTAGTACTTATCTCTTAAATATTTCTAAGAAAACTGTATCATCGCTATATTTGCAGTTGCTCGCACCCTAAGCGCACCACCTCTCTGTCGGGCCATCCGCCCGACTCAGAAGGACCAAAGTCAGATCAAACTCTACCTCAAGCCCGACGCTTCTCGAAACAAGTTGCCAAGAGAATTTTGAAACTTTTGGGAGTCGGAGGCGAAGGTTGGTGTGGTGAGTTGGGCGTGCAAGCAACGTGAAAGGTCGGGAGTGAGCGATGCGCCATGAGGTCGGCGACAAGCTGACCGTCCTAAAGATGAGCTAGAGCTGTGCGGTAAGACCCTCTCGTGTATCGAAAATCAGCTCGATAACGCCCATGAATATCATAAAATAGATGGACCAGTTTTTTGGGTCGCAGGTGGCTATGTTGCGGCGGGCTTGAAAGTCGAGGGGAGTGTACGAGGTAAGAAGATGCGTGTAGCCGCTCCCCGGCACGACCGCGTCCCGCATTTACGCTCGTGTGCCTCGCTTTCTGAGGTACCTAGCGACCAAAATCTTACTGAAACCCGTTCGAATAGGAAAACAAGGAATAATTAGACACTAAGAAGGAGTTGAGGCGTGCTGGTTGCGACGTGGGGGTGGATGCGGAAGTGAGCGTGGCGCATGTGCGAGCGCGGCTATGTGCGTGGCCTCGGCTCGAAGCCCCGCGCTCCGAATGTCGAGGAGGCGACCCTTCCCGACAAAGAGAATGCCAATCAGCGCTCATATAGGAAGGAGGATATCGAGGGAGCGAGTGGGTGTGGAGTTTCATACATGGGAAGTAAGTGTAGACATAGGCGATAGGCACAGGTCGTGCATTGCATCGGGGGGGGGGGAGGGGTTTAGTGGCTCCGCCAAAATTCAGATTACACAGTTCTTTGTAAAACAAAAAGTTAAAAACACCTCTAATTCCCTTCCAATTTGCACGATAGAGCGCATTGCTACTGCTTTAGCTTCTTTAAGGGGGGTAAAGCTAGGCTTTGTGCGTTTTTGTGTGGCGATCCATGGGCATGTATGCATGTCACTCGACTGCATTATGGCGTCATGTTGCTGCATCATGCTAATGCTACTGGGCACATTTCGTTGCGATAGCGTAGCCTTATTATGCTGCAATTCAGGCAATTTCATGAGCATGGAGTTCTATAGTTGCTGCCTATGGATAGGTGGTGCAAACAATCATGATTAAGGGCTGCATGTTCAGCCCCGCCCAAACCTGGTGGCTTCGCCCGCCACGTTACCAACAAAGAGCTCGGAAACCAACTTGATATGCCATTAATGCGAGCAGGGGTGAACGGGGAGGTAGCATGAGGTCCGTAGCATATGGGTCGTTGCGGTAAAAGTACCCGTTACAGGTCGAGCCGCGTTTTGGAGAAGGAGATGCGTCGGTGGGTAGTGGTGGCTGATTTTCGAAATTTATATTTTCAGCTATTTTTCTACCACTACCCTCCGTCGGCGCGGCGCGCATCGCGGAGTCGGTAGGCACCAGCTCCACAGGAAATTCGGTCACGGTGTTGGGAGGGTGAAGAGGAACTAATCTTCGATTGATGTGGTCGTCGCCAGGCGTGGGAGGCGGTGAGCTAGCAGGTTCTTGCCCGGCAGTGGGCAGCTCTGCCCGGAGTTGAGTGGACCGCTCGGTAGTTTCCGCACCATCATCCCACCGCACGGTCCACAACTTGGGCCCTACCGACGCAGTAACCAAGCCATACTTCCGGGCACGCTGATGGCGCCTCGAGCCGGGCTTTAGGTCCTCTATGGGACCTCTACGAGCCGAGACCCTTTGGCCTATCCGGACGTGCCGAGCGGAGGTACCGCGGGGGGTAGATGGGGGCAAAATCGTCGCCAGGGCGAATAGCCGCGGCCGGTAACCGGTATTTCTTGAAAACTAAGTTGACTGGGACCTTCTGCACGTTTTGGACCAATTTCTGTAAAGATTGCCTAAATCAGCGGTCTGTTTGGAGGTTCCAAAAATGACCATTTTCTGTGGTACATGTACCACAAACGTGGTACGTGTACCACCAATTCTCCCGAGGCACTAGACGTAGCATAAGGGGGGGCCCAGAGACTCCAGCCGTTTTTTACTGGTATTGGAGTGTTTAATTTCAATTTCAATTTCAATAGGGTGTATTTCCTTAAGTACTCTCGGACCTACGGACCTACGGACTTTAGATGGAGCTAGCGATAATGACGGCCTTAATTCTTCAGTGGCGGAGGATTTTCGTTGTCCGGCGCGCCCATTTCAAGAGAAAGAGATCTACATAAGTACAAGAGAATTTGACCAATGAATACGCGAGTTCATGAATTAGAAGATTTTCTTGGGCCACCATCTGCGGAGTAAATTGCTTAATCTCCACTTGATAGCGGTTATAGTGGTTCCGAAATGGGGGACAGGCTCTTGCGAGATTTCCGACTTGGCGACGAGCTGGCATTGACGGAATATGTGTTTACTTGTCCTACGATCGATGGAATAGACGGAAAAAGGCAAGATGTTGGACCAACAAGATGGACGACGCAATTCTACGTCGACGACACCGTTCGAGTAGTCCGATTTCTACCCCATAATAACCTACATACCCCCTCGAAGACCTATTAGACTCACTCGACGACTCTTGTTACCGATGGCCGACGAGTGTTGCTCACAAAAGAGGACACTGGCATGGTCTAGTTTCCGGGTGGCAAACAAGAGATTGAGGACGCGATCCCGGAACGCACAACAACAAGAACTCTTACGGAGACAAGTCGATTTAAGGTGAGCGAAACACATTTACGCCATCTAGGAATGGAATTTTCCATTCCTAGAATAAGCGCTACGTGTATATCGCTCGCGTTCGGCCCGGATCAATACCGAACACTACGTCAACTTCTCGGGCACTATGTGCTACCTCGAAGGATTTTATCTCGGCGCGGCGTACGGGTCATTTGATTCGTGTAGATCTGCACTTTTCCCTTCGTTACGATGCTTTTGGAAAACCGGTCGACGGGTGGGTGAACAAGAACG
The DNA here is from genome assembly GCA_026401115.1 of Tetraselmis chui. Taxonomy (NCBI): domain Eukaryota; kingdom Viridiplantae; phylum Chlorophyta; class Chlorodendrophyceae; order Chlorodendrales; family Chlorodendraceae; genus Tetraselmis; species Tetraselmis chui. Next base: position 33,855 of record JAPMLY010000301.1, read on the forward strand.
TCCGACCAGAGGACAACGTTCCTGCAAAGCTACATGTATCTACGAGTAAGTCTCGAACGAGTCTCTTGGTGTTGGAAGGCACCATGAAAGGTCACCTATGCCGTATTTTGGTAGATTCCGGCGCTTTAGAGAACTTTTGCTAGGCAAGCATCACATTCCGACAGTTTTTGGAGAGAAATGTCGGATTAAATTGGCATATGCCTATAGAACTACGACTCGTCAGCGACTACGGAATGAAGTGCTTGCAATAGGGACCATGGATATACGTATGTACGCGATTAGCACTGAACTAGACAAATTCGACATCATACTCGGTAAACCTTGGTTGCAAGCCGTTAACCCGGATATGGATTGGTCTACTAAAACGATCCGCGACCGTGAAACTGATGAAACTATGGTGTCAAGCGACGAGTAAATAGTACCATTGGCAACACATCACTTGGAGGCGGATGCGATGGAAAGATTGCTGAAACAACAACCAACAGACCTCTTAGGGATTGGACTACGAGAAGTACAAGACGCGGTCGACGACATCAAGATTGACCAACAAGCCGAGTAAACGACTTCGTTACGAGATTCCATGAACGAGTTTACGGACATCTTTAAGGAGCCTGACGGTCTACCATCAACACGCGAGTGTGACTTCGAGATTAATTTGGAGTGCGATGAACCACTTAAGGAGCGTACGTACCGTATATCACCAACAAAACTCCGAGAGGTACAATTGCAATATGTATTGGGTAAGGGCCCCGCCTTGTTGCTGCTGACGAAGGTCTCTCGCCCGACTCCCTAACCTCGTGTCCCGCCGTCCTCCCACCTGAGATTCCCCCCCCCGCACTACGACCCCCCGCACACAAACCCGACTTCATCCGCATCCTCGAACCTCGGTTCGTTGGTCACTCAAACGGTCGCCGACGTTACGCATCCATCAAAAAGGTTCTGATAGGGGAATGGAAGTACTGCACAGACAATAACCTCTCCCACACAGCTCACCTCATACATGCCAAATACACACCCCTTGCAAACGCCATCCGCAGCCACTGGCCTGGCACAATGGTTGACATCCTTCCCATCGTCATGAGCCGCACAGGTACACCGCACTCCTCCACCATCACGAGTCTCACCTCCCTACTCACCGCCCGCACCGACCCTCCTGATAAACTCGTCTCCAAAGCACGCCTCGACACGTCTCGCATCCTTGCACAACTCCACACGCATACTGTCCAATGGCTGCATCACCTCCTACTCATATACCGCATCAAATCCCGCACGACCTCCCGCCGCGCCTCCGCACAATGCCCCTTCGCACGCCCCTGAATGCACACCACCATCACCCCGCATCAGACCCTCCCCGGGGGGAGTAAAACCCCCTTACACCCTTGGAGAGGTTGGACATAGGTGGTTCACGGTCTAGTCCTGACTTGTAAGTTCCCTGTATGGCATAGTTGGGAGGGCCCAGAGACAGCAGCCGGCGCATACGGCTTTTTGGTGAAGAACCGGCGCATACGGTACATGTTGTAAACAATTTCAATTTCAATTTCAATTGGGTAAGGGCTGGATTCGTCCGTCTAAATCCCCGTACGGTGCCCCGATTTTATTTGTACGCAAAAAGGATGGTACCATGCGTATGCGCGTAGACTACCAGAAACTCAACGACCTTCCGAGAAAAGACCGTACACCGTTACCCCGGATCGACGAATTACTCGACTCGCTATGTGGTGCTCACTATTTGAGCACGTTATTCCTTAATACGGGCTATCACCAAATCCGAGTTAAAGAGGGCGACATCCATCAGACAACATTCCGAACTCATTACGGATTGTTCGACCGTGGGGGACTGTTAGCACTAGCATCCCGTTGCATAGTACTTATGTACAAGGTAGCTATTTGTCATTCTAGTACTTAGTGATATGCTATTAGCGGTACTCTATTCCCTATTAGTGGCGGTCGGCCGGCCCTGCCGGTGCCTTCGCCGGCCGCCATCTCTCTCCTCTCACTTCTCTAGTCACCACAGCCGGTCCCCCTTGTGGGGCCGGCACGACCTCCGTGTAACTATCCGTTCCCAATTCTAACAGGTTATGGGCCCTCCACCAAGTTACACTAGAGAAGAGCGTGTGTAAAGCGCTCGGCGCCACGCTAGTCCTACCTACTCCCACGTAAAAAAGAGTAGAGCGTGTGTAAAGCGCTCGGCGCCACGCTAGTAATTTATCGTCCCACCGACCCCACGCTTCGCCTTCGAGCTGATTGTCCGCGAATGTCCTACCATCTCCCACGTAAAAGGAGAAGAGCGTGTGTAAAGTGCCCGGCGCCACGTTCGCCCCACCCAGCTTTCAGTCTCACCTAGCCTTTCAGTACTTTAATTAGTATTGTTATTGTTTTTTCCCGAGGCAAGTGCCGCAACGCTCACCTTACTTAGCGAGGAGCTTAACTTTCCCACGGCGAAAAGGGGGAGTCAACACGAGCGCCCGTCTATTATTTTTGCGTGCCTACACTCTCCTAACGGCCTTGTTGGCTGTGCTTCTTCCTCGCCGGTCGCTCTCATGCGTCGGCTAATTCCCCCGTGGAGGGTTTTTCCCGCTACATGTCAGAATAGTACATTACGCAGTACATTCGGAACTGCTTCATATCGGCAACTCGCCGGTAGCGGCACGTTCTTGTGAGCGCATGTCGCTACACCTACCCGGCCGGAGACACATCTCTCGGTTTAAGCTATGCAGGGTGCGTACGCGTCGGCGGGTGTTGACATGTCGGATGATGCGTCGGCCACTGCTTTTGCCGACTATTTGGCTCGATACGGCGGAGATGATTCGGTCCACACCGCTCACTCAGTCTTGGTTAGTGACGGCCCTTGCGGAAATCATCTCCGAGGTTCGTGGCGCACTCGGGGTTGGCGTCGAGGTTCTCACAGATCCCACGATGTTAGTTCAACTCCCCAACGGCAACGACGGCCTCCCCGAGGATGTGGGTGTCTTGCACTATCACGGCATCCGAGGCTCACAGCCTGCCCTTGATGCCGTAGTTTCCGGTTTGTTCGGCGTTTCTAGCCCCCCGTCTCCCGAGGTCGCTCTACGCTGTGCTGAGATGACCAAGTTCGAGAAGTACTCGGAGGGGATGCGGAGACGCCCCGACATCCGTTTCATTCCCTTTCCAGTCACGGAGTTTGGTTCTCTCGGCGGGCACGCCACGGCTTTCTTGACGGAGCTAGCCAAGCAGGCCGCCGCCTCTAAAGGGATGCATGTAGGCAAGTTGTTGGCCTAATGGCGTCGAAAGGTCTCTCTCTCTCGCCGTCCATGTTGCTCACGCGGACAACGTCTTGCGCAGTTTGCCTGCCGCCGGAGACGGCGTGGAGGCTGCTTCTTCCTCGGCCGGGTGCCTTCTCTTGCCACGGCGCTCTTCACCCGCGCCATAGGCCGCAAGCGTCCCCGTGCTTCCTCAAGCGGCGCGTGAGGCGCCGCTTGTCGCCTCCACGTGTTGCATTCTCGGCGCGGCCTAGGAGTTTCCTTAGTTTAATCTGTCAGGTTTGTGCACAATGCAGTGCTTCCTTTTGCCGTATTTTGGATTCCGTGATCCTCTTGTCACTCTTGCTCTTTTGTTTCCCCTCCCATTTTCCATGTCCGTGCTCATGTTGTTCTCCTTGTAATCCAGTTTATTTTAAGAGAATGCGTTTTTGTACCCGTACGGGCCCTTCGTCCTGAACAATAAATACGGGCTTACCTGCCAGTCCCACATGAAAGGGCGCAAAAATAAAACAGTACCCGTACACGCAGCCTTTATGCTCATCATCGGGGCGGCGGCTTTCACGACGTAGACTTCGAAGTTTTGATACCAATAGTCGAAACATGAAGACATATATCTATGTAGCTGACTACTTTCGCTACTTCGTCAAACATTTCAAGAATACGCAGATTTGATAATGGGCCTTGCTCCTGCTCGAATTAATCGAATGGGCCGACGCCCATAAGGATAGGACGGACCTTTCTTGGTCACTGCCGGAAATGCAATCATTTTTGTTTGCATGTCGTTGGAAGGTTCTAGTTGGTGAAACTCCAACATTGGCCTCGTGTGGGGTTAGCGCATCACGGTACGGTACTCGTACAATGGCACGTAATGCACTCACACAAGCGTCGCCTACCCGGGAGCATAATCGATGATGGGTTTGAGGTTCATATTGAACTTGTGCTCTTAGTCGTGCTTGCGAAACGCCGCATGCAAAGGGTTCCGGTGCGGGTTACTTGCCAGTCCCATATCCCGGGGGCACAAAAAAACGTAGGTATGAAAACCCCATAAACACCCCCCCCCCCCCCCCCCCCCCCCCCCCCCCCCGCAAATAAAAATATGTTTCAAGAAACAAGGAACTTGGACATATATGGATTACAAGGCCAACAACATGAGCACGGACATGGAAAAAAGGGAGGGGAAACAAAAGGGCAAGAGTGACAAGAGTATCACGGAATGCAAAGGACGTCAAAAGGAAGCACTCATTTTGCGCAAACCTAGCAAATTAAACTAAGGAAACTCCTAGGCAACGCCGAGAATGCAACACGTGGAGGCGACAAGCGGCGCCTCACGCGCCGCTCGAGGCGGAAGCACGGGGACGCTTGCGGCCTATGGCGCGGGTGAAGAGCGCCGTGGCAGGAGAAGGCATCCCAGCCGAGGAAGAAGCGGCCTGTACACCGTTTGCGGCGGCGGACAAACCGCGCAAGACGTTGTCCGCGTGAGTAACATGGACGGCGAGAGAGACATTTCGATACCAAGAGGCTAACAAATTGCCCACATGCATTCTTTAGAGGCGGTTGCATGCATGGCTAGCTCCGTCAAGAAAGCCGTGGCGAGGCCGCCGAACCAATGAACTCGGACATGGAAAATATAGAAGCCCCAACATTGCTTATGCAAAACAAGAACGAGGAGTTTCCTTAGTTTAGTCTGCCAGGTTTGTGCACAATGTAGGGCCTCAATTTGCCGTGCTTTGGATTCCGTGATCCTCTTGTCACTCTTGCCCTTTTGTTGCCCCTCCCATATTCCCTGTCTGTGCTCATGTTGTTCTTCTTGTAATCCGAAATATCCCTTTTTCTCTGTCCGTGTTCATGTTGTTCTTCTTGTAATCCATCAATCCACGAGCAAAGAAAACAAACAACCGTACTACATATATATGTATCTCTGTACCTGTAGTTAAAGACTATCGCCACTTCGTCCATCATGATCATCATCCGTGACTACAAACCTCGCCACAGCGCCATAACCACACAAATACCACAGCACCCGTCTGAGCAGTTTTTGCAGCATCAACCAGTTTTTCAGCGACAAGATGGGCGTTACGAAGCAGATCCTGAAGGAAGGCAACGGGCCGATGCCGTCGAAGGGACAGGTCCGCGGCCGCCGCCCTCGCGGCCAACCCACCCACGACCGTCGCACCTTCCTTCGCCGCACGCCACCATTGAGCAGCTCCACACCAAGTCACCCAGTCGCAGCGACACACGCGTGGTGATGCTGCGGTACGTACCTAACTAGTGCATTATCTTGGGTCTTGCCTCCTTGCAGAAGGTGACGGTGCACTGCACTGGCAAACTGGCAGACGGAAAGAAGTTCTGGGTGAGTCGCATGTCGCCCCTGCCGCAGCACGGCAGCCTTGTTGCGCCGTATCTCGTCCTCTTCACAGCAGTGTCTGCACATTATATTCTGGAATTCTCTTGTGTTTTCTCGGTTTTCATGTTCGTCTGAAATTATTATGATGCATTGATCTGATGGGTAACGGGCATCAACGTACCTGGGTACTAAAAACAGCTGATCGCGACAATGACTCGGGTGACGCCTTTCTATGACGACCTCCCGGCCTGCAGAGCACGAAGGACCCGGGCCAGCAGGCTTTCACGTTCGCGGTGGGCCTGGGTCAGGTCATCCGCGGGTGGGACGAAGGCGTGTTGGGCATGAAGCTAGGCGAGGTCGCGGAGCTCACGTGCACCGGAGGTCAGCCCCGTCCCGGACAGGGTTTCTAGGGCTTGCAGGGTTTCCTGATTTTCTTATTTCCATATGCAAATCACTCATGGATCAGCAAATCACAAGCATCAACACCCCAAGTCTGCCTCTCTCACCCCCCACACCTGTGCCCTTCGCTGCGTCAGACTATGCCTACGGCGCCAGCGGCTTCCCTGCCTGGGGAATCGGCCCAAACGCCACCCTCATCTTTGAGATTGAGGTCTTGAGCTACGCGTGAGGCGGGCGCGGCTGCATGGGTTGCACTAGAATCATTGGTTAACGAATTCTTGTGTCATGTGGGTTTTGAGTCTCGTCACACCACACCACGGCAAAGCGCGCGCGCGCGCGCACACACACACACACACACACACCACTCATTCTCTCAAGCAATTTTTTTACACACGCATATAGACATCCACCAAATCTAATTTGTTTTTTCGCAAGCGCTTGCATACACTAATTCTTGCCCGCATATACACTCACACATACGTCACGCAGACAAGCACACAATCTACCATACTAAATTTACACATACACACAGTAAATTAACACACACACACACACACACACACACACACACACACACACACACACACACACACACACACACACACACACACACACACACACACACGCGCGCGCGCGCGCGTCGAGGTTTGTGTTGCCATCAAGAAAATATTGCGATGCGATGGTATCACCAATATATCAACTTCCGTCACACGTACCATCGATGCATATCAATTTATTGATGACGTAACGTTGCAAGTTTCGAAAACAACAATACATGTCAAAGCTGATATTATATCGTCCGAAATATTTTAACATCGGCGACATTTTTACTTTACCAAATATCATCATTAACGCGGGCGTCGTAGAATATGGATCCCAGCAACAACAGCGCAATCTCGAGATAGTAACATAAATACCATCGTCGACATGGACGTCTCAAAATTTTAACACCATTATCAACGACACATCTTGGATTGTCTCGGAGCTCTGACGACAATACTCGACCCTTGCTATCTCCATCTAATTTCTTGAAGCTCATGTATGGTTCCATTGGCGGTGAGTGAAAAATATTCAAGTGTTGCTGACTAAAATACATCGCAGTGAGCTCTTTCCGTGAGACTAAGTCGTTAATTGCTGCATGTCACGCAGTTCTCATGCATATGCAAAGTTTGCCGCGACCAATGCAGTTGGTTGCCTATCCCTCGTCTGCAGCCCATTTAGCGTATCGAAAACAGGCACGTTTTCTAGATTCCTCGCGCATGTTTTCTCGCGCACGTTTTCTAGAGCGACGATGAAAGAACTCCAGTTTTGTAGTATGTGTCATGACTCAAAAAGACAGGAAAAAAAAACCAAGGTAAAAAACCGAAGGATGAACTGCCACAGATACGATGTGTAGGCAAAAAAAAAAAAAAGTCGTAAATGGTTGATGGACTAAAAAAATTCGGCTCATAACCGAATGATAACAAAACGAAAACAAAGCCCAGACATAGGGGCCATTCACGTAAACACGAACTCACACACATGAATTGCCAAGCTGCGCATAGTGTTTGTGCTAATTTTTTAAGCACCTTTTCCAAGCTCAATTCCAAGCGACCTCCGCCACCATGCACGCGTCAGCCGGTTCATGCGAGTCCCACGAGCATGAGCATGGAATGGCGCGGCTTACACTGTCCTAGGCGAGGGACTGCTGCATGACGTCGCTGACGCAAGGGAAAGCTGTTCACATGGGGGAGGGAAGCGGACGCTGGTTGGAGTACACGCCTCTAAACGCCACCAAACGAGCAGGTTCTTTTAAAAGAAATAATGGTACACTAGGAATTCGGCAAGGGGGGAGGGGGAGGACTATGCGGTGCGCCAGATGCGGCAGGTGTTGTCCTTGGAGCCGGTGATGATAAAGTCGCCCTCGTAGTTGAAAGCGCATGAAAATATTTCGTCGGTGTGTCCCTCCAACACCTGCAGGCACTGCCCCTCCTCAACGTCCCATATCCGGCACGACCTGTCACTGCTAGCCGTGATCACGCGCGTCCCCTGCGGGTTGAAGCTCGTCTTGGAGATCTCGCCCTCGTGGCCCACAAAGCTGTGCAGGCAGGCGCCGGTCATGGTGTTGTACACGCGCGCAGTGCCGTCCGCGCTGGCGCTGACAAACTTGTTCCCGCACGCGTCGAACGCGACGTCCAGCACCTCATCCGTGTGGCCGCGCTTCACGCTCATGCACCGCCCCGTCCTGCCAAGCGAGAGAGAGGGCGTGAGGGGGAGTGGTCAGGACAGTGGACTGCATAAAAAGGCATTAAAAAAAAGGTTCAAAATTGGAGTCACAAAATATAATATTCAGCGCCCAAAATTTATTAAAAGGCATGATAACCGCCCACACGAATGTCTCCTTGCGCTACAGCCAGACCCATAACTCGAGCATGCAGGGTTTGCAGCATTTTTGAAAAGGGCTTGTGCGAAAAATAAATATATCGAAAATCCACCGCCAAAAAGGACAAAAGAGGAAAACTAAGCGGGGGTTAATACGAATGGATGATAAGTTGACAGCCCCACCACTAATTGGCTGTGATAGAGTGAGACGGAAAGAAGAAGGGAGCAATATAAAAAAGTTGTTCTAAAAATGGAGCGTTCGCAAACAGACGCACAATTAATGCTCGAATAATTGCAAAGAATACTAATCACGCCATTTTATGCTTCAATCAATAAACCGCTATCAAAAGACTCGAAAAATAACAAATTATGCGGAGGAACGAATAAAGTGTGAAGGAATGCCAAGCGTCTTTTGAGGGAGACAGCGAATATACTAGTCAAAACGCATGCTTAAAAAACAACAGGCCGGACGCGATTGGCGTTCTGGATAGTAATGGCGCGGAAACTAAGATATCAGCAGCGTCAAATAAGACAAACAGTCGGCGACTTAAATCGCATACCACTGCAAGGCATGTTACAACGTAATGCGAAAAAAAATTGAAAAATCCTTGGAGCCCAATTGTCTTAACAAATAGTATGAAACGGAATGCATTAATCAAACAGTAGAAACAATGGGGTGGTGCGTCCGATGAGACAAGAGCTTTCACGGCTAGTTAGCATCGGAGGGGGGGAAGGGCCCCTCGACATGCTTCCTAACTACCAATCGAAGGGGGGGGGGGGGGGGGGGGGGGGGCAAGCTCTGGCGAACTACAAACAAAGTACCTACAGACGGACGCCATCGGACACCGCACCGTCCGAGGCATCACTGTTGAAGGTGAATGCAGCCAACAACACCCAAGACAGCCGTCAAAATTGAACGGACGGTCGATAGCAAGTGAACATCGGGCAACAACAAAACCAAAACTGCGCGTCATAATGATACAACGAGACATAAAACGGTCCCCTCCCCAAAATAAGAACAAAAATTATGTATGTTCACAGGATGTTCTTCCCCTCACCCTTATATGAGTTTACCACACGATAACGCTACTCCTACATGGCATGCCCAACCCTGACGGCAAGCCAAAACCGTCCAGCAAGCCACCCCAGTTGAAAAACCTTCAGGAGGAAGATAAAATGGCTCTAACCCTATCCCCTCCTCCTCCCTCTCCCCCTTCAACAATGTGCAGAAATTTCCGATCCATCCTGTGTGTGTGTGTGTGTGTGTGTGTGTGTGTGTGTGTGTGTGTGTGTGTGTGAATGTGCGTGTTAAAAGAGGGGAGGGGGGGGGGGGGGGGGGGGGGAAGGTGTGTGAATGGGTGTGTGTGAAGAGGGCGGAGGGGGGGGGGGGTAGGTGCGGGTGTGTGTGGTCGTGAATGTGTGTATGTAAATGTGTATGTGAATGGGTGAGTGTGGTGGTGGGGGAGGGGGAGGGGGAAGGAGAGGGGGAGTGGTGTGTGTGTGTGTGTGTGTGTGTGTGTGTGTGCGCGCGCGCGCGCGTGCCCTTGTGGGGGGGGGAGGGTGGTCCGGCTCACCTGACGTCCCACAGGCGGCAGGTGCAGTCGATGGAGCCGCTGACGCAGAGGGTACCGGCAAAATTGAACTGTGTAGAGGACACTTCGCCACGGTGTCCGCTCAGCGTGTGCACGCACTGCCCCGTGCGCACGTCCCAGATCTTGGAGTCGTGGTCGAAGGAGCCGGTGATGATGAGGTTGCCGTCGTTATTAAAGTTGAGGCTCACGATCTCCGCGGTGTGCCCCAGCAGCGTGCTCTTTTCCACCCCCGTCTCCACGTCCCACAGCTTGGCCGTGTTGTCCATCGAGCCGGTGGCGATGACGGTGGAGTGAGGGTTGAAGGAGAGGCACACGATCTCCGTCGCGTGGCCGCGCAGCGTGTAATAGAGCTCGCCCGAGTAGGCGTCCCACAGCTTGCACGTCTTATCGAATGAACCCGTCACGATTTTGTCGCCAAAGGGATTATTAAACGCGATCGCATACACCTGCGCAGGGAGAAATACGGAAAGGAGGCGCGGGGTTTGGAGGGGGACAGGGGGGGGTCAGTCATCGTATTCACAACTGACCCCCCCCCCTCCTATTCCCCGAACAAGATAATACTGTGTTCTAGCATTGTAGGTGTGTTTTGAGAGATGCATATTGAGGTATGTGTGTGCGTGAAGGGCCGACGTGACAGAGAGCAGGCCAGAGGGGCGAGCAGGTCGGAGGTTCAAATGTGCTAACATGAGAGGGAGGGAAATGCTGGCGCTGATGGGTGAGGAGAGGGGACGCACCACGTTCTTGTGCCCCTCCAGTGTGTGAACCTCCTCGCCGCGGTACGTGTCCCAGACCTGAAGCAAAAACACGAGCGTCCAATGACTAAGAAGCTGAAACAGGAAAGAAAGAACTTCACGCTGCGATGGTGAGCCGTTTCCGTGCGTGCGTGCGCGCGTGTGCGTAAAACAGAGGGGAGGAATTTGCGCGTGTGTGCGTCAATAGACGGAGTGAGTAGCTTTACGTCACAGTGAGTCCGTGCATGAAAGTGAATGAGCACCAGTTCTGGAGTGTGTGTGATTGAGTACGTATAAGTACGTGTAAGAGCACAGCTTTGAGACTGTGTTTGTCAGTGCGAGGGAGTGTCTGGGTACGTGAGTATGTGTGTGTATGTGATTGTGTGCGAGGGTGTGAGTATGTGTGTGTGTGTGTGTGTTTTGTCTGAGCATGTGTGTGTGTGTTTGAGCGTGTGTGTGTATGTGCGTGTGTGAGCGTGTGCGTGTGTATTTGTGTGACCGTTTCGGGGTGGGTGTTTGGCGTGTCTGTGTGTTCGACTATCTACAGATTATTGGGTGGATATTTGAATTACTAAGTGTATGTAATGATTGAGAGTATTTTCAGCGATCGACTCTGTGATTGAGTGAGTGAATGGGAGCGTGGAGGAGCAAGCGAATGTGTGTGTGCGCGTGCGTGCGTGCGTGAGGAGAGAGCAAGTGTGGGAGACTGCGTGTCTGAGTAACTTAGTATGCAAGTGGATCAATAAGTGTGAGTGTGCGTGAGTGTATGTGTGTGTGAGTGTTGGCTGTTCTGCGCAAAGGCAGTCGGGAACAGGGTGAGCTCACCTTGCACGTGCGGTCGTAGCTGCCAGTGATGAAGCGGTCCCCAGATTTGTTGAATGCGCAGTTTGTTAGGGGTAGAATGTGGGCTCGCAGAACCTTTGGAGTGGCCCCAGGCCATTAACTCAGAGACAAAGAGAGCAAAGAAGTGCTGCGCCTCTAACCCTATTTTTCATTTTCTGTGTTGCCCAGGAACACTGAACGTTGAAATACAGCGGCACGGTTCAAGAGCAAAAGCACCGAGCTAAAATTACAGCACAGTGTTTGCGTGAGCAAAGGAGGGATAGGGTGAGAGGTCGGGCGAGTGCTATGAAACAAGGGGGGTGGGGAGGTGGGTCGAGCTACCTTGAAGAGTGAAAAATTGGACTGGTTCACGTCGGTAGCCATCTTCTCCTGCAGACGGTGCACAAGCTTCCGCAGCGCCGGACGACGTTGCTCCGACAGCAGCGGCTCCTGCCGGATGATAGTGGATAGAACTACCTAGAACACACAGAACAGCGTCGCCACAGCACACCCACAGAAACCCTCAGCGCGCCAAAACTAAGAACGTCGACAAACCGATCGGCGAACTGAGCAAGAGTTAACAATTTGTAAACAAACTGTGCCGCCCGCGTCCCTGCTGATTCCGTCGCGGCCTCCACGCCGCCACAGCCCAGCCTGAGTGCACTCAGCAGGTTTGCTGGAAATATGTGTTGCGACTTTTTAGTACGGCTGGGTCGCGCACCTCCACGTCCGTATCCTGGCTGAGGTCCAGCAAGTCGATGGGCTTCTGCTTCATCCTCGCGTCTTGCTCGTACTGCAGGATGATTCCAGGAGGGTAGTACCGCAGCAGGAACTTCTTCAGCTTGGCAACCGACATCTCGGAACAACTACGCTCTGGACACCCAAGAGTTCCAACCAAATGGTTATACCGGAGCTAGGACGGCAAGGTAACGGAACAATTCGTTTACCCGTCGGTGGGCTGGCTGCCCGCACTCTGCTCAAAACTGTCGGCCGCGGCATCTTCTGAGCAGCACCTCCGCCAGACGACAGGTACATGTACACATATATCGTCACAGGGCCTGGTACTGGTACCTTCAGCCCGTATTCGAATTACCAATAGATGGATTGAATATTCGCGCGGGGGCCGTTACAGATTAAATTAAGATTTACCCTAGGGCACATTTTGCCAAAGATGTCAGATTTCTTATAATTTGGCCAAAAGATACCCACAGACAGGGCCTGGGGGTCGATTAGCGCAGGATTTATAGGGATGGGTGGGTGGGTTCGCGCGAAGCCTAGATTGGCTGAGCGCGAAAGCAGAGAGTGCCTAGGGTCGTGGCTAGCTACGGCTTATATGGCACGGGCTAGCTAGAGCTGACCGTTGGGGAAGTCGTTGGTCGTTGGCTGCGTCTAACTGCTCGGGCAAGGTGGTTGCTCTACATGTGAGACGCGCCGATATTAACGGTAACAGTAACCGCTAGAGTTACAGTCCCGTACACATGGAATTGGATATGTAAACCTCTTGATTCAAATCAATCTGACCATTTACCCTAGGGCACGTTTTGCCAGTAACCTAAAGCCAAAGGCTTGCACAGCCAAAATTAGTGTTGCGGGGGGGACGGAGTGAGCCAGCCGAAGAACCGCCAAGCAGCAAGGGTTGGGGTCATGGTTGGGTCAATATATTTGCCTTCGGTCACAGAGTTGTTCTTGGCCCAGCCACCCATGTATTTGATTACGGGGAGGGGCGCGCCGATGCAACTGGCAGCGGACGCCGCGCCTTTCCGTAGGCTGTGCGATGTCCATTTAAAGCCGACGGGCGCGGACGAGTTGACTGTGAGGAGGGCGAGGGAGAGCCAGGCGGAGATGGTGGACGCGGCACCCCAATCGGCGGACGTTAATGAAGGTGAGAAACTCCAGAAAGCGAGTGGGAGTGGCATGTTGTAGAATTTAGTGCAGAATGTCGCGCGGTGTTCCGTGTAGTAGTCGAGCAGGTCTGCCATGACGGGGTTGGCGGCGACCGGGATAGCGATAACCTGTTTTTCGCTGGCGTCGCGGCGCTGGTCGCCTTTAGATTTCCTTACGAACAGACAGATTTGCTGCGAAGGTCTGTCGACGATTAGGTCGCCTGTCTGGCAGCGGGCGCCAGTTTTTGCTCGGCAAAAAAAGGTGTAATTGACGCACACAACGAGGCAAGCTCTGAAACGTTGCAGTTGGGGGAGCGCAGCAGGTGTCCACGGTAGGGTGAGGCGTAGTGTGTCGGCGGCCCGTAGGATGCTGAGGGCGACGGGCGCGGGTAGAGGGAGGCGCGTGGTGGCGGGGATTAGGCGGTGTTGCAGCATTTCGAGGCCACGTCCGGCGTCCGCCAGGAGGTCGCCCACAGCAATAGGCTGGCGCTGGTGGTCTCGAAAGAACTTGTTGACTGCAGAGAAGTAGGGTTGCAGGGAGCTAGCGGCGACCGTGCCGAGCAGGGCTAACCACGCGGTGTAGCGTACCATGGTAGCGGGAGTGGCTTGTAGGGGGGCGATATTTTCATGTGTACAGAAAATAAAAAACTGCCACAGCGCGCTGTCGTAGCTCGAATACGTAGAGGGGGCTAGGGAGTTGCTGAGTAGAGCGACCGCTGTAACCCCTAGCTTTTCAGTTCCTAGGAGGTCTTGGAAAGTTTCAGCCAGATCGGCGGACCAGGGCGCCGGTGCTGCTGCGCGGCGTAGGCCGTAGAGGGGCGGTCATGTACGCGGAGGCGGCACGCGCTGCACAGGGGCATTTAATTGTTGCGGGCGAAGCGCCCGTCCAATCGCGCCGCGTCGGGTGTAAAGCCACGAAGGGGTTAGAGACGAAAGGCCACGATGCTCCACGCGGGAGGCCCGACCCCCTCGGGCTTGCCGCGCCTGCCGGGAAAGAATAGGTCGCGCGCCGCAGGGAAGTGTAGAGTTTCGGTGGCCAATCGAGCGAACGCGTGGTACCACGGTTTGTTGGGCCAAAAGGGGGCGATGACAGTGGCCGAGGCTTGAGCTTGGGCGAGTTTGGCGGCGAGGGCAGGGAGGGCAGACCAGGGAGGGTTGCAGTAGTTGTTTTCGCGGCGCCATGCGTCGTCGGAGAGGCGTAGGCTGTCGACGTCCTCGCACTGGGGGTCCCGCCAGCGGGCGTTAAAGCGGGGCAGCTGTGCGTTGAGCATAGATGCGAAACGGTCGATTGTGTGAGGCCCCCACCGGCGTTGAAGGTGGGCGAAAACACGGGGGTTGAGCTGCCAGTCCTCGCAATCCAACTCGCGGCTTAGCGCGTCGGCCCATATGTTGGCCGCCGAGCGGATGTAGCGCGGCCGGATGTTGATGTCGTTGCTGTCGAGGGGGTACCATAGGGGTCGGAGTTCGGCCATCATGGCGGGCGAGCGTGAGGTGAGCTTGGTGAGGGCGGCGACCACCGCCGTCTTGTCCTCGTGTAGGAGGACTTGCCGTCCTCGGAGCTGTGGTAGGAAAGATTCCACCGCGTGTCGCACCGCTCGAAGTTCCTTTCACGTAATGTGTTGATGGCGGTCGGTAGCGCTCCAAAAGCCACGGGCTTGATAGTTGGAGTCCTCGTTTAGAACGGCACCCCAACCGTAGTCGCTCGAGTCGGCGTGGAGGTAGGCGGTCTCGATTGGCTTGTAGATTGACCGGCCGTTGTGTTGAGTGGGGACCGTGCGCCACCACTCGAGGTCTCGGCGTAGTTGGTGGGTGAGGCGGACGCGTCCGCCCCACCCAACCCGTGTGGCTAACACGTTGTGGAGCTCGCGCAAAAAGAAGCGCGCGGGGGCGATTGCGAGGTAGAGGAACTGCGCCTTTCCGGCGAAAGCCGCAAGTTGGCGTGTCTGCAGCCATCGGGCGTTGGACGCAGCTCGGCCGAGTAGGGATGAGGCTTGTTGCGCGAGCTGGTGAAGTTTTGCGGGCGGGGCGCGAAACATGCCGTGATGGAGGTCCAACGTTAATCTCAAATGGTCGCCCACTTGAGTAGGTGTCCAAGCGCCTTCTTTGGGGTTGCGTTCGAGGCCGAGGCTGTCGAGTAGGGCTTGGACGCGCTGTCGCAGTAGGAGGGCGTCCGTGTAGGAGTCGGCGAGAAAAAGGAAGTCGTCCATGTAGGGGAGTAGTCGGGTCCCACGCCATCGCGCGTTTCTGAGGAAGCGCTTGGTAGGGCGGCGACTGTGGAGAAGCGTAGCCGCTGACACTGGCGGCGGGGGGCGACGTAGGTGGTTTGTGAACACATGTGTGAGCTTGCAAAAGTAGTAAGCCGATCCCGACCAGCCCATGGGAAGGCATGCTAGGCGCCATGGCGTGCCGCGGTAGTTGACCGTGAAGAAGTCTCGGTCTTCCTCCCGGATGCCAAGGGTGTAGTACCCGTCGGCGAGGTCGAGGGAGACGAAGTAGTCGCCCGGACGCGAGAGGTGACGTAGGTGCTTGAGCGTCTCGCACGTCATGGTGAAGGTCGAGCAATAACGGTTGAGTTCTCGAAGGTCGATAATCAAACGCCATTGGTTGCACCCGGGTTTTGGAACTAAGAACATCCGGGAAACGTAGCGAGGGTTGTCTGCTCCTCCCAAGCACCGCAAGCCTCGAAGCGGGGAAGCTCCGAGTTTAGAAACTCGAGTTGGGCCGGCGTCGCGTCTAGCATTGAGATGCCGTGGTTGAAGGGCTTGGGGCGTAGGCCGTGTTTGAACTTCACGCGGACGCCATGGCGGATCCAGTTTAGAACTTGGCCGCTCGCGCCGATGCGCTCCCACTCCCGCCATCTTCGACGCACGCGGTGGCGCATGTAGGAAGACGTCGGGGAGCAGGAATCGGCGCGGCGGGCCACACCGTCACTTCTTGGCCGAGGGTTTAGCCGGGTCGGTCGGCTTGAGCGGCGGGGTAGCGCGGGCTGCTGCTGCCGCTGCTGCAGCGGCTTTGCGTTTGTCGGCGGCGGCCTTGCGGGCTCGCGCATGGGGGCCGGGAGGCCTGTCCGGTGTGACTTTTGCGAAGGCAGCTCCGGCGGCGGCCTTGCTGGCGGCGTGTAGGCTGACTTCCAGCGTGCGGTCGACGAACGCTTGGCGAAGCGCATCCAATGTGCCGGAGACCGCGGTAGGGCGCGGTCGGCAGAAGCGCTCGTGGGCCAGTTCGGCAAAGACGCGGTCCGCATCCGTGCTCGTTTATCCGCCCTTGGTGAGGCGGAGGAAGCCCAATCTAGTACGGGCGGCCTCCTCCGTCGTTGTGTGGGTGCGATGACCCGCTCGGATGAGGGCAATCGCTGCCGCTTGCTCTGTCGGTAGAGGTGGGCCTTGCGACAGCGTGTCCAAAGACTGCCCAATTCCCGCGTTGGCGCAGCTGTCGAAGAAGGCACAGCATCCAATGTGTAGGTACTCGTCGTAGGCCGCTTGGGTGCGTTTGTGGCTTAGAGCGCGGGCGGTGTCGTCCGTGAGAGTCCACAGACGTGGCTCCTCGACGTCTCGAGGGGGACGTTCGAGGCCGGCCGGGATGACTTCGCCGTAGTAGGTGAAGTCGACGAAATCGGCCGCGGAGGGGTCGGGTTCGTCTTCGAGCAGATCGATAGGTGGCTCGGGGGCCTCCTTACCACCCTCCGTCGCTGGGGTCGCGTCGGGGGGAATGGACTGCTGTTGATCAGTAGTAGTAGAGGTGGCTGTCGTCTGCTGGAGCTGGGCGAGTAAGGCAGCGTAAGCCGCCAAAAACTGCTCAATAATCCGTTGTTCCGATGCCAACACTGCCGTACGAATCTGTTCGGCTGTGCGTTGTTCGAGTGAGGTAGCGTGAGGGTCGGCCGCTGCGGCGGATGTAGACTGCTCAGGCTGCATATTGGGGAATTGCGTAGCTGAACGAGGGGAAGTGTCGCGTGACGCTCGAGTGCGCATGGGACGAAAAGGTAAAACTGACACCCTACTCGACTACTAGAGTCGAGACTGCATTCGCGCGAAGCCTAGATTGGCTGAGCGCGAAAGCAGAGAGTGCCTAGGGTCGTGGCTAGCTACGGCTTATAAGGCACGGGCTAGCACTCATCTGGGCTCGCACTCTCTAATATTAAGTGTACCTAGCGATAGTGAGTAGCGGTGGGGTAGTGTACGGTCGCAATGGCCGGATCCAAAAGGCCGCGGGGGTGCGAAAATTATTCAAGCCCTCCGTACCGGGTTTTCCGGCGGCGGCTGATCCTCAGGGACTGGATCCGCCATTTTTTTGTTGGGTTCGGATCCATGAGTACTTGATTTTTTTGGATCCGGAACTAGTGAGTACCTCTAAAAAAGGGATCCGGATCCCGCGATTACCTATGATTCTAGGGTTCGGACCCCGCGATTACCTGTGATTCTAGGGTTCGGACCCCGCGATTACCTACTGAACCTAGGGTTCGGACCCCGCGATTACCTGTGATTCTAGGGTTCGGACCCCGCGATTACCTGTGATTCTAGGGTCCGGATCCCGCGATTACCTGTGATTCTAGGGTCCGGATCCAGCGATTACCTGTGATTCTAGGGTCCGGATCCAGCGATTACCTGTGTTTTTGATTCCGGAACCGAGTACATGAGTACTTCTAAAGTTTTTGGTTCCGTTGGATTCGTTGGGTTCGCGATTCCAACAAGTACTCGAAGTACTCATGCAAATTGATACAAATTGCGCATTTTGGGGGAAGTTTGTACTGCAAATTGAATTTTTACATCTCTACTAGTTCTATGCGCTTGCTTATGCTTGGATCCCATACAGTAGATACGTACAATTCACTTCCCATACTTTCTGCCCGCTGCAAACATATTTAGTACTTTACAGTCTATCCCATACAATTTAGCAAAGCTTTTGGTCCCTCCGGCAAGTGCCACAAGCAACGTATGTGAGTTTATAGCCCTCCGGCTCAAAAAAGACACTTGCCATCACAGGGAAACAGGTTCCGATGCAGTACCATTTTTCACATATGATGTGACAAGTAATGCCAAATGGTATATCGCATGGCCAGTGCGAGTCCACCAAATGAACATTAAATGCACAAAATATGGATGAAAACAGGTTTAAGACAACCATTTCTTACAGTTTATATAGACTTGTGGTGACAACCATATTCCTCGCGCATACATAATTCAACAATTACATGAGACTAACAAGACATCCTCTAGGCTATCTTCCTTGGTGTTCTTCTTGAACGCGTCATGCATTCGCCCCGCTTTGTTGAACAAACGCTCGCATGCAGCAGAGGTAGCATGCATAGATAAGTACTGCCGCGCCATTAAAGCCAAGTCGGGGTACATAGCTGCATGTGTTTTCCACCATGTCAACACACAAATGTCCTTGTCCGTTTCTTGGGGCAGCTCAAGGTAACGCTCTAAGTCATCCTTTTCCACGTGCTTGGCTATAGAGGGCGTCACACGCCCATTCAAATCCCCGGAAAGGAATGCAGTGAAAGACTTACTCTTCGACGACATTAATTGCTTGCCAAGCTCTGCAGCATTCATGCTTGGATAAGCACCGCCTTCTGCCTCGCTCTCTTCCGGCTCTGTGCGCCACTGCTCTCCAAATTCCCTTCTTGCAGCCGCCAAAATTGTAGGCGCAAAGTCGGGACGAATGCCATTGAAGTCCAGATTCTTAAACCTGCACAATTCACATTTTTAGTTAACATAGCAAATGCACAAGTAAATTTGCATACACACACACACACACAGGAACACGTAGAGGGCATACAAAATTGGTACACAAACGAACACCACACACACATACACACACATTCAGAAGCAGATGCACATACAAGCCAACACACACACAAGCAGATAAACACAAACACATCCATAAGACACACACATGCATAAGACAAACACACACACAAACATAAACACACATGCATAAGACACACACACAAGCACACATGCAGAAGTACATGCGCATACAAGCACGCACACACACACACACACACATACAAGCACTCAATACAAATATGCATAAGCATATACACGCAAACACACACACACACACACACACACACACAAGGACGCTCAGATACAATCACATCTATTTATCAACCTTCAATCTTTTTATCAGGTATATAATAGAAATACATGTGCAAAATTTAAACACATGCACACACAACTATTACAAGGTACTCACCGAATGTCCAGCAATGTCGCAATCCCTATCTTGATGTAATCGTTCTCCCTTATGTTCGTGAAAAAACGCTCAATGATTCCGGCCCGCAGACTCTCCCTTGCCTCCGCCATATGAGGCTCCATGTCCTTCGCTTCGATGGTGTACAAGTCCACATCCCTCCGCTCATCTTGCAGTGAAACGGGCCTGTGTGACGACAGCTGCTTTAACAAAGTGCCTAACATAGGGTAAACAAGTGATATGGTTACATAGTCCCCCGGCAGCAAATTCACAACTTGAGCCACTGGCCACAGCACAGTGCAACAATATGCTTAAAGACAAAGTAACCTTTTATGTGGGAAAGCAAAGAACAAAAAAGCATCACAGAACAGCGATAACATAGTGTCGACAAGCTCAACTGCAACGCTATTAATATGGCTTTGATAGAGCACATAAACAGAGACATAAATGTGCGGGCGGAGGCGGGGAGTGGGCGCCATGCGGCGCTACCGAACAGCGCAGTGCAACAATATACTTACCGACAAAGTAACCTTTTACGTGGGAAAGCAAAGAACAAAAAAGCATCACAGAACAGCGATAACAAAGTGTCGACAAGCTCAACTGCAACGCTATTAATATGGCTTCGATAGAGCATAAACAAACATAAATATGCGGGCGGAGGCGGGGAGGGGGCGCCATGCGGCGCTACCGAACAGTACAGTGCGACAATATACTTAACGACAAAGTAACCTTTTACGTCGGAAAGCAAAGAATAGAAAAGCATCACATAACAACGATAACAAAGTGTCGACAAGCTCAACTGCAACGCTATTACTATGACTTCGATAGAGCAAACAAACAGACATAAATGTGCGGGCGGAGGCGGGGAGGGGGCGCCATGCGGCGCTACCGAACATCACAACGCAGCTAACTCGGGGGTGAGGGCAAAGCGTAGGGGGGGGGGGACTCTTGCTTACCTCTTCAACTTTCTCTTGCTCGTTGTGAAAGTCTTCCAACAGGGTGGACCAATAGGCTTGACGCCTTACGTTGAGCTCGGTCTTTGAAGTGGCGGCTAATTGTGATAGGATTGGATGTGGACGGGCATGT
The DNA here is from genome assembly GCA_026401115.1 of Tetraselmis chui. Taxonomy (NCBI): domain Eukaryota; kingdom Viridiplantae; phylum Chlorophyta; class Chlorodendrophyceae; order Chlorodendrales; family Chlorodendraceae; genus Tetraselmis; species Tetraselmis chui. The sequence goes on from JAPMLY010000301.1 coordinate 54,507, forward strand.
TATGGTGGATTTCAAGCGCGTACGCACCGTTTAAATAGCCTTTGGGTGGGCTACAATCGATTCAAGGCTGCGGAATGACAGCAATCAGGGCTATTGAACCAATCTTAGACATACACCTCAGCAAATTTGCATTGCCAAATACCTCCCAAAAAAACAGCGTGTCACTTCGGGCAACCACAAAATCGTGAGATACTCGGAATCGTGAGTACTGATTGGGTATCACGATTCCAAATCGTTTTGCGAGGATGAGGTACTCGCGATTACCGCGGATCCATTCAAGTACGATGAATACCGGATCCAACGATTACTTACAATAACTGGTACCGGAACCAACGATTACTTACAATAACTGGTACCGGAGCCAACGATTACTTACAATAACTGGTACCGGAACCAACGATTACCTACTGAACCTAGGGTTCGGATCCCGCGATTACCTGTGATTCTAGGGTTCGGACCCTGCGATTACCTATTGAACCTAGGGTTCGGACCCCGCGATTACCTACTGAACCTAGGGTTCGGACCCCGCGATTACCTGTGATTCTAGGGTCCGGACCCCGCGATTACCTGTGACTCTAGGGTCCGGACCCACGAGACCAAGTCCGAACCCGAGTAGTCTTGTGAGGTGCTACTTTGGTTAGGCTAAGTTGGCAACCTTAGACTAATAGTAGAACCTAATCTCTGGATCTAATTATACAGCGTAGAGAGAATTAGTAAGATTGTCTTAGGAACAGGGTTTCTTACAATCTGGGTGTGGCGTGATTCTATTCTGTACCGGTCTCTCACCTCTACCAGTAAGTCCCCGTCTTAAATATCCACACCTCAGGTGTTCTAGAAACAGCCTTAGAACCTGTAGCTTGTGCTGTCTGCTAACTAAACCAAACTATTACTAGTGATACAGGTTAACTCAGGTTACCTGTACCGTCTATCTAACCTTATCACACAAGCTCTTAGAACTATCTAGAAGAGAACTATCAGAAGAGATACTGCTAGTAACTCTGTACTGTCGAGGGAAAATACGGCGATACAGTTGTACTGCCGTGATGACAATTCCCTCTAGGGATAGCTTCATACCAAAAAATCCGACGCGGCATGCCGACGTACTGAAACGTACCGAAACGTACCAAACGTACAACCACGTACCAAAACGTACCAAACGTACCAAAACATACCAAATGTACCGGCAGAAAATGTCGTGCATTGCTCGTCATGTCTTCGGCAATTGACTGTCCGTTATTCGGAACGTTTTTTTTTTGTACTGCCGTGATGACAATTCCCTCTAGGGATAGCTTCATATCAAAAAATCCGACGCGGCATGCCGACGTACCGAAACGTACCGAAACGTACCAAACGTACAACCACGTACAACCACGTATCAAACGTATCAAAACGTACCAAATGTACCGGCAGAAAATGTCGTGCATTGCTCGTCATGTCTTCGGTTATCAACTTTGTGTTATTCGGAACGTTTTTCCGCATTTTTAGGGATAAGAAACGTGTTGGCTTTGATAAAATAAAATTTAAGGTAAGGCTGTAGACTAGTAGCCTTAATGGTGCCACGTTCTCCGATCCATGCAATGTAGCGGGCCATGGTAGCAGTTGTTGCTGCCAGCGGCGGTAGGCCTTGCTCTTCGCAGAACTGGAAGTAAGGCTTGATTGCGTTGTTGTACGTATCGGACGTGCTTTTCGCCCAAGCGGCGGTCAGCAATTCGAGCGTTTTTGCTCCAAGGCTGTCAGTGCCCAGTAGACGTTGCATGTAGGGGCGCATCGAGGCGGCCCACGGGTTGTTGCAGCCTGCCACCTCCACCTTGTAGCGGACCTTTGCTGGTCTGGTGGGGTAGGCTTGGACTGCTGGCCTGATGTGCCGTGTGTTGAACAGGGTCAGTGTAGCACTGACAGCGCCCCGGCGGAGGTACAACCAGGCCGGGAGGGAATCCGGAATACAGTGACGGGCCAATGAGGCTTGCCGACTGTACCGCGTCCGTGCCGCCGCCCGGGACGGAACAAGTGAGGTCGGGCCGGAAGGACCGTCTCGTGGCACGCCAATTCGGTAAGGGCCTGATGCCACGCTTTCCCTTGCCACCGGGGGGCGACCACCGTGGCTGCTGCGCCGCTCTGTTGTAGTTTCTGGGCGAGGTCGGGTAGCAGGGGCCATGGCGGGTTGCACCAGTTGTTTTTTGCTCTCCAATTCGCATCGGCGAGGTGAAGGGCGTCCACGGCTTCGCACGATGGGTCTAGCCAGTTCGCGTTGTAGCGGGGCAGTAGCGTGTTGAGAGCCGACGCAAACCGGTCGATTGTGTGCGGGCCGAAGTGTGTGTCCATTTCGTGGAACACCGCGGGGTCGAGTTGCCAGTCGTCGCTGTCGAGGTGTCGGCTGAGCTTGTCGGCCCACGTGTTTGCCGCAGAACGGATGTATCTGGGCCTGATGTGGATGTTGTTGGTGTCCAACAGGTACCATAACCGGCGTAATTCGTTCATCATCTCCGGGGAGCGGGACGTCAGGCCGGTCAGGACGTGGCAGACCGCATGGTTGTCTTCGTGGAGGAGGACGTTGCGGCCAGCCAGGTGTGGCAAGAAGCTGAGGACGGCCAGACGGACGGCCTTCAGTTCTTTCCAGGTAATGTGCTGCTGTTCGTCCTGTATTCCCCAGAAGCCGCGGGCTTCGAGTCTGCCGTTCAGGACTGCCCCCCATCCATACCCCGAACTGTCGCAGTGGATGTAGGCTGACTCGACCGGGCGGTGTATGTTCTTGCCGTTGGCGTGACTCGGTACTTGTGTCCACCACTGTAGATCTCGACTGAGCTGCGGAGAGAGACGGACGCGGCCTCCCCACTTGTCGCCGAGTACGGAGTGCAGTTCGCGGAGGAAGAATCTTGCCGCTGGAATTGCCAGAAAAAGGTACTGCGCCCGACCCGCGAATGACTGTAGTTCCTTGACAGGGAGCCATCTGCAGTTTCGGGTTGCACGTTGCAGTAGGTGACGAGCTTGTCTTGCGAGCTTCTGTAGCTTTTCCACCGGGGCGAAGAAGTAACCTGAAGCTGTGTCGATGTCGATGCCCAGGTGGTGGCCGTATTGCGTCGGCTCCCAAAAACCCTTGGAGGGGTGGCGGAGAAGGCCGAGATTGGTGAGGAGGCGGTCGACGCGCTGCCTGAGCGAGAGAGCGAGAGCACGAGTGGCGGCGAAGAGGAGAAAGTCGTCCACGTAAGGTAAGATTTTGGCTCCGCGCCACCGCGTGTGTCGGAGGAAGCGCTTGCTTGGTCTGTCGCTGTCGGGTTGTGTAGGCTTCCCGTTTTGTGTTGTAAACCCACCGGGGTCTGGTTGACGGAGGTGTCGTACGAATGTGTCCGTGAACGCGCAGAAGTGGTAAGGGCTGAGTGACCAGCCCATCGGGAGTCCAGCTAGTCGGTACAGCTGGCCGCGAACGTTTACGGTTAGATAGTCGCGCTGCTCTGGCACGATGCCCAGCGCGTAGAACCCGTCTTTTAGGTCGAACGAGAACATGTAGTCGCCCTTCCGAGTCAGATGACGAACGCCTAGCAAAGACTCCATCCGTAGTCGCTTTCTGACGCAGAAGCTGTTCATGTGTCGTAGGTCGACGATAAAACGCCACTGATTGTGGCCGGGCTTGGCGACTAAGAAGAGTCTTGACACGTACTTGCTGCAGGTGGTGCGTTCCCAGGCTCCCGTCTCCACGAAGCGCGCGAGCTCGGCCTCGACAAAGGTGAGCTGCTCGGGGGTAGCGTCCAGCAGTGAAGTACCTTGGTTGAACGGGGGTGGGGGTCGGTTGTTTAGGAAGGGAATAGTAACGCCCTCCCGGATCCACCGTAAGACTTGTCCGCTCGCGCCGATATCTTTCCAGGCTTGCCAGTTTCGCCGCACGCGATGACGCATGTAGTTTGAATCTGGGTTGCAGGAATCGGCGCGGCGGGTCACCCCGTCATTCGTCCTTGTCGGCCTCGGTCTTCTTGTGTGCCTTGTCGGTAGGGGGGAGGGGGCGGCCGCTCGTGCGGTCCTTTGGCTTGGCCTTGGTTTTGTCCGGCTTGTCCGGCTTATCGTTCGGCCTGTCCGGTTTGTCTGGTCTAGGCTTGTCGGCCTTGAACTGGGGAGCTGCTTGCGCTTTTGCAGCTGCTGTGATGCTGACTTCGAGTCGTTTGTCCTCCAGGGCTGCCAGGAGTCCGTCGACGACGTTGCCTCCACGATCGGAGGCGACAGTGTCGAAGCATCGTGAGTAGACGAGCCGCTCCGCGACGCGTTCTTCTCTGGTGAGAATCTTCTTGGCCTTGAAGCGTCTGATGTAGGTGAGTCGCGCTTCCCCCGCTGAGGCCACTGCTTGATTAGTACGTAGCGCTGCGTCGACGAGGGAGTAGGCGTAGGTTGTTTCGTCGGGGGTAGAGGTGACCGAGCGAAGCGTTTCCATAGCAGTTTCGAGTGCCGCGTTAACGGCGGCCGTAAACACACCATAGCAGAGCAGGTGTCGATACTCGTCGCGGGAAGAAATTCTCGCGTTGTCCGTAAAAAATTTGTCGGCCTCGTCGTGTCGAGGGTTCCACAGGCACGGGGCTGTTGTGCCAGATGGGGGTAGGCAGTCCGCGAACGTACGGGACGCGAATTCTGACCACTCTCTAGGGTCGATGTACTCTAGAGGGTTGGTTTTACTGTCAGTTGGTAGAGCGTCGAGCTCGAGTCGTCCACCCGCAGCGCTGTCGGAGTCGGCTGTGGGGATGGCTGAAGTAGTTGGTTTTGTTGACGCGGTTGCGACGGAGAGAGTTGCGACCTGGGCTGCTAACTGCTGCACAATCTGTGTTAGCAATTGCAGCTGGTCTGGCAGCTGTTCCGGCGCGTCACCGGGCGCAACGTAGAGGTAAGTAGGCAATACCAGGCGGTCTGCCATTTGGACTGACGGAGTGTGTTTTCGTGCGTCGTGCAGGAGACTCAGTGATCAACACCTTGCGTGGCTAGCAAGAGCCACGATGCCGTTTGCGTGAGCGATAGCTCTCGCAAAAGGCAGAAGGTGGACACACAATCGCTGCTGGTGTGTTATATAGGGTGCGGACCTTTTACTGTCCGTGCGCGCTTGGGCGCTTGAACCGTTAGGGAGATGTAGCGTCGGAGGTAACGCATGTAACGGAGGTAACGCCGGTTACTTCGTAATTTAGCCCTGTAATTCAAACCTCTATATTACTAATATGACCATAATAGCCGATTGATATTTCCAATACAGTAGTAGTAACAATATCATACAGAAATACTTACTTACATAATTCACTTATGTACAAATATCTCTCTCAGGCAAATATATTGCTCAGGCAACGAGCAGCGGAGTATCTAAGGATTATTCCCCTCTAGGAATAGCTTCATATCAAAAAATCCGACGCGGCTTGCCGACGTACCGAAACGTATCAAAACGTACCAAACGAACAATCACGTAATAAACGTACCAAAACGTATAACCACGTACCAAAACGTACCAAATGTACCGGCAGAAAATTTTGATGATTGCGCGTCATATCTTCGGTTATCAACTTTGTGTTATTCGGAACGTTTTTCCACATTTTCAGGGATAAGAAACGTGTTGGCTTTGATATAATAAAATAGACGTTTTATATTTCAAATACAGTGTATAATATCATACTGAAATTATTATCGGAGCACGGTCGAGGAGGGGGCGTCAGCCCCCTCGCGGTGCCTGTTGGCGCGTGCGCGGGATGGCTCGAAGCGATAGTTACAGGACGTTGAGGGAATATGAGAAGTTAATGGGAGTACGCACGGTGCCGCCTATATGAATATATCTAGTGCGCACATCAATATGTAGGAATACGTGTACGGGCACTGATTTCCTATAATAGCCCCTCTAGATCATTGACCGTACATATTTATGCAGGCTTAGAGGTTTGTCCGTTAGATTTCTTATCTATAGGTCATCGCCCGGTGCGTGACCGCTCCTTCTATTGCAAGCGACTTCTGTGTGGCCGTTGCTTCTGTGTCGAGCGACTTCTGTGTGGCCGCTGATTCTGAGGAGGTGGCCGTTGATGAACGGCGTCGGACTTGTGGCTAGTTTCATGTCGGGGCGGCTAGTCCCCTTGGTGCTAGGCGGCGCCGGCGGTGCGATGCCGGCCGATGTGCTAGAAGTGACTCGTGCGAGTGAGCCACCTCCGTGTGTGCGTGTGATTCTCCACTTGTGAACGACGTCTTGGTAGTCGCTAGTGTTCTCGGATGATGTCCGCTTGTGAGTGCTGACGGGTGGTCGCTCGGGTGGTGTCGTCCCGCGATGGCGGCGGTGGCGGCGAGTTGCCGGCCATTGTGTTTGCTGTACTTAAGCCAGTATTTGTCGCTAGCGCTCTAGGCACTTGACGTGTGCGTAGCGGAGGCGTGTGAGTGTCCGTAAGGCTAAGAGGGCCCATAACCTATTATCGGAGCACGGTCGAGGAGGGGGCCGCAGCCCCCTCGCGATGCCTATTGGCGCGTGCGCGGGATGGCTCGAAGCGACAGTTACAGGACGTTGAGGGAATATGAGAAGTTAATGGGAGTACGCACGGTGCCGCCTATGTGAATATATCTAGTGCGCACATCAATATGTAGGAATACGTGTACGGGCACTGATTTCCTATAATAGCCCCTCTAGATCATTGACCGTACATATTTATGCAGGCTTAGAGGTTTGTCCGTTAGATTTCTTATCTATAGGTCATCGCCTGGTGCGTGACCGCTCCTTCTATGGCAAGCGACTTCTGTGTGGCCGTTGCTTCTGTGTCGAGCGACTTCTGTGTGGCCGCTGATTCTGAGGAGGTGGCCGTTGATGAACGGCGTCGGACTTGTGGCTAGTTTCATGTCGGGGCGGCTAGTCCCCTTGGTGCTAGGCGGCGCCGGCGGTGCGATGCCGGCCGTAATGCTAGAAGTGACTCGTGCGAGTGAGCCACCTCCGTGTGTGCGTGTGATTCTCCACTTGTGAGCGATGTCTTGGTAGTCGCTAGTGTTCTCTTGATAGCCGCTTGCGAGCGACCGTGAACATGTGCTCCCTAGGCCGGTGTTGGGGTTGTGGTTGTCCCACGATGACGGCGGCGGCGGCGGTGAGTTGCCGGCATGGCGTCTACAGTACTTAAACCAGTATTTATCGCTAGCGTTTTAGGCACTTGACGTGTGCGTAGCGGAGACGCGTGAGTGTCCGTAAGGCTAAGAGGGCCCATAACCTATTATCGGAGCACGGTCGAGGAGGGGGCCGCAGCCCCCTCGCGATGCCTATTGGCGCGTGCGCGGGATGGCTCGAAGCGATAGTTACAGGACGTTGAGGGAATATGAGAAGTTAATGGGAGAACGCACGGTGCCGCCTATGTGAATATATCTAGTGCGCACATCAATATGTAGGAATACGTGTACGGGCACTGATTTCCTATAATAGCCCCTCTATATCATTGACCGTACATTTATGCAGGCTTAGAGGTTTGTCCGTTAGATTTCTTATCTATTGGTCATCGCCCGGTGCGTGACCGCTCCTTCTATGGCAAGCGACTTCTGTGTGGCCGTTGCTTCTGTGTCGAGCGACTTCTGTGTGGCCGCTGATTCTGAGGAGGTGGCCGTTGATGAACGGCGTCGGACTTGTGGCTAGTTTGATGTCGGGGCGGCTAGTCCCCTTGGTGCTAGGCGGTGCCGACGGTGCGATGCCGGCCGATGTGCTAGAAGTGACTCGTGCGAGTGAGCCACCTCCGTGTGTGCGTGTGATTCTCCACTTGTGAGCGACGTCTTGGTAGTCGCTAGTGTTCTCGGATGATGTCCGCTAGTGAGTGTTGACGGGTGGTCGCTCGGGTGGTGTTGTCCCGCGATGGCGGCGGTGGCGGCGAGTTGCCGGCCATGGTGTTTGCAGTACTTAAGCCAGTATATACCGCTAGCGCTATAGGCACTTGACGTGTGCGTAGCGGAGGCGTGTGAGTGTCCGTAAGGCTAAGAGGGCCCATAACCTATTATCGGAGCACGGTCGAGGAGGGGGCCGCAGCCCCCTCGCGGTGCCTGTTGGCGCGTGCGCGGGATGGCTCGAAGCGATAGTTACATGACGTTGAGGGAATATGAGAAGTTAATGGGAGTACGCACGCTGCCGCCTATATGAATATATCTAGTGCGCACATCAATATGTAGGAATACGTGTACGGGCACTGATTTCCTATAATAGAAATACTTACTTACGCAACTTACTTATGTACAAATATCTTTCTCCCTCTCCTGCTTATGTGCTTGTGTTCCTTAGAAAAGAGGAATCCAACGGTTTGTATATTGCTAAATAATCTATCTGACGCAGCAAACCTCACGTACGAGAACGTACAAACATATAGACTCTCTCTCTTCTCTCTCTTGTCGCTCTCCACCAAATGGGTGATTGATATTGAATATTTCTATAGATTCTTATCTGACGAGGCAAACCTCACGTACAAAAACGTATCAACAGGTAGATTTTATACACGGCTGGGCAGCACAATTATCTTACGTCACATCATATACCAATTAACACAAGAAAGGGCGATGCTGTGTTGCAATCGTTGTATGACCGTTATAATTACCGTTCTTTTTCTTTTCACATATTTATATGATTTACATGCCCGTTCAGGAATGCCAAACGTCGTTTCGCGTTCTCAATTCCGGACTGGTACCGTACTCGTTGTCCTTTATGAAGTGGGTTGAAATGATTTCGTTGCTCACATTTCTCACTTCACCTCGTCGAAACAAAAAGTCGATATATCGCTAAATCGTTTGTGGACGCGATAATTTGTCAAGTGCCCGGGGATATCGCCAACGTCAATCGAGGCAATTACAACCGGCGGCCTTCTCGTCATTTCCAAAGGTAATGCACACACTACATGTAAATAAATATTGCTACTTCAAAAATTTCTTACAAGAAAAAGCAGTGGAGGCCACCAAGCAAGAAAAAGAAAGAAAGGAAGAAAAAACCTAAGCCCGAGGAACAGGAAGGCATATAAATATTGCTACTCGTATCTTTCATTTAACAAATAGAAGATACCATTGGGCACATTTCTCACTTCAGCTCGCCACAGTAACTCAGTAACGATAACCGATAACAATAATAACCCTCTCTTGTTATTGTTAGCAAACGTACAATGACGTACTAAAGCGTACCAAACGTACCAATCATACAACCACGTACCAAAATGTACCAACTGTACCAGCCGAAATTTCGTGCATTGCTCGTCGTATTTTCGAATGTTAAATTCGCGTTATTCGGAACGTTTTTCCGCATTTTCAGGGATAAGAAACGTGTTGGCTTTGATATAATGAAGTACCCGATTGATATTTCATACTTATATAGTATTGGCCATATTTCCAATACAGTATACAAGGAGTGGCCCGTAGTTCTTTGTGCATGTCGTTCTTTGTATTTTTGTAATCATGTACAGACTAAGCTTATGTCTCTCTGTGCATGTCGTTCTTTGTATTTTTGTAATCATGTGCAGACTAAGCTTATGTCTCTCACTATGTGTTTTTGTAATCATTAAGATAGTCATTGGCTTTGATACAATAATGTACCCGATTAATATTTCATACTTATATAGCATTGGCCATATTTCCAATACAGTATGCAAGGAGTGGCCCGTAGTTCTTTGTGCATGTCGTTCTTTGTATTTTTATAATCATGTACAGACTAAGCTTATGTCTCTCTGTGCATGTCGTTCTTTGTATTTTTGTAATCATGTGCAGACTAAGCTTATGTCTCTCACTATGTGTTTTTGTAATCATTAAGATAGTCATTGGCTTTGATATAATAAAGTACCCGATTGATATTTCATACTTATATAGCATTGGCCATATTTCCAATACAGTATACAAGGAGTGGCCCGTAGTTCTTTGTGCATGTCGTTCTTTGTATTTTTGTAATCATGTACAGACTAAGCTTATGTCTCTCACTATGTGTTTTTGTAATCATTAAGATAGTCATTGGAGGCCCATAGTCGTGATACTTGTTTCACACACACACACACACACACACACACACACACACACACACACACACACACACACACACACACACACACACACACACACACACACACACACAATAACTCATTAACGATAATATATTGTACATTAATATTGCTAATCGTATCTTTCCTTCAACGAATTGAATAGATACCACTGGGCGCATTTCTCACTTTAGGTCGCCACAATAACTCAGTAACGATAATCCATAATAATATATGGAACCCTCTCTTGTTATTCCCTACCCACAGGTACCCATAAAACCCGGAATACAGCACTAAGATAGGACGCCCGGATCTCCTGAGAGCACAGCCTGCAACGCAGCGCTCGACTCGACCTATGGAGAAAGCCCGAAGACCTACTGCTTGAGGTTGGCCTCTCGGCCGGCCTCACATCTTGTCAAGAGGGGGAGCGTACGAGTGTGGCGAGTACTGTCCTGTGACAGTACGTTACAGGACTAGTACAAGTACTCGCTACGATATTTATACCGTACCTTCCACGGATGTAGTGTACTAGCAGTTACACTTGCCATTGTGAAGCTCGAGGACACTGTCCGCAGTACTGTATGTATATGTACCTCCCGGTATGTACAGTACGCACAGTGAGTTCTCCCATGCGTCAAGACGCTAGGCACGAGGCCAATTGGTTACGCAACCTGGCCTACAAAAGACTACGGACGTCGACACGTCGACACCTGCCTGGGGAAGCGTGACGCGTGACGAGACCGAAGGCGAGCTTTGCTAGACTATAAATAGTCTAGCACAATGGAGGGCGGTGACAGGATATTCCACAATGTAAATTCTTTCCTTCAATCCCCGCATAGCGACTGCTCCACTGTAGTTTGCTTACAGAACTACCAGCACTTTTTACTCATTGAACGCTTCCCATGAGAGATTTTGACTAGCAACCAGCCACTGAGAGGCTGGTTGTGACATTGGTTTCGGACCGTGGTTCGACCCCACGTTTTCACTCGCGAACTCATTTGCTGCTCGTTAGTGCTCGTTTGCATACCAGAGACTCAGAGAGATTGATTGGCAAGAAACCATGATACTGAGCGGTAGTGTAATTCGTGACTAGCGAGATATCCACAATCCGAGTTTGCCGAGGCAATACGATTGGACCAGATTGCGCAACTTGAAAGTTGGCAAGGTCTATTGACTTTACCTCGATGCGCAACAAAGTGTTGGCATGGTACGAGCCTGATGCGTAGACATGCTGAAGGGAGTCGATATGGAAGCACGAAGCAGTTGAACGGCCATCTAGTCACCGGCTTGCCGTGATCATCAGTGCGTACGGTCCGAGAAGAACCCCCACCTTCCACATTGGTTTCGGAGCCCACCCAGGCAACAATGGTGGATGTGGTCAACCATCCGGTCGCGAAGATTTTAATTCAATCGCAAATGCAATGACAGCTGAGGAGCGTAAGCGACACATGGACGAAGGACTTTGCTTCAAGTGCCACAAGAAGGGACACCGTTTGTTCCAATGCCCGGAGTTCAAAGGCAAGGCACCAATGCAACCTAAGAAGCAATGATGGTGGCAAGGCTGTTCTACAAATGAACTGGAGCAGCCGGCTACATCTACTGCCCAAGTACAGCAGTGAAACATCTTTCATCAATTGCCTCTCGATAACATCTCTCTGCAATCTTACGACACAGAGCTAGACAGACTAGAACAGATTTGTGCTAGCGTTTACCCGTATACGGCGGCGAATAGTTAAAACATGCCGCGAAAACGACCGGCATCCGCCCGGAAGGCTTCTCAACGGTAAGGAAACAAATCCCTTCCGTGCAGTAATATGCAGGGCGAAAATGAATATACGGGACATAATTTTTTTTTGTACTTATTTTTCTTAAATATAAATTACCATATGTTGTCGAACAGGAAAGCCGCGAAAGTGTCGGACATGGGAATTGAAAAGGAAGTCAAACGACGTGAGTTCCAGGACCTTGCGGCAGCGAAACTCAAGTAAGATTGCTAAGTATGATCACGTTACGTGTGACGCATGCATAAATTCATGTATACGAAGACATTACTCACAATACTTAGAAAGTCACTTCCTAACATGATATAAACATGAACTATACACATAGGCTTCCACATATAGCACTTATTCATTGAATGTGTACGAAGATACGCTACTTAAATAAGCATTACCATTATCCAACATGCGGCGGCAAAACGCAGGTAAGGCAAAACACAGATCAGACCGCTATATCGCGACACATAAATAACGAAATTATTTTTTTGAAAATGTGAAAGTTACCAATGTTATTCATAACAAAGCAAGTAAGCCAACCTGCGTTTTGTATCCCACCCAACTATACTCATACTCATATTACCTATGAAAACATTCAGCGAAGAAGTAATGATAAGATTTTGATAATAAGAATGTTAAAAATAAAGAACATGAACTTAAAGTACAAATAGTGATCAGAGTAGATTGACGCTCAGATTCATAAATTACTCCGTAAACTAAAAGAAAAATGGCAGCATTAAAAAGAAATAATTCGGGAAATATTATTAATAAATCACTCAATTTTTTGAATCCTTTTAATCAAATCTTTGATAATTGTGGTTAGATAGAGAGAGAGCCACGAAACTCAGGTAAGTACACCGCTTTCCTTTTCCATCTGTTCAATCTTGTAAGTATGTTGCGATAGCAAAGCTCGGGTAAGTAAGACTGCTTTCAAACAATTTCCTTCATTTGATTAAAACGGATTGTCGTACACGTTTTCATAGTAACTTTACATAATATTTAGTCAATTTGGTAAGATGCGTTTGATATTTATATTTATATATTTCCATTGTGCAACAGGAAAGCAACGGAGGTGTCGGAGGTGGGGGTTGAAAAGGAGTCAAAACAAGTGTCGATGAAGTCCATTGCGGCGGCAAAACACAGGTCAGACCGCTATATCGCAACACATAAACAACGAAATGAATTTTTTGAAAATGTGAAAGTTACCAATGTCATTCATAACAAAGCAAGTAAGCCAATCTCCGTTGTGTATCCCACCCAACTATAATCATGCTCGTATTACCTATGAAATCATTCAGCGAAGGAGTAATGGTAAGATTTTAATAATGGACATACATCACGGCGTCTTAGTGTCATGTGAGAGTAATTGCTTTTTTGTTAGTATCTAATTTTCAATGCATAGTTTTGTACCTTTCAACTTGTACAAATCCTTCAGTCGTATCGTATTTTAGGAATCTCTGTACATTATTCTTGTATTTGTATTGCACAACAGGAAAGAGGCGGACATGCACCACGAGAATGTAGCCTTACATCACCACGTGGCCACGAAACTCAGGTAAGTACACCGCTTTCCTTTTCCACCTGTTCAATCTTGTAAGTATGTTGCGGTAGCAAAGCTCGGGTAAGTTAAAACGCAATAAAACTATTTTCATCTTTAACTTGAAAATCATTGTCAATCATTCATTTTACATATGCACATTGATTCCGTACTATCTATGTACTAGGAAGGACTTTTGTATTTATAAATGTATTTCCATTGTGCAACAGGAAAGCAACGGAGGTGTCGAAGGTGAGAGTTGAAAGGGAAGCGAAAAAAGTGTCGATGAAGTCCGTTGCGGTGGCAAAGCTCATGTAAGTAAGACTACCTTAGACCCTTTTCCTTCACTTGCTTGAAAAGGATTGTCGTGCACTTTTCCATATAAATGTACACAATATGTAGTATGTTTGGTACGATGCATGTTGATATTTATGTAATTGTATTTCTATTATGCAACAGGAAAGCAACGGAAGTGTCGGAGATGGGGATTGAAAAGCAAACAAAAAAACTGTCGATGAAGTCCGTTGCGGCGGCAAAACACAGGTCAGACCGCTATGTCGCAACACATAACCAACGATTTCTAGTAGCTCGTATAGGAAGAATTTTACAATACTGTCGTAATAGCAATTGTTATTAACGAGAATAGGCATACAACTTTTGTTACATGTTTGCTTACGTATTGTCTTATGAATAACATTGTTAACTTATAATAGGACATCCATATATGCCACTATGATTGTCCATATATGTCACGTATGGAGGCATGTCCTATAGCGATTTTCACACAGATGAGCATAACGGTTCTATGCCATTCGTACTTACCGATTTTAGTCATCGCGCTGCAATTATCTAACGCAAGTTGTTTTACTTTCCTTTCAATTTTAATCTCCGACACTTCCGCTGACTTTCTCTTGCCACGGCAGTGTTATGCCCATTATTGCTAACGAAAAGTGCTGTTACGATAATATTGCAATATTACTCCTACACGAGCCACAAGAAAAGCAGGAGGAGTAGTTATATGTATGGATGTCCTAACATTATTGAATATGAATCGAATGGAAGTGTGGAAGTTCACAATGTTGTTCATAACACAACGCGTAAGGAAATAAGTTCAACGATAATCATGCTCATACTAGTTAGAAAACGTTTAGTGAAGGAAACCTAACAACCCACGATGTAAACTTACTTAATATCACACGTATTTAAATATCACAACATGTATGTGTTTACATTGCGTACATACAGGAATACAACGGAGATTGCGTCGGAGAAAACAGCCGCACGAAATTTTGACGAAGTCGACTACATCAATCGGGCATTTGATGGTCATCCTTCGGTATCTACCATTGATAGTCTGGCAGTCCGAATCGGGCTTGAGAATGTCACATTACATGTAAGTAATTCGCACTGTATAAATATATAAGACAAAAATTAAGCATCCTTCCTTGTGTTGGTGACTGCCCTCGCATTGAGTGAATAAAAGGTAGGTATATGTGAAATAAAGCTTGTATATATAATCATATAACATATGCAAACTCTCCCGCAACCACATTCATGCCGCCTGATGCCGTTTGTTTTACTGCACTTCTAAATATCATCTTTGCATGTGGTGCCCTTCTTATCATAGGATGACGATAAACTTGGGGATATCGATCTTCACCGTTTGCGGACTGGACCAGAAGCTCGTGCATTTAAGGTGTGTTATTGAGTTCCAATATATATTCCATTGCAGAAAATGAAAATTTCCCATTCAACAACGTCAATTCACACAAGTTTTGAAATATTGAAGTTTGCAAATGTATGTAAGTTTTCTATTGAACAACGACATTCACACCTGAAGTTTTAAAATATGGCACTTGAAGTTCAATACTCATTCATTCCATGCTATACTGAAATGCATTTGCGTTGCATTTATGCTATTTATTTTGAACACTTAAATCACGATTAATGCAACACGTAGCACATCTCAATTACACGATATCATTAACATTCGCAGTTTTCACACACGAAGAACGCTTTAATAATGCGATACTCGTTCATAGCTTACGCGTTTTTTAAATGTTAAAAGCATTGCGTAGATGGAACAAGATAACGCTATTTCCGTAAATCATTTCTTGTAACCAAATGCATATTGTATTATACCTAAGAATCATCTAAATAAATATAAGGTACAAGAAGAGCTACATAAACCTAGTAGATTAAGCTGGCGCCCGCCGGCGGCGCAGCGGCGGCGGCCCCGGAGGAGGGTGCGCTCGCAGGCCCGTCGGCATCCCCTCACCTCCCCGTGGTGGGCGCTGGAAACCCCGTAGCCGTGCCAGGCCTGGCACGGTAGGGGGCTAAGAGGGCCGACAGCTCGATCCGTGGGATCAGCAGCTGTCGGGAAAGCCCTGTACAGAGGGCTTTTGAAAAAAATAATTTCTGTGCACTACCGGCGCCAAGATCTCCCGCTCGGCCCGTCCGATATGTTTTTTCGCGCACAGATACTCCTAGATACAGCCTTACTTTTAGGAGTGGGACCTGTACTACGGCAGCGTTTGATGGCGAGGAGGGTACGGCCGGATCAGCGGTGGGAGGCGGGTGTTGGAGCTGGTGGTGGCCAGCCGGGAAGCAGCGCCAGGAAAGGGCGCTCGCTAGCTATCGACCAGCCCTGTGCCGGTCGAACCTTGCCGAGGGGTGAGGCAAGACATGGCACAGGACGGTGGCTAGTCGCAGGCGGAGGAGCGGCTACAGGAGGCGGCGGCGATCCTCAGGATCAGCCGCCGCCGAAAAGCCCTGTACGGAGGGCTTTTTTCGGAAACTAAAACAATGTCCGTACCCGGCGTCGAGCTAGTCGGGGAGCAGCACCAGGGTAGGGCGCTCACTAGCGCGCCGCTACGTCGTCCAGCGTCATCTCCCGGGGGGAGGAGTCAGCTGGGACGGCAAGGAGGACAGTCGCGATGGGAGGAGCGACACGATCTGGCGGCGACGACCCTTTGGGTCGGCGCCGCCGGAAAACCCGGCACGGAGGGTTTTTGCTTAATTCCGGGCGCCCGCGGCCCGCCGGATCCGGCCACGGTGACCTGCCCCCCCCCCTCTTCGACACCCACTACCCCGACAGACCTTCATACTCCTAGGAGTCCTTGAGCGTGGGCCCGGGTGAGCGCGGAGGCCCCCGCTCCAGAAAAGGCTGCTCGGTGGACGCGCGATCAGAGGGGGGAGGGTACGGCCACAGGCCGGACAACCGACAGGTACCCGGGTACCAGACAGAGAAAAAACCGAGGAAATGGGCGGGGAAAATTCAGGCGCGGAGGCAGGAGCGCTAGTTTTTTCTATGTCTGTGTGTCTCGGTCCCCCCCACCTGCCCTCGAGGTGATGGGGGACCTCGACACGGAGGACCGCCGCGTCGGTGGACGCGGCAAGACCTTGGGGCGGGGTTTACGGGATGGAGCGGCGGGATCGACGAGCGACCGCGCGAGGAGGGGTTTTTTGCCAGCCTTTCCCCTCCTTCCTTCGGCAAGACCGAAGTCACGCGGGAGCTAGATTAGGCTGGCCCGTCGTCCCTCCCGAACGCCGACCGGCCTAGGCCGGTCGACACCCCGGTTCGGCGGGAGCGGGCCGTGCATCGTGAAGGTCGAGCAGCAGTTTAGTTTTGCATTTCTAGACAAGTGGATTTATTTTTAGATCTGTTTTTCTTGATTACAAAATTATTACGCTGTTACTGCTTAGGTGGGGGGACTGTGGCAATTACTGAGGTTGCTTACAGTTATATAACTCCCGAGGAACGTCGAGACACACATTGCAGATAGGTGTGCCGATAAGAAATGAACCTGGTCGGAGAGACCCGGGCCCAACTTGCTAATAAGTCATGTATGGCGAAGTAGAGTGGCCCGTGAGACGACACTCGGTCCAGTTTGCCGGGACATGTTGTGAACAATTTCAATTTCAATTTCAATAGATTAAGCTAAGAACTATCACCAAGAAACAAAAAGAATAAATTGACGATATAATGTACATGTACAGTTGTAACAAACTCGTCTTGTATCAATGCGGTACTCATCCATCTAGACTATACTAATCCACCATATACTAATCCACCATTGCGATATTCGGTGAAACAACATGACATATTTAAAGCTTATACAACCGAATAGGACATGTCCACAAATCATATAAGTTGTATTTAAAATAGATTTTAAATACTACATCTATATAATAATGATGAACTCGTATTCATCTTTGACCAGGCACGAGAGTCTACCCGCTCAAATGTTGACGAGCGGAAGATAATACATCAAATGCAAGAAGACATGGCCGACCGATGTGTGAATTTCAAAGTATGCGGTGTATGTCAATGCATTGAGGCGGGATCCAAATCAACGTCGCTTCATGCTGTATACCAAGAAATTGGCCTCCAACCGCTTTTGCAATTATTAGGTCCTGGGACAGATAGTCTTACAGTAGGAAACATTAGCTTCCCTCGCTTCCGACAGTCTATGCCTGGACGTTACGGTGATGTGAAAGCGGCGACTACTAGACTGCCCCGCCGGATGTCGGACGACCATCGTCTAGTGGTGGCGGAAATATATCATGGTTCGAATTTGGAAGACATTCCTGTGTGTCGGAAGTGCGACATGGCGCTCCGGAAAAAAAACCTCCCTACCGAAAGTATCCGATCGTTGGACGTAGGATGTTGCCCCCATGGGTTGCAACAAGTTGGACTTACGCTCGTCGAACGGGCGCTTGTTGGGTTTGTGGTCACCTCCTCTTACCTGATCACCATACAAGACAATAGCTACCGAAATTGCGCTCCTTTCCGCCACAAGGCCTTGCATGGCCACTTCGTCGCGTTTCCGAAGCCGACCGCCACAGCCATCCTTGGCAAACTTCAGCCTGTCATGCCTGCTTATGACCCCGCGGATCTTACAACCTTAATTCGAGTGGTCTTCATAACAGCGGGGGATGTTGAGTCTGCAAGGCAAATTCTCCGTAGCGGGAAAGTGACGGAGTTAACAATACGCGCGTTTGTCGTCATTCCATGGCTAGAATGGTTTCAGCAAACCCATGCTGAGCATAGTCGCCGCA
Source organism: Tetraselmis chui (assembly GCA_026401115.1). NCBI lineage: Eukaryota > Viridiplantae > Chlorophyta > Chlorodendrophyceae > Chlorodendrales > Chlorodendraceae > Tetraselmis > Tetraselmis chui. The sequence goes on from JAPMLY010000301.1 coordinate 72,842, forward strand.
GTGGCCACAAATGGGAGCCTCGCGAAGATGTTGTGGAAATCATTCGGCGTCGGTTCCATGACCCCGACCGTAAACCCGTTATGCCGGAGGAGCTTGTCACCGGTGCCGTAGTGTATAGCGGTCGGACGGGAGAGGAGATGCTCAAAGCATCCGACGCCGCCAGCAAAGCCGAATATCAACGGACCCCAACCACCGCTACGGAGGCTAATTCGACTTATACAGACGACATGTCCGCTGCGGGCGAGGGAGAGTATTATCAAGCTTTTTCCATTGTTCACGACGGAGACGTTGCAGATGACGACCCCGTTGTACAAGGTACGATATACAATTTCTTCCTAGCGTACACTATCACTCATAGACACGTATTTATTTACGTACACTCATGCCATAAATATTTACTTGTTTCCTTTCTTAATATCCGTTTTATGTTCTCATTGTAGATTACTATAGCCCTACGTACTTAAACGTTCTACTTCTTTAATTCAACGGCAATATATGAGCTGCAGACTTAGATACATACGTACATAAATTCGTAGATACGACATACTTAAATTTATAGAAATATACACTCCACCCCGTCCCCTATCTTAGAGACCTTTCAACCTTTATGCCTTACTTCCGTCATGAATCTCACGATTATTGGCATTCCTTAATTTTCGGACGCGGTCGTTCCACAGGTCAACATCGCCGTCCCAGCGCCCAAACGCCTCCGCCGCCAGAAAACGTCCTTCTCATGGGCCGCTCCGAAGAAATTCTGAACGACTACGATCCCAACTTCTTTGTCGTCGCGATGGCGACGGACTTCCCGCACGGAGCGGGCAGCCGCCCGCCAGGCATGTCTCTTGAGAGATACATAGAGATTCTAACGCGCCGACACGGAAGCGTCCACCAACATGCGCACAGCGTCACCGCAATGGCGAACACGAAAATGCGGCATGAGAGCAGCCTCCACAGCCAGCTACAGCTCCGCCGTAGCCCGCGCACGGCCATCGCGTTGGCATCGGCGACCAAGGAGCAGATGGAGCGAGTGGGGTACTTGATCGCGACTAGAAGTCGGCCCACTTTCGACGACAGACAAGACAATGTCATAAACACTCTTTATCACGGCATCATGACCACGACGTGATGAAGGCCATGATTCAAAACCCCACCGCTCCCGCATTGTTCTACGACATCGTGATGGACGTGGTGCGAGTTCGCATGTTCGGCTTGGCGCCTGAAACCGGCCGAGCAATCGCGGGATCGTCCGGGCACTTCGGGCCCGTCGTGGCGCACGCTTGTCAAACAGAAGAGAGCGGGCGGCAGGCGCACCACGGGCACGGCATGTGCGTCTCCGCCGTGTTGTCCCTTCCGCTCCTTCGCTCCTTGCTACACCGGTTCGGCGATTCCATTGTTCGGTGGATGGCTAGTCTTACCACGGCGCAGATGGAAGAGGTTGAGGTGGATGGAGTGGACGGTTCCCGAGACGCGGGTGTCTACCCGGGGCAAGCGTCGTTCGACCGGCACGTAAAGCAGGACCTCTCAATCCGGAACTTCGCTATGCCCGACCCCGCGAACATGCCCACAGACAGCCAAGCGTACCGGGACCATGTTGCGCGCTGCCAAGCCAAGCACGTAAATCACGGCCGCCACACGTCGCGGTGCCGCCAAGGCGGGCACCGCGGGAACGATGACGACTGTGGCGAAGGCTTCTCCCTTCCTTACCCGGAACGTTGCGATACGGATCCGACGTATGATCGCGACCGCCAAGTCATCCTCATGCCACGAAACCGCGGAAAAATCATCATGCACAGCCGGGCGGTTTTGCTCGCTTTCAACTGCAACAACAACGTTTTCTTCTCCGGCGTCCATAACGTGCGCCTACCGCGGCATAGGAAAAGCAAGGTCGAGCCCGGTATGTCCACGACCCCGCGACTACCGCGGCTGAGTCTATTCCCCCCACAACCGTCACGAGCTCGGATGACGACGATGCTGCCGACGCCGCGCCAACGAAAGACAAGCGCATATCCACGGCAGACACGCCACCGGTCTTCGATACCATCACCGAGGACGTGCGGAACATCGCGTGCTACAACCGCTTCTACGGAAGTAAGCACCGGCGCAACGTAAATGCATTATCACACCTCTGCATTCTCATAACAATTCCATTCCGACTGTTGTTTAAGTACCTCCTAACTTATGTCCGCCTTCAACACCGCAGGTAAAATGGACACCGCCTCCAACTCGCACGTCATCCTCATGCTGCTCGCGAGCATTATGAAGAAGCACCCTCATTTAAGTCCATTCCTTTGCCCTCATTACAAATTTCTCTTTCCCTCGAAGACACCCCCCAGCAGAAATTGACACGCCTCGTGAACGCCGCCGTGCATCAGCAGTCAGTGTCGGCGATCCTTTGCGCCACCATCTGCATGCGCAATCCGGTGCACCGCACCTCCTTCGAGACAAATTTTCACCCCCTCTACGCGATCGTCCGATTCCTTGTCGATCCAGGACATGTTGGCAATGGCACCGAATGGGAGGAAGTGCACGTAGACGCCGCCGCGAACCATCGCTTGCGCTTGCGCCTTCCGCCGGGCTCGGACTACTTGCTGAGGCGTGTCAAAGACGTGCCTGACATGCACATCGGTTCCTACGAGTTCTATGCTTACTACGAGAATCGGAAGGAGGCCACTGGCTCCGCGTCCACACGCACGCGCCGTGAGCGCTTCGCCTACCACCCGAGTCACCCCGGAGCGGCCGAAAACGTCGTCTTCCGCCGCGCCCGCGCTCAAGTTCCCCTAACCTACGGAACCATGGTGGCGTGTCCCACTACTCCGCTCGACCCCGGTGACTCACGCTCTGTGGAGGCACATGAGGAGTACGCCATAATGTGCATCGCCATGTTCGGAAACGTGTACGGGAAGATTTCGCCGGCGGCCCAGCACTCGGGTGAGAGCGGCACGTCCCCCGCGTCCACGCACTGCCATCGGCCGATAGTCGCGCCACCGGACGCTCGGTTCCTGCCGCAGGCCGGTGAGACATGGATGGGCGCGTGGGAAAGAGAGCGCGCCGCAATGACAGACAAGCGCCGCCGGGTGTGCGACCGCCTCCTCGAAAACAACAATGACATCGTCCGCGCCAAAAATACGGCCCGGACGGATGTGCTCGTACAGCGCGACGAGATGCGGCAAGCTGAGACAGACGCCGGGACGCCAAACATGCACCAAGAACACGCACACCACGTCGATCCCACCCTAGAGGTTTTCGTGGACTTGCCCGAGGCCGTGCCCAGCCGCACCGGGAAACTCACAATGGCTGCTGAGTACGCAGAAGAAGTTCGAGTGATGCTGCGCCATGGTAAGCCGTCACCCTCGAAGGAGACGACCCGAAACATCGCAACCGTCCGTGCCACGCCCGAGGATTTCAAGGACCACGAGGCGAGGTGGAAACATGACGTTAAGGGCTACAACCGCCGCGCCGCGAACGAACAACAAGGTGAAGCCGACAATACAGCCGGCGTCGGGGGGGATGGGGCCGATGCTTCGGGCCGCGCCTCCACCACCTTTGTAAGCGTCGAGCCGCGGCCATGCACCCCGGTCGCGGGCGCCTCGGCACCGACTTCTTCGAGCCGCCCAACATGGGACATGCTTCCGCACAAGCCCGGCATAAAAGAAACGGCGGAACTGTTTCACGTCGCGAAGGAGCAACACCTGACTCTCCATCTCGGATGCCAATATCTGCTGGACCTGTTGAGCAACGGGGGCAACATATCCGCGGTGCCCCCCTTGCGGATGAAACAGATCGGGCCGCCTGGGACCGGGAAGAGCGCGGCGGTCATCGCCATCGTGTGGTTCGCGCACGGGGTCGCGCGATGGATCGCCGTCACCGCCTACACTCATCGAGCGGTCATCAACCTCATGGGCGACATCGGAGCGACCACCGCTAACATGGTATTCGGCACATCGAGCGACCTTTTATTATTATTGAGGTGGGGAAATGACACGCCGATGCGGGGGACGCGAGCGAAGTTAGATCTTCAAGAGACATGGAAAGACATCCGTCTACTCATCGTGGACGAGCTGTTCACCATGACGGGTAAGCACTTCGCGGCCATTGAGCAACAACTCTTTTTAACCATGCGAGACTGCGGCCGCACGCCAGACTCCTCCCACTCTCTGTTCGGCGGAATTGGCGTCCTTCTGACGGGCGACCACCATCAGAATCGTCCGGTTCACGGCGCGCCGCTGTTTCAAGGCAACGGGGACATCCGTGCCGGCACGGCGGCCGACGCCGCCAGTCGTACCGCAGCGAACGCCCAGCGCGACGGCCCCGGATGGGACACCCAGTTCGTAAGCAACGCGCGCGGCCGCCACATTCTCGGTCAGGTGCACACCACCGTGATGTTACAGACGCAGTTCCGTATGGAGCCCGACCTCTCCGCTCTCAACGACCGCCTACGGGGCGGGCGCCTCACGGACGCCGATTTTGACGGCATCAACGCCTGCGCGATTGGAGCACCAGAAAAACCCGCCTCCATCCACCACCCGAACCTTCGCAACGCGCATTTCATGGTGCTACGTCATACTGTGGGCGACGCTATTGTCCACGCCTTGCTTCCGCGTCGCGCCGCAGAAGATCAACAACAACTCATCCGATGGAGCGCCAAAGACAGGATGCGCATTGGCCGCGACGACGCTTGGACGCCGGTCACCGATCGCTGCCTCCGCGCCCTCCTCGGCCGCCTGGCACACAACAGGACGGGAGACGTTCCGAGCGTTATGTACTTCTACAACGGCTTGCCGTACATATTCCGGCATAGCGTAAACATAGACTACTTCTATTCCAACAACAACAGCGCCACCGCAGTCGCTCTCTTGCTGGATGACGCGACCGCGCGACACCCATCGCCGGACGCGCCGGTTGTTACCCTCGGAGGCATGCCGCGTGCCATGGTGGTGCGTCCGCACACTTTCGGCATCCCTCTGCACCGCGTTTGTCACGACCTTCCGGACGGCCATGTTGCAGTCCTGCCCACAACCGTGTACTTCACGCTGCGCTTCCCGACCGCCTTTCGCCTTGAGAGCGGGTCCATTGTCAAGAGCATCCAAATCCAGCGCGTCGGCTTCAGCATGATTCCGGACATCGCCTTCACGGACTTCTTCGCGCAAGGCGCAACTTTCTCGCGAGACAAGACGTACGTGCTAGACTTACGCCCGCCGAACGCCAGCGCCAAAAACCTTTCGAGCGTGGTCGTCGCTATGAGCCGCCTTCGCACCTTCGGCGCCTTGACCCTCTTGCTGCCCCTTTGGCCCCGCGACGCTAACAAAGCCGCGCGGGAAAAAGCAAAAGAACGCTTGCGCAGAGCTTGGCATCCCGACGCAGACGTGACCGCGACGGACCACATGTTCCGTGCCGAGTACACCGCCACCCTCCAGCGCCTCGCAGCCGACACACATGCCACCGCCCCGGTCGCGCTCGCCGACGCGCTTCTGCGGAGCCTTCACGACGACAATCCGCCAACATACGACGATGGGCTGCAATATCGCCTTTCCATGCCGGAGGCTCCTCACATCGCCAACGACGCGCACGGCCGCCATCGGCCGCCATCTCCGCCGTCACGACCTCGCAAACGCCGGGCCCAACTAACATCGACATCTACCACCCGAGTGGTCCGACGCCTTCCGACGCCGCCGCCTATAGCATGCTCGCCGACCCCGTCTCCAACGCTACGGGGACGCGACGCCTTTCTCCAAGACAACGCCCTACGAATTGTAGACGTCCCGGCGGACGGGTCGTGCGGCTTCACAGCGGTGGCCGTCGCCATGGGCATCATACCACCTCCAACGTTCGGCTGGTCCAATTCCCACAACCGACACACGTGGGACTTGTTGAACCAGCTCCGGACTCTCGCGGCCACGCAGCTCCTCCACAACAGCGACGTCAGGCAGCTTTACTCCAAGGAGTTCTTGTTCCTCGAATGCACTACCGACCTACACGACGAGATTCAAAATATGCTACGGCTCACTCTCGATGAGGAACCGCCCTCTCCCGGCACCATCCTGCCCGTAAGCTCGTGGATGCTATATTCCACCCTTAGGGTATTCGCCATCGCTTTCGAACGGCCATTCATTCTACTTTTCGACAACGCGGAGTACCCGTGCTTCGAGTTCTTCTGCCACCATCGCGGCGAGTGCAACTTCACCGCTACCGCATTGGACGCAAAGCAGGCGACTATGGAAGAACTGCGATTCCATCTAAAGGAAGAGCACCCCGCCACCGCACCACCCATCGTTGTGACGGCAGACGGCAAGGACCCCGACAGTACACTCACGCACTACCAAGCGTGCGTGCCGTCGTGACTCTTGTGCTCTCCCAAGCATTCATTTACCCGAGGATTGACACATTCATCATATCATATTATATGTATGAATTAACTAGCGATCACACATTCGAATTTATATGTAAACAATATTTAATTCCAGCCAAATGTCACATCCGGACCCAATCCCATCTCATGCATCGCCGCCCACGTTCGCATCACTCGCATCAACCAGGGATCCCCCACCTCCCATGCATATCGTTTGTAAGCAACTATCCCACGCGACCCTAGAGGGGATCTCCTCGCTCCGCACCCCCCGCGCGCGCGCAAGCGCGCGCCCTGCAGTAAGAGAGTCACTGAATATCGCTAAGATACAGGTACCATTTTGAGGAAATAAATAATGTCAGATACTAGCACTTAGCTAAATGGCTAGGATATGACACTCTCCCCTCCTTAAGCACCAGCGTCCTCGCTGTGCAGTACTCAGGGTCTTGGTTTCTTGGGGGTTCTTGCAGGCCAGCGATTGCGAAATCTGACAAAGTCAGGGGTGCCAGAAAATTCTCGATAAACATCCGTTCGAAGAAATTCGGAAAAGATGCTTAAGTGGTTGACTCCTCGCATGGGTTCCCAAGTGTCCTCGCTAGGTACGTTGAACGGTGCTGCCCAGCGGACCTTAAACAAAAGTCCCGTGCCATTGGAGTTAAAAGCCACGTCGAGTATTTTGTCGACTTCAAATCGCTTCGCATCGTGCACAATCGGAATTGGCTGCGCACTGTTTGCATGTTCTGGTTCTGAATTCCATTTTTCCAGTAGACTGGCATGTACAACATCGTGAATCCGTACTCCAGGGGGTAGCTTAAGCCGAAATGCAACCGGGGAAACTTCCTCCGTAATGAGAAACGGTCCAATGTAGCGGTCGCGTAGTTTAGAACATGGCTGTTGTACAAACCGTATATTGTCGCCTTGAGCTTAACCTTGTCGCCAACTGTAAAAGGTACTGGTAACCGGTGCCGATTTGCAGCGTCTTGCATGTGTGCATGGGCTGCTTTGACGCAGTCGTGGGCAAATCTGTGCATCTCGACCAGAATCTTCACTTGCTCCGGTAAAGTACGGCTAGGCTCGTTATCTTCAAATGTAGCCGTCGTTGGAGATGTCGGCTCAAATCCTAGCGTCGCCTTAAATGGAGACATAGTCGTTGACGTAGAAACCGCTGCGTTGATCGCGAACTCCACGTTGGTAAGGTGTTGAACCCAGTCGTCGTGCAAGGGGTGCACATAGCATCGTATGACTTGCTCCCATGTCTGGTTTACTCGTTCAGTTTGGCCATCTGTCTGGGGGTGATAGCTCGTAGAGATATTAAGCTTGGTGCCAACAGCCCTAAATAGGGTTTGCCAGAAGTCGCTCATAAACCGGGGATCTCGATCGGATATTAATTTCCGTGGTAAGCCAAACTGCCGAAAAACAGCGCGGTGCATATTTTTTGCTAATTGTTCCGCTGTAATCGTTTTCGTAATTGGCTCGACAATCGTCCGTTTCGTAAGCATACAGACGAATACCACCACAGCATCATACCCATCGCACTCAGGAAGGTCCGTAATCAGGTCAAGCGATACATGCTCAAAGGGCCTGGTCGGTACCTCATGCGATTGAAGGAGTCCATAAGGCTTGTGTCGCGCTGCCTTGTTGCGTTGACATGTAACACAGTTGCGTACATAGTGTTGTACTGTCCGCTTTATGTTAGGCCACCAAAACGTCCGGGTTACTGCTGCCAATAGTCGAATAATACCAGGGTGTCCCGCGGTCGGTGCGTCGTGTAGTTCGTACAGTACTCTTGATCGCAATGTAGAGACGTTCGGAACATACAGTCTTGTTCCGTAGGCGTACAAGAGTCCATTAGATTGACGTACCAGCCAGGTAGGCAGAGATTTCCGGGTAAGCAGATATTTGTCCGAATCGTAAGCGCTTTTGATTTCCGCATGAAGTCCAGAGTCAGGATGTAACCGGGATTCCAGGGAAAAAATCTGCGCGTGTAACTCGCATTCTGCTTCGTCGTTGGTCCAATCGCGTAACAGTTGCAGCTTCTGTAATGAGTCCTTTAGGTCAGGTCGGCGAGACAGAGCGTCTGCCTGGTTGACTGCTCCCTTCTTGTATACGATGTCCATCTGTCGTTGGTAAGGTGCTAGAACTTGAAGCCATCGCACCTGTCGAGTAGACAAATCGCGCTGCCGAAAGAAGTGTCGCAACGTGTCATGGTCCGTAATTACTGTAAATCCCGCCGCGCCATCTAAGTAGCAACGGAACTTCAGTAGAGCGTCGCGAACTGCCAGTAGCTCTTGTTCGTGGACATGATAGTGTACCTCATGCTTGTTCATCCTTCGAGCATGGTACGCAACAAGTTGTAATCCAATACCTTGGTCTTGTAACAACACAGCTCCTACTGCAAATCCAGAAGCATCTGTGTACAGTGTGTACCTTGCATTAGGAGAAGTGTCAGGAATTACCAGTACTGGTGCACGTACCATCGCGTCTTTAATTTGCTCGAATGCTGACTCGGCTTGAGGAGTCCAGCGAAATTCCGGTGTCTTCTTGGTCAGGTCCGTTAATGGGGTTGCTAGGGTTGCGAATTGGTTGATAAACTTCCGGTAATATCCAGCAAGTCCCAGAAATCCACGTACTTCAGTCACAGATTTCGGTCGGGGCCAATTCTGTACTGCCTCAACCTTGTCGGGGTCTGTGAAACGGGTACACGGAAATGCCATCACCGGGAATCGAACCCGGCACCTCCGTGTCCGGAGCCGTACGCCGTAACCAAGTACCGCGCCTAAAAGTCGGTACCCGATGGGAATATATGAGATATATATACCCCCGTACTGCCCAAGCAACGGGCTCCCGCAGTACATCAACTACTGGCTAGGTAGTAGGGCCAAGACTCCCCCGGAGTACAACGTACGGATGTGTCCATTATCGTGCCAACCACGGGGATCTCACAACACTCCCCCTAATGGACACCATCCGATCGACTCCGGTCAAACCCTAGCAACCCGCGTCATACGCGGAGGGCCCATAACCTGTGAAACGGGTACACGGAAATGCCATCACCGGGAATCGAACCCGGCGCCTCCGTGTCCGGAGCCGTACGCCGTAACCAAGTACCGCGCCTAAAAGTCGGTACCCGATGGGAATATATGAGATATATATACCCCCGTACTGCCCAAGCAACGGGCTCCCGCAATACATCAACTACTGGCTAGGTAGTAGGGCCAAGACTCCCCCGGAGTACAATGTACGGATGTGTCCATTATCGTGCCAACCACGGGGATCTCACAACAGGGTCCATTCGGATCTGTCCAGCTTCCACCACATGCCCAAGAAAATTGACGCTCGATCGTCCGAAGTAACACTTAGAGAGTTTGATATGCAACTGGTGTCGCTGCAGCTCTCGTAACACGAGTCGAATATGCTCGAGGTGTTCGTCGGCCGTCTTACTGTAGATCAACACGTCGTCCAGATATACCACGCAGAACTTGCCAAGATACGGGGCCAAAACTCGATTCATCATCGCTTGGAATCCAGCTGGGGCATTACAAAGTCCAAAGGGTAGAACGCAATATTCGAACAATCCGTAATGAGTTCGGAATGCTGTCTTATGTATGTCGCGCTCCTTGACTCGAACTTGATGATAGCCTTTATACAGGTCCAACGTGCTGAAATAGTGAGCCCCATATAGCGAGTCGAGTAACTCATCAATCCGGGGTAACGGTGTTCGGTCTTTCCTCGTGAGGTCGTTGAGTTTCCGGTAGTCTACGCACATACGCATGGTACCATCCTTCTTGCGTACAAATAAAATCGGGGCACCGTACGGAGATTTAGACGGACGAATCCAGCCTTTTGCGAGTAAGTCTTGCAACTGTACTTGAACCTCCCGGAGTTCTGCTGGTGACATACGGTACGTTCGCTCCTTGGGTGGTTCATCGCACTCCAAATTAATTTCAAAGTCACACTCGCGAGTTGGCGGTAGACCGTCAGGCTCCTTGATAATGTCCGTAAACTCATTCAGGGAATCTCGTAACGAAGTCGTCCACTCAGGTTGTTGATAAGTGTTGATGTCGTCGACCGCGTCCTGTACTTCTCGTAGTCCAATCACGAAGAGGTCTGCTGGTTGTTGTCTAAGCAGCTTTGCCATCGCATCCGCCTCCAAGTGATGTACTGCCACATGTACGGTGTACTCGTCGCCAGACACCATAGCTTCGCCAGTTTTACGGTCGCGAATCGTTTTAGTAGACCAATCTATATCCGGGTTGACGGCTTGTAACCAAGGTTGACCGAGGATGATGTCGAATTTATCCAGTTCTGTCGTAATTGCGTCCAGACGTATGTCCAGGGTCCCTACTGTGAGCACTTCATTCCGTAGTCGCTGGCGAGTCGTAGTTGTACTACCATCTGCCAATTTTATCCGGTATTTCTCTCCAATAACCGTCGGGATGTGATGCTCCCGTACCCACTCAGCCTTGCAGAAATTTTCCGAAGCGCCAGAGTCAACCAAAATACGGCATCGATGTCCGCGTAAGGTGCCTCCCAACACTAACAGACTTGTTCTTGACTGGGTTGTGGATACATGTAGCGTCGCAGGAACACTGTCTTCTAGTCGGACGTTCTTGTTCATCCACCCGTCGATCGGTTTCCCAAAAGTCTCGTAACGAAGAGGGAACTGCTGATCTCCACAGACTACATAACCCGTACGCCGTGCCGAAATTAATTCCTTCCAGGTAGCCCATACTGCCGAAGAAGTTGACGTAGCGTCCGGTATCGATCCGGGTCGAACGCGAGCGATATGCACGTAGTGCTTATTTTGTCCGGAAGACTCCGTCCCTAAAAGGCGTAAATTTGTTTCGCTCACCTTAAATCGAGTTGTCTCCGTAAGAGCTCGCACTGCTGTGTATTCCGGGGTCGCGTCTTCAATCTCCTGTTTGCCACCAGGAACCCAGACCATGCCAGTGTCCTCTTTCGCTAGTAACACTCGTCGGCCATCGGTAACTAGAGTCGTCGAGTGAGTCCAGTAGGTCTTCGGGGGATTCTGTAGATTCTGAGGCAAAAATCGAACTCGATCGGTGTCGTCGACGTAGACTTGCGTCGTCCATCTTGTCGGTCCAACATCTTGCCTTCTTCCTTCTATTCCATCGTTCGTGGGGCAGGTAAACACATGTTCTTTCGCCGCCAGCTCGTCGACAAGTCGGAAATTTCGCAGCAGCTTGAACCATGGTTTTGCCCTCCATTTTGGAACCACTATAACCGCTCTCAGATGGGGATGAAGCAGTTTACTCCGCAAATAATGGCCCAAAAAATCTTCCAATTCATTAAATGGCGCATTTAGCCAAATTCTCCGGTACTTCTGTAAATCTCTCTCCTGAAACGGGCGCGCCGGACAGCAAAAATCCTCCGCCACTTGAGAATTAAGGCCGTCATTATCGCTAGCTCCATCTAAGTCGAAAGGTCCGTAGGTCTGAGAGTACTTCAGGAAATACTCCCTATTCATCATCCAGTCGCTAAAGTCCTTGCTCCTAAAGACTGGCCTCAATGTCGTTTGAGGTAACGGGTCTCGTACTTCTTCTGTTCTGGTCTCTTCCTGAGTCGCTGTAGGAGACGAAACCTAATCCTGCAGCTTGCCGCGAGCTGCCAACTCAGGTCTCACTTTCCCGGCCGGGATTTCCTCGTTCTGTCATTCTTCTTGTTCTTTCTGTCTGGGCAGTCGATAGCGATGTGTCCCTTCTTGTGGCAAATGAAGCACTTGCCCTCCTTCTTAAATCTGTCGACCTCCTCTTGAGTGAGGCGTCTAATCTCGTACAGCTCCCGCGGCTTTTCTTCGGTCGCGCCATGCGATTCTTCCTCCGACTCACTGTCGATCTCCTCCACTGCCTCTGAAAAGTCGCTGTCTTCTTCGATGGCGTTCAGTCGGCCTGTCGAGCGTTGGGTCGTCTCAATCTTGGTCTCCGCTGCCTCCGCTCGCAGAGCTGCTTGAATCGCCTCGTGTAGGGTCTTAGGGTTTTTCAGGGCAACCTCCTTATGAATCGAGGGTCTCAAACCGCGCTGGAAGTCATGTACGTTATCTTCTTCGTGACGGTGAGGAAGCTCCAATAATTGTTCTCGAAAATAGTTCGCGTACTTAAGGACCGTGGTTTTCTGTCTCGCTTTGTCCAAATTCAATCTCGCTTGTTCTGCCGGTGTTCTTCCGCAGAATTCCTGAATCAAGGATTTTTCCATCTCAGAAACTCCGGAAAATCCTCCACCGACTTCATCTCCAGTCTGCGCAACTTGGGAGTACCACCACTTCGATAGTGGTCCTTCCAGAAAGCCAGATACCCATTACACTCCTCTTTGCTCTTCAGGGTTAACGCTGTGATACCGTAGATACCCTCGTGCATGTCGGAACCAGTTTCTCAGCTCGTCGATGTTAGTCGCAGCGATGCTCTTGATCTTGGCTGGTTTGACATCGTTCGGCATCATGCTTGGCATCTCTCGCGTCCTCTCCGATCTCAATTGTTCTCCTCGAAGAAAATTCTCCGTTTCTCGGCTTATGTTCACTCGTCCTTCAAAATGTATGGAACCGTTGTCGACGTGGTCACGCAGTTGAGATAGCTCAGTCGAAAAAGTGTCAACTCGGTTACTTAGTCGAAGTAGCATCTCGGTGACGTGTACCGACATAGGCTCCATCGTGGGACTCGATCCTTCTCGCACTGTCTGTCTTCCACCATCTGTCGACGTCGGATGTGTCGGCCCAAAAGGCGCCCCCTCTGGTCGACCATCAACTTCCTCTGGCAGTCTCTCTCCTGCTCGGTTAGACATCTTCGTCTCGTCTAGCTGTTCTGAGGCTCCGAAACCACGTGTGAGGTGCTACTTTGGTTAGGCTAAGTTGGCAACCTTAGACTAATAGTAGAACCTAATCTCTGGATCTAATTATACAGCGTAGAGAGAATTAGTAAGATTGTCTTAGGAACAGGGTTTCTTACAATCTGGGTGTGGCGTGATTCTATTCTGTACCGGTCTCTCACCTCTACCAGTAAGTCCCCGTCTTAAATATCCACACTTCAAGTGTTCTAGAAACAGCCTTAGAACCTGTAGCTTGTGCTGTCTGCTAACTAAACCAAACTATTACTAGTGATACAGGTCAACTCAGGTTACGTGTACCGTCTATCTAACCTTATCACACAAGCTCTTAGAACTATCTAGAAGAGAACTATCTAGAAGAGATACTGCTAGTAACTCTGTACTATCGAGGGAAAATACGGCGATACAGTTGTACTGCCGTGATGACAATAAAAGAGTCACTGAATATCGCTAAGATATTGTTTTGCTTACAAGAAGAACCAGATGAGCACGGACAGGGAAAGTGGGAGGGGAAACAAGAGGGCAAGAGTGACAAGAGGATCACGGAATCCAAAGCACAGCAAAAGGAAAGCACTACATTGTGCATAAACCTAGCAGATTATACTAAGGAAACTCTTAAGCCACGCCGAGAATGCAGCACTTGGAGGCGACAAGCGGCGCCTCACGCGCCGCTCGAGGAAGCACGGGGACGCTTGCGGCCCATGGCGCGGGTGAAGAGCGCCGTGGCCGGAGAAGGCATCCCAGCCGAGGAAGAAGCGGCCTCCGTGCCGTCCGCAGCGGCGGACAAACCACGCAAGACGTTGTCCGCGTGAGCAACATGGACGGCGAGAGAGACCTTTCGACGCCAGGAGGCCAACAACTTGCCCACGTGCATCCCTTTAGATGCGGCTGCCTGCTTGGCTAGCTCCGTCAAGAAAGCCGTGGCGTGGCCGCCAAGAGTACCAAATTCCGTGACTGCAAAGGGAATGAAGCGGATGTCGGGGCGACTCCTCAACCCCTCCGAGTACTTCTCGAACTTGGTCTTCTCAGCACGGCGGAGAGCGACTTCGGGTGACGGGGGGCTAGACACGCCGAACAAACCGGAAACCACGGCATCAAGGGCAAGTTTTGAGCCTCGGATGCCGTGATAGTGCAAGACACCCACATCCGCGGGGAGACCGTCGTTGCCGTTGGGGAGTTGAACTAACATCGTGGGATCTGTGAGGACCTCGACGCCAACCCCGAGCGCGCCACGAACCTCGGAGATGATTTCCGCAAGGGCCGTCACTAACCAAGAGTGAGCGGTGTGGACCGAAGCATCTCCGCCGCAACGAGCCAAATGGTCCGCAAAAGCAGTGGCCCACGCATCATCCGACATGTCAACACCCGCCGACGAGAACGCACCCCGCATAGCTTGAACCGAGAGATGGCAAGAAGCACAAGCAGTGGGGGAGCGTAGAGAAGAGAGGATGCGAGATGAGGGTAGGCCGAAGATGCGACAGACCGCGACGCGGAAAACTGCGTCGTAGTGCTCAGGGAACTTGTCACGGAGCTCGCCCAGGCGACCCGAAGTAGGCGGGTCCGAAGCCAAAAACGCAAGGGCGCCGTGGCCGAGACGAGATAGAAAACGCCTAGACTCCGGCCGAGCGCGGTTGGAAAACGTGGGAGCGAGCTTCGCGAAGCGAAACAAGTTGACACGCTCACTGATGTCGGCTTGTAGCTTTGGAAAGATGTCCGTGGCAAACGCAGAAAGAGGGACGAGCGAGGGTAGGCCATCAAGGGACTGGGCAATCTGCTCGTTGTTTGATCGGGCTTCGGCAACGCAGCCGGCGCGAGCCACCGTTGGACGTTTCGGGGGGAGCATCGCTAAGGCTGTGGTTATCAAAGGTTCAGACTCGGCGAGAGCGTGAGAACCGCACGCAGCGTCCAAGCGCGCCCACGACGAAGCGAGTTCTAACGACCACATGGGTTCGTTATCGCCGTCGTCTCCGTCCGGTGTACCATGCCTACGGGACACCGCTGTGGTCATAGCACTCGCTAACCGTCCATACATGGTCGGCTCCATTGGAACATCGTCTTGGGAATCCCCGCGCACGCGAGCGTCTTGTGTTGTAAGGAAACGAATAGCTGAGCCCACTGCCAAACCGGCCGCTCCGACATGGGCCGCATCCGCCAAGGCAGCCAAATCCCCCACCCCCATGCCGCCGAAACGTATGGGAAGAGACATCTCGGAGCGAGTGTTGCTGGGTAGGCTAGATGCGGGAAGGCCCAATATCTCAGCCGCCACATCTAGGGTGGCATTGTCAGCGCGCTCGAGGAATGTTTCGACGGTATCACCGTAGCCCTCACCCCTGCCAAGACCTCGGGGGACTGTACGGGCAAAGTGTCCGAAGCGGCGGTTGCAATGTTGATGGATACGAAGCGCAGTGTGAGTGTGCCGGTGAGCCGCTAGACCCCTTAGACGTTCGCCGTAGGCCTCATACTTACTTAAGGCCGTTTCGAACACGTCTCGAGCAAAATCGGATGTACCCATTGGCCCCCCCAATACTTTCGTCCCTTCCGTGGAGACATTTACTCCCCGCATGATGTGGCCGTCGGGTAAGTTATCGAAAGCATCACCGACACCCAAAGGGGAATACAAACAGTTTTTGCGGATGGTTACGGTGAGGCCAACGCTAGCATACGCCTCCGGCATAGCGTCGCCAATAGCCACGAGAGACGGAGGGGGTCCCAAGAAGTGAACATCGTCAGAATAACCGCAGAGAACGGATTCGTTCGGGGCAATCGCAGCCAATTGCTTGTATACCCTGGAGGCAACAATTGCGAAGAACATGGCCCCGAGGACGCAACCTTGATGGACTCCGCGGGTACTCGGAATGCGCATGGCCGGGCCGTGAGCATTTGATGAGTCATAAACGTACAAGGTAGATGGACGGCCATACAACATAGTAGCGACGCGGAGCAACGGTCGAAGCGCGGGATTTGCGGACAACTCCTCAAACAAGGGACGCCGCAGGAACTCGTTGAACGCGTTGGATGCGTCGCCTTGCATGTCCGCCCAGTCCGGTGAAGCGTCAAGCGCGGCTCGAACCATGAATTGTACGATCTCAACCCCGCCGCGAACGCCGACGCCAAATTGGTGCCGAGCAGCCAACCATTGAGACACTTCGTCACCAATTACGGCGAGAAGCGCGCGAGTCGCGAAACGAACTAAAACGGAGCCAATTCCAATCGGGCGCAACGTCCCCTTTTGGTCGCGAAGTTCTTGCTCTTGTGCGCGTCGTTGTTCGGGATCGAGCTTGTCTAGCGGGATAAGTGTGGCAGAGGCAAGGAATGAAGCAACGCCGGGTGGAACCTCTGCGTTCACGATGGCTTCGGCTAAACCGGTGAGAGTGCAAGGGGAACCCAACGCGCGAAGAGTTTCAAACCTCCAACCGTCGACGTGAGGACTAGATTTTCGAGGGCATCTAGCAACGACCTCCATAATATCGACTTCCGAAGCGCGGAGTTTGATACGAGGGAGGGAGAAGGGATCCGGCAACACGTCCGCGAGGTCGTCATCGTCTTGTGGGTGCAACCGTGATAATTCCTCGTGCACCCCACGACCACTTGCAACGGGGTTGGAGCTTAGGGCCTCCATAGCACGGCGGTACTCCCCAACCGCAGCTAGACTAGCCGCCCGGTTGGCGACCTTGGCCGAGACGCCGTTATGAAAGGGTTGCGAAGGGGAGATGGGGTCGGTACCGGCCCTCGAAAGTGAGGTAGGTGGTGGTGCCCGCCCATTGGTAAGGGATGCGTGGGCGCGAGCGGCGGAAAACAATGTATCAAGATCTCCTGACGCCCAATGGGCTAAGCGGTTGTCACGGTAATCGGCGACCGGGTCAGGGGGCAGATGCCCCGCAGAAGTGAAATCAGCCATGGGGCGCAAAACTAAGCGCGGAAATAAAAGCAACGCCGCCCAAGCCGCTTCCGCGGAAGCCCCTTGGGTGGCCCTACCGCGGAAAGACAAAACGCAACCGACAAGTTCCTCGAAGACCGGCTTGACGAGGCGTACCACCGAAGGGGGGACGCCGGTCGAGGACGTACTAGATCGGAAAGAAAGGAGGTAGGACTCGAAGAAGGCTTTAGAGTTCTCCCCGCCAGTGGCCCCATGATTAAGGCACCATTGGACGGCGGGGGGCAAGGACTGGGGATGCGGCGGGGACGGCCGACCACGCGGGAGCGAAGCACCGTATGCCGGTTGTTGGGATGGCGTAGTATTGCGGTGAGAGCATGAATGTAGGTGTCTACTAAGGCCACCGCTCCGAAAGTATCGTCCGCAAAAAGTGCACGGCGCGAGAAGGTGGCGATCGGCATCCACAACTGGGCAATTGTCGGGCGCAAAAGTGCACGTTGTCGCGGGGGAGTTTAGATGGGCGCATAGCGCTTGAAGGGTCGGGAACGACGCTGAGCAACTAACGCACCTCAAAGGAGCGGGGGGTAAAAAACGAGACGGAGTATGTCCAGGTCGTAAGGCATGCGAAGGCGCTTGAGCGTTAGTAGGTGATGATGTCGGAAGGTCACCCGGAGCGGGGGCCATAGGGCACGACCTTGCCCCGCCGCCGGGCGACCGGCCTAGAGGTGGCGGTGGAGGACGCCGATGACTATGTCCCGGCCGGGTCGCCGCGGCGGACATCCGGGGTGGCACGTGTGTCGCGTCCTAATATAAGTAGAACACGCCGGGTCGAAGAAGGGGGGGGGGGTATGTGGCTTGGACTATACCGGAAGTCGCCCGAGGTGGCGCTGTGGCGTGCCTTGGAGGGAAGATTCGCCGCCGACGTGGTGGGCTCCTCGATGCCGGTCCGTCGCGCCTCTAGCCTCGCGTTGCTTGTAGTGGGGAGCCTTGGAGCCCGCGATGGAGATGCTCAAGAAAAGAGCAAAGAAGCTATTTGGTACCCGTGTACCAACCACAGCAAGAGTCGGAAGGCAACTCCGTCGTACAACGCCGTATCGTAGCGGGGCGCCAAGCGATAAAGGATGACCTTGCAAATAGCGGGCTCCGAGTACGGGTAGCGATTAGAATGAACTTAGAGCAGTACTGAAGCTGTGGTACCCGTACAATGATAGCGATGACGCGTGCCGATGCCTTGAGCCTTGCTGAAGGGGATGACCACGCGCGGGCGAAAGTTGTAGCGGTACCGGTAGCGGCCAAGGGTCTCGAGGATGCCGATAATAGGGGCGGTACGGGTAGTTGTACCCGGTCACGGGTCGAGCGACGAATAAAAGATCCCGGGAGGGTCACGCTGGCGATGGTACAAATAAAACGCACCGGAGCCGCCGACGGCGAGTGACCGCGGACGATAAAAAGGAGAACTTTATGTACATGTACCGCGCGATGCCACAGCGTAGGAGAGCGCCGAGACAAAAGCAAACACGAATAGGCGGGCAGGCGTCACGCTCACCGCTACCAAGTTCCGAGCTCGCGGGCTCCCGACCCAAGCTCAGCCGCGCATGCGCATGCGGTGGCGGCGGCGGAATTAGATACAGGTACCATTTAGAGGAAATAAATAATGTCAGATACTAGCACTTAGCTAAATGGCTAGGATATGACAAGTCTCGTGGATTCGCGGCTCCTTAGGATCCGGATCCAGTCCCTGCTGATCCTCACGAATACCCCGCCGAGCGCACCCCCCTCCGGGCCTCCGAGCGCACCCCCCACTGGGGCCGCCATATTATTGATTATGTGTCGCCGGCAAGCGCCCACCCTCGCAATCCATATCATTGATTACGTGTCCGAGTCGCTATATGCTTTGTTCAATACGCACCACCTCTCAAGAACTACATAATATTGACCCTCAGACGGTCCAACTGCGCGCGTCCTACGACACTATCTCCCTTACGGGTGGATTCTCGGATGTTGATCCCGCGGTACTTGCCACTACCCTCGACACAGATCTTTCGGTGTATGTGGGTCAAGAGGATGAGTTTGCCCCCCCACCTGCCGCCTCTCCGGATGCGATGGCCCCGAGCATGACTTGCTTACAAGCTCAAACTCCCCATGCTCGAATGCTCCTACTCGTCCGAGTAGGGGAAGTACATGAAGGGCCATCTTCAATGAAGCATTTTGCGCACTCTTAAGGCATGTTTCCCCCTCGATCTCTTTAGTCTTTCTGCCCCCCTTCCCTCCCCCTCCCCCTCGGATTACTTGCGCGTTGTTTCGGGAGTTGGACGTGGGGCTTTTGCTATGTTCTTTGCTTCGCATGAGTCTAGCTTCCGTGTTCCCACTGATTGCTGCATGATGGTGGCGCACCGGGTGCTTGGCCTCACGCCGGACCACGCCCCTCATGTCCAAAAGTGTCCGCGATACAATGAGCCCCCTGGTGATCTCCGTGGCTTTGCCTTCTCCTCTCCGGCCTTGTCCGCTTCCATGTCCAGGGAGCGGACGATGATCTCCATGCTCATGGACTATATTCCTAGTTTACCTTGCTCGCATTACATTATTCGGCGCTATGATTGCATTGTTCACGTTGTGGAGGAGTTCATGGCTAAGGCGAGGGCGATTAAGGGGCGGGACTTGCGTTTGGAGGTTCGCCAATTCCGATATGGGGCCTCTTGCGATCGCCATAGGGATGTTTTTTGGCTTGATTTTCCGGTCCCGCATAATCACTGGGTTGTGGACGCTAGATGCGGTCACTAGTGCGCCCACAAATTGCAATGTTCCGGCTCTGTGAGCTCCGCTTCCGCTTCTTGGACCCTGGCAGCCTTGTATTAGGAGCTCAACACGGTAAGCATGATGCCGACATCCGCACTTCGTCCTCCCTTGACACGCCGTCCATTCATATTGTTCATGATCTTTACCCCTTCGCCCGCCGCCCTTGCTTGAGGACGGGAGTCGATTGACTCTAATGGCGGCCGAGTTGGTTGATCGCTTGGCCATGTTGGCGATTGTTCGACGTTTTCCAAGCTTAGGTGCGGCGGACTCTCGCTCTTTGAGGGGCTGAAAGTCATACCCGCTTGGAGGAATTTGTACGGCGGTCTACATATGCCACCTTTCGTCGATTCCTTGGGGACGTGCGTCGAGAGATTATGCAACCTCTTTTGTGGCACGCTCGGTTCATGTCTTCGTAATGCCTTGCATGAAGGTGGTGTTGCTGTTGTTGCCTGCCTCCCTGCTCCGCGGGCTGTGGCTTCGTTGTCTCCCATACTTATCCTTTGTTGTTTGGATTCCACTTCTTTCTTTGTAGTAATTTGTTTCTGTTTAATTAATGGTGCTATCATGATGATGATATCAGGAGCTTACATTGATATAGATAGGCTTAATTTAGAAATACACGCAATCCACGCTCACCCGGCAATATAAATCCTTACTCCCTGTCGCGGACTTTTTTGTATCAAATATACGGGCGGTGTGGGTAGGAGCAAGTACGGGTAGCAAAAGAGCAAGTACGTGTAGCGAAAGTTTATCGCTAGTAGATAAAGCAGAAGACAAAACCGGGAGCATGAATAGGCATTGATGGTATGACACCTGTACGGGAGGGTGTATGTGTGTAAGGCGACGCGGCGGTACCTGGTACGGTAGTGCTTCGACATGCTGTTATATTCCGCCGTGGAATCAATAAAGCGGAACTTGACCGGGGCGGGAATAAATTAATCCTTACCTGCCGTTGTACCTACTACATTTATTTCTTTGCATTTATTACGCGTCGTCTCCTCCCTCAAGCAAGGAAGGTGAGCTCCAGACATCCGCAGTAGACCCGCGGTAGGTTAGTCCGTCGGTCCCCATAGCTGTAGACTGCCCCACCCGTTACTTCGCTCTCCAACCGGGAGCGCAAGCAAGCAGGCGAGTTTCGTCAAACAAACAACGTGTCTTCGCGTCGCGACTCAGGTCTGCAAGTATCCACACTGGTACTTCTTCCGGCTGTGCCGGGTGGTCAGGTTGCGCATTTCTCGCCTGCCTGATCCCGCAGTTGGCCAGACGCGGCCTTTTACCACCGCAGTAAGTAAAAACTCGCCTCCAGCCGACTCCTGGAAATCTACTGACTAACAGGTTCCTAACAGTCTCCGCAAGCTTTTTGACAGCAAGACGGGCCAACATACTTCCTACACCGGTTTCTTGCCCATTCGTTCCTTGTGCAGTGCTTGTGGGGAATAAGAAGGGGGGCCGTGTAGACGGGCTTCGCGCTTGACCGCCGCCCGATCTACTTTGTTTATTTGTTTAAAAAATAAGCTGAGTGAGACCCAAAACCCACCTCGAGGGTGCACCAGGTCAGCGGGATGGAGGACACCGTGCGTGGCACATCTCTAGACAAGTTGATAATGGGTGGGGATATCAGGAGCTAATTCAATGCAAAGCGCTATCTACCCCGGCAACTGTGACGTTGGGTTTCATACTGTGGCTGCCGCTCGTGTCGCTCTCGTCGCCATCCTAGTCGCGGTGCTTGACCAAGTACCCGTACTTGTTGACTTTGTACGTCAACAATGAGATCACTGCACACCACCAGTGACAACCTCCCAAGCAACAAAGCCTTAACGACAAGCGCGCGTGTTCCTATGCAGTTCCTGTGCAGGGGCCCGCCTGTTAGGATAATCAGGATGGCGTCTGCTCGGACCTTAACTTTCGTCGTGGCGCTCCTCCTCGTCTCCTCAGGTTATTCAATTGTTGCCGTCAACGAGAAAGTAAACTGGCACTGTTGTCTCATACCTTTGGCTCTCCATCGTCACTCTGACCCCGCTCCACTCATTATTCGTATACCAGGGGTAGCCCAGGACGCTATCTCCACGGTGGCTATGACTGGCGTAACCGCTGCTAGCGAGCTAACGCAGGAGCCAGTCGGGGTTGCGTTCAACCTTCTCACGACATCCCAACCCTCTGTGACATCTGAGAATGCAACAGAAAATATCGAAGAGGATATCACTGCAACGCCCCTCTCTGCCTTCACACCAGATGTAGTGACCGTCGTGGCGGATGCGGTGTTGGAGCCGCTGGCTAGAGTCACGGCAGACGCTGTCGTCGATGTCGATAGCGCACCTTCAGTCGCAGAGCTAGCGACAGTCGCTCCCGACGTCGACGACAAGCCGGAAACGACCACGACGCCCTGGCTCACTACTACGCCCTTATCGACAGCAGACGCAGGATCCATGCCGGTGGAGTCCGTCACTACGACCGAGGTTACGTCCCTAAACTCAATGGCTACGGAGGGCGAGAGCACACCCACAGTGCACGCAGTGGAGACGACAGGTGTCCCGACGTTTGAAGCGCTCGATACATTTGGCGTCGAGACGGAGTCAATGAATCGCGACGAAACACCCTCGGCAGTTGTCGACACCCCCACACCTACGCTTTCACCCACAGCTGCCCCAACCCTCGCGCCCACTCCCGCACGTACCCCGGCCCCCACTCCGACCCCGGAGGAGCCCACCCCAACCTTCATGCCCGACGTCACTCCCACCCCCACGGCAACACCGCTCCCGGCTCCCGAGTTTACAGCAGTGAAGTTGGAAGGAGCAGGCACACAAGGTATCTACCCCTCACTTAGCCCTACCCAACTATTTTGGTTGACTGAGTACGAGGCTAACTCTGTGATGCGCTTCGTTTCCTCATCCAACCGCAGTCGTGTTTGTGGATGTGTTCGTCACTCAAGTCGTTCGCGTGAACTTTCTGCTGTTCCTCGCCTCATCACCGGTACCGCACACTGAGCTTGTGGCCGAATTCGATGGTCCGCTCTGCTCCTCGATCGGGCTCCCGTCCTCGTCCCCGAGGTAAGCGCTCTGGCCTCGTTTTATTGAACTTGTACTCCATGAGCCTATGGTGGCGGTGCCCACTCACTCACCACTCGTTGCACTCAATGCACAGTGGCATCGATGACGCGGACGGGGATATCAGCTGCGCTGTGGTGAAAGGATCTATCGACACCATGCCGCCCAGTCCGCCACCACCACCACCACCGAGCCCCCCACCCCCACCCAACTTCCCCCCGTCTCCATTCGCGGTGCACACGGAGTACGGCGTCCTAGACAACTTTGGCTTCTTCGGCGGTCGCCGTAAACTCACCATCGCCGATGAGGTGGGTGAGGCATTCTCTGTTATAACCAACCTCATACCCCTCACCGAGCTTGGCGTCAACTGACCAGGCTCTCTTATCGATGCACTGTGGTCCAGGCTGCGGAAATGGTCCAGTCTGAGGGGAGCTTCACCCTGCGCGGTCTCAGTCCAGCCGAGTCTTACGTTCTTTACCTCTTGGTAAATTGTTGCCCTCGCATGCGAGCCACCCAAGTTGCAGTCACTGCGTAGTCTCGCTTGAAATGACTGACGAGATTGGAACTCGCAGGCAGTGAACAGCAATGGGGATACTTCGGAGCTGTATTCAGCCCCTCTCAACCCGCTGCCCCCTCCCTCTCCCCCTTCCCCTCCACCACCTGTACCGTCGAGTCCACCGTTGCCGCCTCCCCCGGTGCCGCCGCCCTCTCCCCCTCCCACGCCCCCGGCCCCGACCACCACCCCGCTCCCCACAACCATGCCCACCATTAGCCAACGAGAGCTTGAGGTGACGGCAGCGCCCGTCAATACCGCGCCGCCACCGCTTGCGACGGTGAAGGTGACGCTGATGTTGGTTGGAGCGGATGTTGTGCCTCTCAATGGTAAGGCGCCACTGCTAAGTTTCCATTATGTCACCATTCACGACTGTTGCAACCATCTCTCCCTCCACTCCTCCATGTAGCACCTGCAGCAGAGAAAGCGAAGCATTAGCAGCATATAAACGCACCATAATGTGCACATCTGATGGCATGGTTTGTCAAACTGGCTTGATGGGTTCGCTAATGGATAAGGCTTGGGTCCTGTTATTTATTCAGATGTAGATGATTATGCACAGCTCAATAACGCTGCCCAAATGAACTTGAATGTCCCCGTAATGCAGTCTTCAAGCTGCGCGCCATCCAGCAAGGCACACTGGCCGTACTGAGACAAGCGGGCGCTCGTGGCTTGGAGCTGATGGAAGTGATGGACCACACATATGTGCGGCCCACGCCTGCACCCACCCAAGGTTCGCCCCCCCTGGGACGTGTATGTAACAGATTGTCGAAGAAATTATGTTTGTAAATCCCGTTGCTGTTAAATGACGAGCTGAAAAAAGTGTTTATCGTTTGTTTAGCTCCCACGCTAGCCCCAACACCCGCTCCCACACCCGCTCAGAGTCCTCCACCTCCACCCAATCCTCCCCCGTTGCCACCAAGTCCTCCTTCCCCTCCTCCTCGCCCGCCTCCCGCTCCCCGCATCCCGTTCACGGCTGGGGGTCGACGCCTCCTGCAGGTACCACCCCTTGCCATGTCCAACTTGTTTTTCAAATTGTTTTTGCCTCACTCCCGATCGACCGCAACGCTGGCAGCTCAAACCTCCATCTTTGCGTCCCGCATGAGAGTAGGACGATCCCAATGCAGCTCTGATTGAAATCGAAGTATACGCGACTACGGAGGATGCAGCAGCGGTATGTCGTCAAGAACACCCTCCAACCCTGTTAAACTGTGACACTTAACGGCAGGCACCCCCGCCAAGTCCTGTCATCTGTCATAACCACGTTCACGTCTTTTTCCTTCAGGTGGTTCGCGCGCTAATCGACTCCATTGCCGACGGTTCCCTGAGCTCTTCTATCGCAATGTATGGCGGGCCAATATCGAAACTGGTCAGTCTTCCCCTATTTGTTCGTGACCATGTCACGAGATTGGATGCTGTCCTCTTTCGGTATCAATGCTGCGTATATGGCTCTACTTGTCACAACCGCGCGCCAGCTAACCTGCCATATTGTTTTGCTCTTTCACGTAGATTCAGGTGCATGGCGGCTTCGAACTGATCGAGCCAGTTATTCCGACCACCACAGCAGCGCCCAAACCAACGACTACAGTGGAGGTTATGCCTCCCCTCGGCGATGACGTGCCGTCCTCCATCCCTGCCGCCGTGGAGGCCCGCAGTACATCAGAGCCTCTTCCGGATTTTGATCCGTTTGCAGAAGTACCAGCCGATAGCGAGACCATCGTCGAGTCGTTCATCAACCCCGCTGTCTCGGCAACGCCCGCCGCAGCTATCATGAATGATAACGGCGAGTTAGATGAGGTGTCGACGACATTCACCGCTGAAGAAGAGTTGGCCGTCTCCGCGAGCGCCACGACGGCAATGCCTGACAACGTCGACATCGTCCCAGAAATAATTCTTCCGTTAGAGCCAATAGCTACCAGTCGTCCCGATGGCGAAACGCAAGCAGGCGGCGATGAACAGCAGGAAAGGTTCATTCCTGGCCCTGACGATCCAACTTCAGGACCTGTCGAGTTGGATCCTGAGGTGCCCGAGCCAACACTTCCGAGTAGCGTCGAGCGCGCTCTTGGTGTGGAAGATGTCGGGCGACCAGGGACAGACTTGTCCGGTTCGGATTCTCTGCTTCCGGGTGAAGGGCACGCTACGCAGGGCGAAGGCTTTGTCGAGCCCGAAGCCCCATTGAACAACCAGGACGACGGCGCACTTTCACCCCCGCCTTCGAATGATGACAGTGGATTTCCTCGGGGCGTTTGGTTGTGGGTGCTTGTCGGAGGCGTAGTCGCAGTTGTTCTTGCCTTTGTTATGATGGCCCTCGTTGTTGTGCGTCGCAAGAAGAAGCGAGCTGCTGTGGTATACAGGGTACGTGCGTGGTGGTAGTAGTTTCTTTCGCTGGCGTTTATCGGCAGTTACAGGTATATAGCAGTTGCTTTAGACTGCTTACTAACACATGTATGTTACTATGAACGCAGATGCGGTCGCAGCCGACTTTGTCCGCACGGAGCATTGACCCCGAAGCTGGCGGCGGCGGGGTCCCGGGAGCTGTTCCGGCCCCCTTGGATACCGCCTTTGACAACAGTGGGCGCAGTACGCCTGCTGCGGGAAGCTCATTTGAGCCCAGCGACGGACGTCTCCGACTTCCCCATCTGAAGGAACACGAAGAGCGCGTGTCTCGACTGGGGCTACCAAAAACAGGGGTCGAGCTCAAGTCGGTGTCGGTGGACGACGGCGCGACGGCAAGTCGGCATCACTCAAGCAGCCCAGCGACTGAACCTGCCGCGAGCAGTACGCCTGGTAGTGACCTCCCTGGGAGGACCCGTCCCCGGCGCAAGAAGTAAATGAGTCAGACGAGCGCACTCGACACAGTTATCAGTAAGTTACGCTTTGCGATGAGTTCGCAAGGCGAAGGACGCCTGTTGACAACTGTGTCCTTCGCTGATCGACATACATAATGTATATAGATAAGGATTGCAGCTATTCCTGGCCTTTCCGTGTCAATGCACAAACTCCAGCGCTGGGTCTTCATTTCTCTAGCAGGTCTCTTCCACACCCGACGTTGCATTTATAGTGGTCGGTGTAGCTGGTGACAAGGAACTGAGGTAGGGTCCAACACATGAAGGACGGCATTATTGCTCAGCGCTTGATGTGATATACAAAGCAGGGGGGGGGATCCTTTTGCCAAGAGTGCTGGTCTCTGACAAGAGGGCTAGGGCCAAGTAGATACGCTAATTAAGGGAATCGGGAGGGTGGGTTGCATGCGCAAAGGGAGAAAGTGGACGACCTTTGTGTTTCGGCGCGTCATATACGACAGGGGTAACGCTTGTCTGTGTTTTACCGATGTGACATGAGTAATCCGGCGGTTAGAATTTGTAACGTCGCTCAACGCATGACTACCCGTACCTGTACTCTCGCCCCCAATGTAATTAAAACCTCTGTAATATCAGTAATATGACCATTTGCAGAGCATTGGGAGGCTTCATTTACCATGTTGTCGTCCTAAACCCTAAAAGAGGGCCTTCGTGGCATTTGCAATTAGCTTTGTATTAAACGAATAATAGCGTGCCACGTAGCGCGCTGGCATGCGTCAATATGTATTCATTACAACTTATTAAGAATCCCGGCAGATCCACATGCGGGTCTACCAATGGCTACGGGAGCGGGCGTCGAGAGCCCGGCCAACATACCCTAGCCAGACAAACATGAACCCCGATAAAGTGTTAGCGAGCGGTTGTTTCATGATACTTACCGTATAAAGCCGGCAGAGTTTGGCGAAATACTCGAGTCACTACAAGTCCCGACCACCATGTTGTACCCAAATCGCGGCGTCAAGTTCAAATGGACTATGGGTTGCTCGTTTTGTTGGCATGTCTCGGTACTGCGGGCGCCCTACATGGTTTGGGACGGAAACTAAAGATAAACCCGGACCGCATTTCGAAAATATACGTGACGATGGTGCGGTGGATACGGCGGCGCTGGGGGGCTACTATTGTATGCGGACTAGATCTTTCGCGGTTGCCCACCTACGTGAACGCCATCAAGACAAAGACTGCCGTCGAAAACCTACCACTTTTCGGCTTCATCGATTTCACCCTCAAAGGCTCTCGGCGGGTAAAATATGGACGGGCGGTGCCAGGGACAAGCGGTGTCTGACATAGCGGAACCATACATAGGGTGTGGAGGGGGGAAATGGCTATGTCCGTGTTGAAGGCAAAATGGGCGATTGCCCAAGTGGTATCATCGTTGTGTCCGTAGCTATACAATTTGCTTTACTGCAAATTGAAAAAGACGGATGAATCTTTCGTGTAATCTTTATTGCAATCTCTGTCTTTACTACAATTTGAGACCACATTGCAATACAGGTTTATCGCAATTTGGTCGTGCGTGAGGGTGTACGCGCTGACGTATCGCGATGATGCTAACGTGTTTCTCCAAAGTTTAATGCAAAATGCCGCGAAGGCCCCCTATTGGGCGGGTTGATCGTAGACCGGCCACGCCAAGGTGTCAGCCAGCCGACGAAGAACCACTATGATCGTCCTACAAGGATAGCATGGTCGATGTAGTAAAGTATACGCTCGACTCGGTTGACCAGCGCCGCCAAAGTATTCAATCTTTTGTAGCGTAACTCCGACGATGTAGGCGGATGTCTCGGCTCCTTTTTGTAAGAAGTGCGAAGTCTAGCTAAATTTTGCTCGGGGTCGCTCATGTAGCGTTGTCGTGACCTCATGTAGCCAACCCGTGGGCGTGTTAGCTCTCCAATTGTTGTGCTTCTTTGACAAGTCTTCTTTAGCTCGCTGCTAGATATTTGCCTCAAGAGATTATTTATACGTCGTAGTGAATCGAAGAACATCAACATATGAACTACCTTTGTGCGCACAATAGGTGGCATAGTAGTTTACGCTCCGGTGATACTCCGCGTTGTCCCTTCCTCGTACGATGGTATAGGCGAATCCCGTCGTCTTTGGAGGCGACGAAGTCCTCAGTGAAGGAGTCGATGCATGATCTCCCTTTAATGAAGAACAACTATAGTACTACGATTGTCGTACATGCCCGCATGAGTTGTATTTGTTCGCGTGCGTGGATGCTGCACGCGTGGTATATTCAACGACATGGAGTCGAAGGGCTTGAGCCATGCGTAGGGCTCGGACGACGATGGATGTTGGTTGGTGTACGCGCACCGGAGTGTCGTCCATCGGTACGTGCGACGCGGCAAATCCTTTCCATACGTTAGCGGCGAGGTCGCCGAGGGCAACTACTTAGAGGCCGTGGTCCTAGAAGAAGCCGTTAACTGCCGACAATCATGTAGTTATAGGTCTGGCGCTCGTAGGAAGCTTATGGAGGTAAGCGTCGTCCCATAAAAATATAATGGCGATAGCGACCACCCCATAATAGGTAGGCTAGAGCGTCGGTCGAGCTGTCCGCGCACGTTCACGGTGAAACTCTCGCGGTTCGCTTGGTTGATGCCCAACGCGTGGAGGCCGTCGTGCAGGTCGAAGTTGAACATGTAGTATCCCCTACTTGTTAGGTGCTTGACCCCAAGAAGCGTTTCCATCTTGAGTCGCTTCCGAACGCATTACTTGTTTAGAGGTCGTAAGTCGTAGATGAGCCTCCACTCGTTGTTACCCGGCTTGGACAGTAGGAAGAGTATAGAAACGTATTCGCTGCCGGTAAAGGGCCCCCAAGCCCCGGCTTGGATGAAGCTCGCTAGTTCGCGACATACGGATTATAGTTGGGCAAGGGTGGCGTCCAATAACGACACTCCTTGGTTGAATCCGGGGGGGTGGGCGGTTGTTTGTTGGATGGAGATGGAAGTAGAACGGTTACACGGGTAGTCGAGCCGGCCCCGCAAGGGGGCCAGTTGTGGAGAGAAAGGAAGTGGAAAGAGAAAGATGGCGGCCGCCCAAGGCACCTGCGGGGCCAGCCGGCCGCCACTAACGGGGAAATCGAGTACCGCTATAAATACAACAATAAGTACTAAGATGAGGACTTGATACCCTTTACATAAGGTAGCCGACGTCTTGTCGTCGCCCTTGCTTGTCTTCGAGAAAGGAGTAATCTTGGTCGTAGGCGTTATCCCTGTAGCGGTGTTTCAAGCCGGGTAAGTGTCGCGACAAATGCTCACATGAACGAGGTGCTATAGGCGAGTTGATGACAAGAAACGTGTCCAAATGTTATGCGTAATGTACTATTCTAACATGTAGCGGGAAAACCCGTCCACGGGCGAAGCAACTGTCGCATGAGAGCGACCGGTGAGGAAGGAGGAAAGCCAATAGGCCAATAGGGTTGTCAACAACGTGTAGACACTCAAAAATAAGAGTCGGGTGCTATCGTGTCGACTCCCCCCCCTCCCCACCCTCCCTTCGCCGTGGGCAAGGTTAGAACCTTGCTAAGTCAGGTGAGCGTTGCGGCGTCGCCTCGGGAAAAAGCAAGAATATCACTATTTGAATTACGCGCGGCCGAATTTTCGCGAGTCGGGGTGTGAACCTAGATCCGGCCGATAACATCGGTGAGCTGCGAGCTGGGTGTGATAGGGTAAGACTAGCGAGCCACCGGTAAGCGGAAGACGACGTTCTTGTCCTTGGGTAGCGGAGGGTATGAATGGGTAAGACTAGCGAGCCACTGGTGAGCGGAAACCAACGCTCTCCATGGGTGACGGAGGGCGGGTAAGACTAGCGAGCCACCGGTGAGCAAAAGGCAACGCTCTTCGTGTAACAAGGCATTGGGGCCCATAACCCGTTGGAGATGGAAGTAGAATGGTTACATGGGTAGTCGAGCTTTCACCGCAAGGGGGCAGCTATGGGGACAAAGGAAGTTGGAAGAGAGAGATGGCAGCCGGCAAATGCGGCACCGGTAGGGTAGGCCGGCCGCCACTAGCGGGGAAATAGAGTACCGCTATTTGTACAACAATACGTACTAAGATGAGGACTACCTACCATGTACAAAAACACTAGGTAATGCAATGGTAGTGTTCTTGAAAAGTATAGATGCACACACCCGGATCCACTATAGGGTTTGCACGCTCGCGCCGATTTTCTCCCACTCGCGCCAGCTCCGTAGCACGCTATGTCGCATGTAGTTGGAGGCTAGCTAGGTTGCATGAATTGGCCCGGCGGTGCACACCATCAACCCTCTGCCTCAGGCTCGGGCTTCTTGTTTTGACGTGCCTTATCCCGCTCTCGCTTTTCGCGCTTGTCCTTATCCTTTTGCTCCTTTTCCTTGATACTCTTGTCCGGCCTCGGGTTAGGTCTATCGGGGTTGCCTCCGTCGCCTCTGCCCGGCGTCGGTTGCTTAAAGGTCTAAGCGGCTTGAGCTCTTAATGCCGCGTGGAGACTAAGTTCGATGCGTTTGTCTTCCAAGGCTGCGAGGAGTCCATCGACGCCGTTGGTGCTTCGGTCGGCTTCTTGAGTGCCAAAGAAGTGGGAGTATACGAGGAGCTTGGCGACTTGCTCATCTTCAATGACTCGGTGAGGCCTTTCTTGGCCTTCAATCGTCGAAGGCAAGAAAGTCGCGACTCGACGGCCTGTGCGACAGCTTTGTGTGCCCGAACGTGACTCGACAGCCGCGTCGTGGACATCCTAGGCGTACATTGGTAGTGGTAGTCGAAACAATCGTTGTCATTGAGAGATGTTTCGAGCGCCGCGTCCGCGGTTGCAGAGTAAACGCCATATAACACGCTGAGTGTCGATACTCGTCGCGGGAGGAAACTCGCTTTTCCTCGGTTAGGAATATGTTTGTCTTACTGTCTTATCTTGTCGAGGCGTCCAAAATCCCGGAATATATGCGTATACCGGGGGTAAAATGTCGCTGAACGCTCTAGGGAGTAAATCAATCCATTCGCGCGGGTCGATGTACCCGGTCTTGGTCGAGTTAGTATATTCATGCGTGGCGTACTCGTCCACGGCCCCACCCTCAAATACGGCGTCGACCGGTATTGACGAAATGTTATGTTGCTTGTATGGGGCTGGGGGGTTGGTCTGATCGCCGTCTACCTTCAAACTGCGATAGATAGTGGTTTTCAAACTGCGCGATAGATAGTGGTGACCTAACGTCGCCACTATCATCCCATTGGGGTACAAGTGATTTGGTAGATTTTCTTCAACAATTAACTTATGAGTTGGTTCGATAGTAGGTACACCGTGTGCTAGTAGATATCTTCATTGCTAGACTACTAAAGTCTAGATGCGGACTCGTGAGTTGTGCTCGCGCAAAGGCAGAAGGTAGACGACCTCTGCGTGTCGGCGCGTCATATATAGGGGAAACACGTGTTTGTGTTTTTCCACGGTGACATGCGTAATCTAGCGGTTAGATTTTATAACGCCGTGACAACGCTTGACTATTCTCGCCCCCAATATAATTCTAACCTCTGTAATATCAATATGATCATAAACAAGAAAGGCACATACCCACCGCCAATTAACTACACTCCTCCACAAAATTCCGGACATTTCATTATGTTAACCATAGGCTAGTCAAGAACACGCTCCCCTCTCACCACGTCAAGCACGACGATATCCGAGTACCACCAAATTGTAGGAGAGCCGAGAAGCAAGCAGCAAGCCGCCATCTAGGGTGGTTAGACCTCAGCTTAAAGCGGGTGTTGTCGGTAAAGTTTGTCCAATCAAGCACATAAATCCCCGGGAAATTGTTTGAACTACATACGTCATTCTGAGCGCCACGCTTGGGCATTGCTCAAGCGCTCACACCAAGCTGCATATTACTCTCTATTCCTCATAACTGTTTTTGGGGGGGCTTGTTGGAGGGAATTCGGAGCCGTGGGTGCCGTGTTCAATGCGCGAGGTTTGGTTTGCGGGTGTGTGAATAAAGCACGGAAGTTCACGCCGCTGGCACGGGTGATGCTTTTGGAAAGCAAGCGAGCAAAAACGCACATGACGCAGGTTGGGATAAACACTGCACACTATAAACATGCGAGGGCGATTGGCTTAGGGGAGGGGCGAGGTCCAACTTGGCCGTTAGGGACGCATCACGTTGACGGTGGTGTTTGGAATGCTTGGGTATGTGCTTGTGCCAACCACACCCGCCCCACGCGTGGCACGAGTCGGGAATTAGGCTCGGAAGTCAATAGGAATGAAGAATTGGTAAACATATATCGACAAATCCCGCACAAATCGCCTCATGAGGTGAGCAGAATTCGATGGGAGTTGATGCTTGGCACTGCGGCTCAGCTTTGCCGGAATAATTTGTAAATTAAAATAATTCATAACAAATCGATTTTTGAGTGTTTGAACTCCAAAAAAATTACGTTCGACGCACATTGAGAGACACGCCAAACGGTACCTGTTATAAAACGTTGTAACCATATGTGAGTATGTTATGATTCTTTAAACATTGTTACCGAAGCGGCTTGCCCTTAGGCTGTGAGCATATCGGTGGTAAGTCTACATACGCGATTTCGTGCGTTTCCCCCACAACGGCCTGTCCAACACCTCCTTCCTCCGTCGCCTATGCATTATATTTGCGCGACCGTCGCATCAACATTCATATTGCGGCGTTGTGCGCCCGTTACTCTTTTCGTCCAACCAACACGGCGACTTTTTGAAATAGCGTCCCTCGCGTGTGCAGGCGCGATAACCCCAAGTACACAAGCCCGGCAGTGCTCGAATTTGCCCCTCGTAGTTGTCGGCGCATTCCATTTTGCGCGCAAAACTATTGCCGGGGATTTCATGAGATTTGTCAATAAAATCGACGCATGGTTACAATTCCTACTTGCGAAGGTGCGAAATCTTGTCCGGACTTTTGTGTAGGAGTGTGCACTAATTTAGCCCGGCAACTAAGTGAAATAATAGCAAAATAGCGACACCGATACGTTCGCTATACAATACCGAAACGTATTGACTCGTCGGAATTCTTAGTAATCAATAATCCGCGAAGCGATACGAGCTATGGGTCCATGCAGATAGTACCCGCCTTTCGCAAACGCAGGACGAGACATAGGACGGAATATAACGCTAACATGCACAAAAACGTACAAAAGCAATTTTGGCCTACGTATTTTTACTTTCCATTCCGTACCATTCCGTCCTATGCTTAAGTCGCGGTACATAATGAAATCGGCCAAAATCGGCTATTTGGTCCAATGGGTGCAGGACATAAACTAGTATGTTATGTTTTTATTTCTTGAGCCTTCCATTGAAACCTTCCTCAACATGCTCGCTTGACATTTTTTGTTAGAGTTCATCGCGCGTGCTGTCACTTTGTGTGTCGAAAACCAAACCTAACACAATGTCACCGTTGCCTTATTTTGGGATGCTCGGCATGCTTGGGAACGTAATGAGGCGTCTTTTAGGCGGTGGACGCAGCTTGGAGTTGGAAAATGTTGAGCCAAGCTAGAGCAATGGCGGAGGTAGAGAGACCACCACCCCGAACAACAACCCCCGAGCCTCCCCTGCGAGCATCGTGGGTGACTCTAGCAACTCTCCAACCCCGAAGTCTCATGCATGCGCAGATGGGGCGGAGGTGGAAGGAGTCGAGGATGTTGGCGGGGTAACCCGTGCGCTAATCTGTGAGCGCCTGGCCGTGGCGTGACCACCTAACGGGGAAGCGCTTGATTCCGTCAACCTTGTCAGTTTATATTTAAAAGTGGTGCAGACCGTGTTTGTCTCGCGCGATTCCCTCGTTACCAGTTACCATACGATCACAGAGGAGGAAAGTGGTGTGGTTTCAGTTTATCGAAGCATCAGAATTGCCTTTCTCCGGCCGCCATCACGCGTGCGCGACTTGCTCTGGCGTGCTATGCATGTACCCGTGAGCGTTTTAATACCGTCTCATATCCAAATATAGTTGCGAAATACATGCATTTTGAAAGCGTGGGAGGCGATAAAATTTAACAGTTTTATCATTAATACGTTTTTGTACAGGGTAGCGAAATTCATCTCGTCCTGCATTTTGTCATGCGTCTGCGAGCGAGACGAGCAGGTATCCCATATCCCGGGGGCGCAAATAAAAAAACCAGGAGGTACATGTGTATACCTCAAATACACCTCATCCTTTTTATTTCTTTAGTTGCGCCCTTGGGATATAGGACTGTCAAGTAAGCCCGCACCGGCACCCTCTACATGCGGCGTTTTGCAAGTGCCCAACTTAATCAATGACGCGTGACTTCGGTCTTGCCGGAGAAAGGAGAGGAAAGGCTAGCGAAAAACCCCTCACGCGGTTGCTTGTCGATCCCGCCGTCGCATCCCGTAAGCAACGCCCCAAGCTCGTAGCCGCTCCTCCCGTCGCGACTTTTCCTCCTAGTCGAGGTCCCCCGTCACATCAAGGGCAGGTGGGGGGGACCGAGACAACCATACATTAAAAGCTAGTGCTCCTACCGCCGCGCTAAAAAGCTTTCCCGGCCATTTCCCCGGAATTTTCTGTGCTAGTACCCGGGACTTGTCTGGAAAATCAACCAGCGACCGTACCCTCCACCCACCGTTTGCGCGTTCATCGAGCACCCTTGTTTCGAGTGCGAGCCTCCGCGCTCATCTGGGCTCGCACTATATAAAAATAGGTGTGCATAGCGATAGTGAGTAGCGGCGGGGTAGTGCACGGTCGCAATGGCCGGATCCAAAATGCCCACGGGGGTGCGGAAATCAAACCCTCCGTACCGGGTTTTCCGGCGGCGGCTGATCCTCACGAACACCCCGCCGCCACACCTCGCCGCTCCTCCCGACGAGACAGTCCTCCTCGCTACTGTTGTCTTGCTACCCCCTTTCAGCCGGCTCGACGTGAGAAGGATGGTCGACGTCGAGCGAGCGCCGTAGCCTAGCGGTGCTTCCCGGCTCTTCGCCGCCAGCTCCAGCACCCTCAACCCACCGCTTATCCGTCCGTACCCTCCTCTCCACCACATACTCCTGAAAATACTGACCCCACCCCCCAAATGGGACGGTACCTTGTAGTATTTGGTATTGAACAAACATATCAAACGGCCCGAGCGGGAGATCTTGGCGCCAGTAGCGCAAAGAAATTTCATTTTGTTTTCCAAAAGTCCTATGTACAAGGCCTTTCCCGACAGCTGGGGATCGCGCGCATCGCACTGTCGGTCCTCTTAGCCCCCTACCTTGCCAAGCCTAGCACGGCTACGGGGTTTCTTGCGCGCATCACCACGGGAAGGTGAGGGGATGCCGACGGGCCTGCGAGCGCACCCCCTCCGGGGCCGCCGCCGCTGCGCCGCCGGCGGGCACCATTCAAGCACGATGTGTTTTATAGATTCAAGCACTACCCCGCCGCATGCAGGACAATACCTCCTTTTCGGAAGAAGAGATACAACGTTTTTCAATAATTTACACGACATACAACGAAAATATCTCCTATTCGGAATAGGAGGTATAGCGTTTTTCAGATAATATACACGACGTACATGCGAAACGAAGTAACGAAATACAACCGGACCACTATGGGTTTGAGCGATCGCTCTATGTGCTTGGGCTGCCTCGCCCACTACAAGTATCCGTACAATAACGAGGAATGCCAACAACGGGGCAAGGCCAAATCACTGGCGTGCCACCGTCTAGCAAAAGGCATCCGAAGACTATCGCTAGCACCCAACATATTCACCACGTAGTCGCTGTCGCTATCATTGATTCCTCCACAACTTGTGTTTGAGTGAGCGGCGGACGCATTCTCTCGGCGCGCGATATACCCCGGACACGCCCATTTTTGAAGATCTATCAGTTGTTGACTTGCTCACTTGGTGAAACAAGAGGTAGATCGACGCCGAAGTCATCGAAAATCTAGAAGCGTAACTTACGATAACTTTTTTAAACCAATCGCACCATCTGTGTGGCAGCAAGATCCTATGCTCAACGTTTTCGATAGCGACTTCCGGGGTAGCGATTAAACGTAGTTGGTAGTAGCGCTCGTCGCTAGATAGTCCATACATGTAACGCTATCGTCAATGTTCGTTATTAAGAAATATACTTACAAGAAAATGCGATGGAGATCACCAAGTAAAAAGAAGAAAGGAGGAAAAAACCGAGGCCCGAAGAACATGAAGGCATACCACAACATCAGCACTACCCTCTTGCAAAGCGCCACAATGATAGGAACCCAAAAGTACCATGAAAAGCAGCAAAAAGACGTTGCGTGAATTATCACAACACATCCCCCAATAACGTCGAAAAGGAACATATGAAGATGGACGTACGAAATTTTGCATGCCGACATGATTGTCAAAACGCAATGAACGAAAGTCTACAACACCCATGCCAAGGAAGCGACGAATTGCCACCAAATTTGCAAGGCGATCAACCAACTCAATCACCATAGGCGCCAACCGGCCCCCATCCTCCAGAGCGAAGGGACAGTAGTCATAGACCGACTGAGCCGAAGGCGCCCCAAGCAAAGCGAAAATGCGGAGATCCGCATCGAGTTTGCCAGCTCAGGTCCCAATGCAAAACTTCAAGGAGTGGAAGACGAGGAGCATTAGGAGGAACTATCTCTCAGCATATGAAAAACATTGGTGTTCGTGCGAGCGCTTGTGTCCGTCACATAAACAACAAGATGGCGGTATGGAGCCGTGGAATCTAACCAAACCACATCCCCATGTCGATCTCGAGAAGCTCCCGACCGAATACGACAGACCTCTAACCGCAAGTGCCGCCGCTCAGAAGCCCCCGCTTCAAGCATGAACTCTTCAAGCACGTGGTCAATCCGATCGTGGAGCTGAATGACGTATCAATAGCACGAGCACCGGTAGATGTGGTCCATAAGCATAGCAATTGTGGGGCGCTCACCCGACATCGAGGTTCCCGATACCGTCGACGAAGATCTAGACCCACGAGACTCTGAGGGAGCCTCATTGCACCGTGGGCACTTCCGAACATGAGAGGCGCGCTTTGCAGTGAGGCCAAGCACCCGGTGCGCTGCCGTCGTATAACAATCGGATGGCACCTTGAAACTGGATTCATATGAAGCAAAAAAGATATCCAAGCTCCGCGACCCGTACCCGAAATCACCCTAATATAGTCCGGTGGGGAAGGTCTGCAAAACGCCAAGAGGTCAAGGTAGTCCCGGGCACGAAGCATGCGCGAAATGCCCGATTGAATGTGGGCCCCACAATCCCCCGAGCGAGTGAGAGCATCGGGAGTCGGAAGTTGTAGGCAAGTCTGTTAATCCATGTATACACGGAATGGCATGAAGGGGGATATAACCGCCGCTTCCCGGAACGTAGTTGTACGGGCCGGCTTGGGTGACTAGAGAAGTGAGAGGAGAGAGATGGCGGCCGGCGAAGGCACCGGCAAGGCCGGCCGACCGCCACTAATAGGGAATAGAGTACCGCTAATAGCATATCACTAAGTACTAGAATGACAAATAGCTACCTTGTACATAAGTACTATGCAACGGGATGCTAGTGCTAACACCCCCCCTCAAGGTAGCCGAAGTCTTGACGTCGTCCTAGCTTGTGTCGAGGAAGGTGTCATCTTGGTCGAAGGTGTAGTGCTTGTAGCTCGTGTCTCAAGCCGGGTAGGTGTAGCGACATGCGCTCACAAGAACGTGCCGCTACCGGCGAGTTGCCGATATGAAGCAGTTCCGAATATACTGCGTAATGTACTATTCTGACATGTAGCGGGAAAAACCGTCCACGGGGGAATTAGCCGACGCATGAGAGCGACCGGCGAGGAAGAAGCACAGCCAACAAGGCCGTTAGGAGCGTGTAGGCACGCAAAAAACATAGACGGGCGCTCGTGTTGACTCCCCCTTTTCGCCGTGGGAAAGTTAAGCTCCTCGCTATGTAAGGTGAGCGTTGCGGCATTTGCCTCGGGAAAAAACAATAACAGTACCAATTAAAGTACTGAAAGGCTAGGTGAGACTGAAAGCTGGG
The DNA here is from genome assembly GCA_026401115.1 of Tetraselmis chui. Classification (NCBI taxonomy): domain Eukaryota; kingdom Viridiplantae; phylum Chlorophyta; class Chlorodendrophyceae; order Chlorodendrales; family Chlorodendraceae; genus Tetraselmis; species Tetraselmis chui. The sequence continues at coordinate 111,098 of JAPMLY010000301.1, forward strand.
TGGGGCGAAAGTGGCGCCGGGCACTTTACACACGCTCTTCTCCTTTTACGTGGGAGATGGTAGGACAGTCGCGGACAACCAGCTCGAAGGCGAAGCGTGGGGTCGGTGGTACGATAAATAACTAGCGTGGCGCCGAGCGCTTTACACACGCTCTACTCTTTCTTCCGTGGGAGTAGGTGGGACTAGCGTGGCGCCGAGCGCTTTACACACGCTCTTCTCTAGTGTAACTTGGTGGAGGGCCCATAACCTGTTAGAGATGGGAACGGATAGTTACACGGAGGTCGTGCCGGCCCCACATGGGGGCCGGCTTGGGTGACTAGAGAAGTGAGAGGAGAGAGATGGCGGGCGGCGAAGGCACCGGCAGGGCCGGCCGACCGCCACTAATAGGGAATAGAGTACCGCTAATAGCATATCACTAAGTACTAGAATGACAAATAGCTACCTTGTACATAAGTACTATGCAACGGGATGCTAGTGCTAACAGTACGCCATATCCAAGTACCGCCAAAAGTCGGTACCCGATAAGAACATATTGTGTATATGAACCCATCGCATCGCATCGCGACTGAGCTGCGAACACCTATAGCGAACACCTATAGGTGGAGGGCCAGGACTCCCCCGGAGTCTAGCGTACAGATGTGTCCATTAGTAGTCCTACGGAGGGATGTGTAAACAAAGTCAACTGGGTGCCACCGCATTGCTAACCGGAGATCACCCCTAAAGGACGTCGGGCCCAGCATAATCGGAAAGGTCTTGATTTAGTGGGTTAGTCAACACCACGAGATCCGATTCTGAAAACCCGCCCATAGTGAATATCGTATCGTACAAAGTGCGCGATTGGACCGCCCACGGTAAAGTAGAAGTAGAAACATGCGGTAGCTCCTGCCGGATAAGACCATACATATGACCTAGCGACTCGGACTCACACTGAGTAATCAAATGGGCGAGGGTCGCAGTGAATGAAGCATATTGAGCAGGTTCAGCGTCGAGCTCGAGGGACTGTGCATTATTAAGCCCCCCAAACTCTGAGGGGAGGAAAAGCTGGCGCTTCGCACAATTCAGGTAATCGAGCGTTTGTACGTCTTGAGAAGTGCCCAAGATTCGGAAAACCGTAATACGAATGGCCCTATTTGCAGTAGGAAGGTACGGTCGGCAGATATTAGGGGGGAGGGTGCGGAGCAAGAACCCATAGCGGCGTACCGCATACATGATAATCAAGCGAAAAGCCGCATGTGCCCCTCCAAAGTCCAACTTAGTAAAGCAAACGATCTTGCCCAATAGGAGCCGATGAGCCTCCACGGTGTCTTGCAGCCAAGAATGAACAAACTTCTCATTGTGAGATGCCGAAGGGGCATCTGTCATCGGGAGATCCATCGTCGAAGGTGCTCCTAGGGTACTAGTACCCGCAACAAGGGGGACCTTCGCACGTCTGACCTCAACAAGTTTAGGGGCCGTATCCGGGGGTACCATGCACTAAGGTTTGATTGGTTGAACCCTCGAGCAGTCTTTCCCCAACTCCTCCGTAGCCACCGCAATTACGGTCGGGACAAAAGGCGTTTTGAACAAGTACTTATTCCCATCGTCAAAGAAGGCTTGGATCGCCGATGAATCCTTGCGCCGTTCCCCAATATTCCGGCGGGTGGTGCCGATTGCCTTGTTGAACAAGAGCGGGCCAAGAGGATCTCCTTATCGGACACCCGTACGAGACTGAACCGTGCCGCACAAGAGCAAATAAGCATCGTTGGGGTCGAAATGATACACAGTGGAGTCCTGTGAATATATTATCTCAACCAACAAGATGAGAGGATGTAAGTCAATATTCTTGTACAACTCTGCAAGGAAAATCCTCCGGGAAATGGTGTTGAAGGCATTTTCATGGTCCAAGCTTAGAAGGCTGCAACCAAGAACACTTTGTAGGCCAATACGAGTGGTACGAAAGGGTTCTGCGCGAGGGGCTACATGAGGGTTTTGTGAAAGTTTTCGCAGAACAATATGAAACCGGTGGCCTCGACGTCGATGAGAACACCGCACCACCGGAACTGGTGGACAACTCGATCGGGGCCACTTCCGGTAGTGATTCGTTCAGCGCAACCATCACGCTTCGTTTCTACGACATATAGTAACACGCCAAAATGCCACTCGTCGAAACAAATCTTCGGCTATTTGACACAAACCGACTAGATATCACCACCTACCTCCCGCCGAGGAGCTGCCTGCTTGGCTTCACCACAAAAATCTGGCAAGATAGCATAAGAAACACGGTGGAGGATCCTCGGGTGATTACATGGGTTGATGTGAGCGGAGTTGGCATATTACCGGGAACAGTTTTTGTTCGCTTACTAAAAAGATTAGCGACAGTGAAGCCGCCGTTCGGATCGAGCATCCGCTGCTAGAGAAGTGGCAAACGCATGCAAAAAAACAAAGCGCTGGCACGGGGTTTTGTATTCGCTCTTCCAAGAACGTGCAGCCATGACGCTTTTCACCACGGTCGGGCTGAGTCTCGGCGTCGGGTGTTTGAATCACACGTACGGGATCGGGCAGCCTTCGGCCACTACCGGAATACCCGGGATCGTTAGCGGATGCCTTTCCCTTCTCAGTGGGTCCGTGACAACGGTAAGCACCGGGCTTAAATGGCCGAACAAGGCGGAGCGGCACAACGACTTTGCTCCAGGTAAGGGGAGGTTATGCGGGACATCGACACAAAGTGCACACTCCGCTACCTCCATGACGCTGAACACGTATCGGAGGGCGACGAATTCATCCGGCACACGGGCACCGAGATGAACCGGCTAAAAGAGAACGACCGGATATCCCGGGGTGCATCGATCAATGTTACTCTACTCTTTAATATTTTTCTTCAGTATTTTGCTAAATTAGCACCAATTTCAACAGAATATTTTGCACTTGGTCAAGATAGTCTTGTAGACGAAGTGCGTGAGGTAGCTCCCAACATCATGCCAATGAACATATATAAAGGGTTTTTCTGTAAGGGGTCACATGTGACATGTTACATATGTTAGGGGTCAAATGTGACCCCTTACACAAATAGACAATATGTGAGGTGCTACTTTGGTTAGGCTAAGTTGGCAACCTTAGACTAATAGTAGAACCTAATCTCTGGATCTAATTATACAGCGTAGAGAGAATTAGTAAGATTGTCTTAGGAACAGGGTTTCTTACAATCTGGGTGTGGCGTAATTCTATTCTGTACCGGTCTCCTCCTCTACCAGTAAGTCCCCGTCTTAAATATCCACACCTCAGGTGTTCTAGAAACAGCCTTAGAACCTGTAGCTTGTGCTGTCTGCTAACTAAACCAAACTATTACTAGTGATACAGGTTAACTCAGGTTACCTGTACCGTCTATCTAACCTTATCGCAAAAGCTCTAAGAACTATCTTGAAAAGAACTATCCAGAAGAGATACTGCTAGTAACTCTGTACTGTCGAGGGAAAATACAGCAATACAGTTGTACTGCCGTGATGACAATAATAAGAGAGTCACTGAATATCGCTAAGATACAGGTACCATTTTGAGGAAATAAATAATGTCTGATACTAACACTTAGCTAAATGGCTAGGATATGACACTCTCCCCTCCTTAAGCACCAGCGTCCTCGCTGTGCAGTACTCAGGGTCTTGGCTTCTTGGGGGTTCCTGCAGGCCAGCGATTGCGAAATCTGACAAAGTCAGGGGTGCCAGAAAATTCTCGATAAACATCCGTTCGAAGGAATTCGGAAAAGATGTTTAAGTGGTTGACTCCTCGCATGGGTTCCCAAGTGTCCTCGCTAGGTACGTTGAACGTTGCTGCCCAGCGGACCTTAAACAAAAGTCCCGTGCCTTTGGAGTTAAAAGCCACGTCGAGTATTTTGTCGACTTCAAATCGCTTCGCATCGTGCACAATCGGAATTGGTTGCGCACTGTTGGCCTGTTCTGGTTCTGAATTCTATCTTTCCAGTAGACTGGCGTGTACAACATCGTGAATCCGTACTCCAGGGGGTAGCTTAAGCCGAAATGCAACCGGGGAAACTTCCTCCGTAATGAGAAACGGTCCAATGTAGCGGTCGCGTAGTTTAGAACATGGCTGTTGTACAAACCGTATATTGTCGCCTTGAGCTTAACCTTGTCGCCAACTGTAAAAGGTACTGGTAACCGGTGCCGATTTGCAGCGTCTTGCATGTGTGCCTGGGTTGCTTTGACGCAGTCGTGGGCAAATCTGTACATCTTGACCAGAATCTTCACTTGTTCCGGTAAAGTACGGCTAGGCTCGTTATCTTCAAATGTAGCCGTCGTTGGAGATGTCGGCTCGAATCCTATCGTCGCCTTAAATGGAGACATAGTCGTTGACGTAGAAACCGCTGCGTTGATCGCGAACTCCACGTTGGTAAGGTGTTGAACCCAGTCGTCGTGCAAGGGGTGCACATAGCATCGTATGACTTGCTCCCATGTCTGGTTTACTCGTTCAGTTTGGCCATCTGTCTGGGGGTGATATCTCGTAGAGATATTAAGCTTGGTGCCAACAACCCTAAATAGGGTTTGCCAGAAGTCGCTCATAAACCGGGGATCTCGATCGGATATTAATTTCCGTGGTAAGCCAAAATGCCGAAAAACAGCGCGGTGCATATTTTTTGCTAATTGTTCCGCTGTAATCGTTTTCGTAATTGGCTCGACAATCGTCCGTTTCGTAAGCATACAGACGAATACCACCACAGCATCATACCCATCGCACTCAGGAAGGTCCGTACTCAGGTCAAGCGATACATGCTCAAAGGGCATGGTCGGTACCTCATGCGATTGAAGGAGTCCATAAGGCTTGTGTCGCGCTGCCTTGTTGCGTTGACAAGTAACACAGCTGCGTACATAGTGTTGTACTGTCCGCTTCATGTTAGGCCACCAAAACGTCCGGGTCACTGCTGCCAATAGTCGAATAATACCAGGGTGTCCCGCGGTCGGTGCGTCGTGTAGTTCGTACAGTACTCTTGATCGCAATGTAGAGACGTTCGGAACATACAGTCTTGTCCCGTAGGCGTACAAGAGTCCATTAGATTGACGTACCAGCCAGGTAGGCAGAGATTTCCGGGTAAGCAGATATTTGTCCGAGTCATAAGCGCTTTTGATTTCCGCATGAAGTCCAGAGTCAGGATGTAACCGGGATTCCATGGAAAAAATCTGCGCGTGTAACTCGCATTCTGCTTCGTCGTTGGTCCAATCGCGTAACAGTTGTAGCTTCTGTAATGAGTCCTTCAGGTTAGGTCGGCGAGACAGAGCGTCTGCATGGTTGACTGCTCCCCTCTTGTATACGATGTCCATCTGTCGCTGGTAAGGTGCTAAAACTTGAAGCCATCGCACCTGTCGAGTAGACAAATCGCGCTGCCGAAAGAAGTGTCGCAACGTGTCGTGGTCCGTAATTACTATAAATCCCGCCGCGCCATCTAAGTAGCAACGGAACTTCAGTAGAGCGTCGCGAACTGCCAGTAGCTCTTGTTCGTGGACATGGTAGTGTACCTCATGCTTATTCATCTTTCGAGCATGGTACGCAACATGTTGTAATCCAATACCTTGGTCTTGTAACAACACAGCTCCTACTGCAAATCCAGAAGCATATGTGTACAGTGTGTACCTTGCATTAAGAGAAGTGTCAGGAATTACCAGTACTGGTGCACGTACCATCGCGTCTTTAATTTGCTCGAATGCTGACTCGGCTTGAGGAGTCCAGCGAAATTCCGGTGTCTTCTTGGTCAGGTCCGTTAATGGGGTTGCTAGGGTTGCGAAATGGTTGATAAACCTCCGGGAATATCCAGCAAGTCCCAGAAATCCACGTACTCCAGTCACAGATTTCGGTCGGGGCCAATTCTGTACTGCCTCAACCTTGTCGGGGTCCATTCGGATCTGTCCAGCTTCCACCACATGCCCAAGGAAATTGACGCTCGATCGTCCGAAGTAACACTTAGAGAGTTTGATATGCAACTGGTGTCGTTGCAGCTCTCGTAACACGAGTCGAATATGCTCGAGGTGTTCGTCGGCCGTCTTACTGTAGATCAACACGTCGTCCAAATATACCACGCAGAACTTGCCAAGATACGGGGCCAAAACTCGATTCATCATCGCTTGGAATCCAGCTGGGGCGTTACAAAGTCCAAAGGGTAGAACGCAGTACTCGAACAATCCGTAATGAGTTCGGAATGCTGTCTTATGTATGTCGCGCTCCTTGACTCGAACTTGATGATAGCCTTTATACATGTCCAGCGTGCTGAAATAGTGAGCCCCATATAGCGAGTCGAGTAACTCATCAATCCGGGGTAACGGTGTTCGGTCTTTCCTCGTAAGGTCATTGAGTTTCCGATAGTCTACGCATATGCGCATGGTACCATCCTTCTTGCGTACAAATAAAATCGGGGCACCGTACGGAGATTTAGACGGACGAATCCAGCCTTTTGCGAGTAAGTCTTGCAACTGTACTTGAACCTCCCGGAGTTCTGCTGGTGACATACGGTACGTTCGCTCCTTAGGTGGTTCATCGCACTCCAAATTAATTTCAAAGTCGCACTCGCGAGTTGGCGGTAGACCGTCAGGCTCCTTGATGATGTCCGTAAACTCATTCAGGGAATCTCGTAACGAAGTCGTCCACTCAGGTTGTTGATCAGTATTGATGACGTCGACCGCGTCTTGTACTTCTCGTAGTCCAATCACGAAGAGGTCTGCTGGTTGTTGTCTAAGCAGCTTTGCCATCGCATCCGCCTCCAAGTGATGTACTGCCACATGTACGGTGTACTCGTCGCCAGACACCATAGCTTCGCCAGTTTTACGGTCGCGAATCGTTTTAGTAGACCAATCTATATCCGGGTTGACGGCTTGTAACCAAGGTTGACCGAGGATGATGTCGAATTTATCCAGTTCTGTCATAATTGCGTCCAGACGTATATCCAGGGTCCCTACTGTGAGCACTTCATTCCGTAGTCGCTGGCGAGTCGTAGTTGTACTACCATCTGCCAATTTTATCCGGTATTTCTCTCCAATAACCATCGGGATGTGATGCTCCCGTACCCACTCAGCCTTGCAGAAATTTTCCGAAGCGCCAGAGTCAACCAAAATACGGCATCGATGTCCGTGTAAGGTGCCTCCCAACACTAACAGACTTGTTCTTGACTGGGTTGTGGATACATGTAGCGTCGCAGGAACACTGTCTTCTAGTCGGACGTTCTTGTTCATCCACCCGTCGATCGGTTTCCCAAAAGTCTCGTAACGAAGAGGGAACTGCTGATCTCCACGGACTAGATAACACGTACGCCGTGCCGAAATTAATTCCTTCCAAGTAGCCCATACTGCCTGAGAAGTTGACGTAGCGTCCGGTATCGATCCGGGTCGAACGCGAGCGATATACACGTAGCGCTTATTCTGTCCGGAAGACTCCGTCCCTAAAAGGCGTAAATTTGTTTCGCTCACCTTAAATCGAGTTGTCTCCGTAAGAGCTCGCACTGCTGTGTATTCCGGGGTCGCGTCTTCAATCTCCTGTTTGCCACCAGGAAACCAGACCATGCCAGTGTCCTCTTTCGCTAGTAACACTCGTCGGCCATCGGTAACAAGAGTCGTCGAGTGAGTCCAGTAGGTCTTCGGGGGATTCTGTAGGTTCTGAGGCAGAAATCGAACTCGATCGGTGTCGTCGACGTAGACTTGCGTCGTCCATCTTGTCGGTCCAACATCTTGCCTTCTTCCTTCTATTCCGTCGTTCGTAGGGCAGGTAAACACATGTTCTTTCGCCGCCAGCTCGTCGACAAGTCGGAAATTTCGCAGCAGCTTGAACCATGGTTTTGCCCTCCATTTTGGAACCACTATAACCGCTCTCAGATGGGGATGAAGCAGTTTACTCCGCAAATAATGGCCCAAAAAATCTTCTAATTCATTAAATGGCGCATTTAGCCAAATTCTGCGGTACTTCTGTAAATCTCTCTCCTGAAATGGGCGCGCCGGACAGCAAAAATCCTCCGCCACTTGAGAATTAAGGCCGTCATTATCGCTAGCTCCATCTAAGTCGAAAGGTCCGTAGGTCTGAGAGTACTTCAGGAAATACTCCCTATTCATCATCCAGTCGCTAAAGTCCTTGCTCCTAAAGACTGGCCTCAATGTCGTTTGAGGTAACGGGTCTCGTACTTCTTCTGTTCTGGTCTCTTCCTGAGTCGTTGTAGGAGACGAAACCTCATCCTGCAGCTTGCCGCGAGCTGCCGACTCAGGTCTCACTTTCCCGGCCGGGATTTCTTCGTTCTGTCGTTCTTCTTGTTCTTTCTCTCTGGGCAGTCGATAGCGATGTGTCCCTTCTTGTGGCAAATGAAGCACTTGCCCTCCTTCCTAAATCTGTCGACCTCCTCTTGAGTGAGGCGTCTAATCTCGTACAGCTCCCGCGGCTTTTCTTCGGTCGCGCCATGCGATTCTTCCTCCGACTCACTGTCGATCTCCTCCGCTGCCTCTGAAAAGTCGCTGTCTTCTTCGATGGCGTTCAGTCGGCTTGTCGAACGTTGGGTCGTCTCAATCTTGGTCTCCGCTGCCTCCGCTCGCAGAGCTGCTTGAATCGCCTCGTGCAGGGTCTTAAGGTTTTTCATGGCAACCTCCTTATGAATCGAGGGTCTCAAACCGCGCTGGAAATCATGTACGTTATCTTCTTCGTGACGGTGAGGAAGCTCCAATAATTGTTCTCGAAAATAGTTCGCGTACTTAAGGACCGTTGTTTTCTGTCGCGCTTTGTCCAAATTCAATCTCGCTTGTTCTGCCGGTGTTCTTCCGCAGAATTCCTGAATCAAGGATTTTTCCATCTCAGAAACTCCGGAAAATCCTCCACCGACTTCATCTCCAGTCTGCGCAACTTGGGAGTACCACCACTTCGATAGTGGTCCTTCCATAAAGCCAGATACCCATTACACTCCTCTTTGCTCTTCAGGGTTAACGCTGTGATACCGTAGATACCCTCGTGCATGTCGGAACCAGTTTCTCAGCTCGTCGATGCTAGTCGTAGCGATGCTCTTGATCTTGGCTGGTTTGACATCGTTCGGCATCATGCTTGGCATCTCTCGCGTCCTCTCCGATCTCAATTGTTCTCCTCGAAGAAAATTCTCCGTTTCTCGGCTTATGTTCACTCGTCTTTCAAAATGTATGGAACCGTTGTCGACGTGGTCACGCAGTTGAGATAGCTCAGTCGAAAAAGTGTCAACTCGGTTACTTAGTCGTTGTAGCATCTCGGTGACGTGTACCGACATAGGCTCCATCGTGGGACTCGATCCTTCTCGCACTGTCTGTCTTCCACCATCTGTCGACGTCGGATGTGTCGGCCCAAAAGGCGCCCCCTCTGGTCGACCATCAACTTCCTCTGGCAGTCTCTCTCCTGCTCGGTTAGACATCTTCGTCTCGTCTAGCTGTTCTGAGGCTCCGAAACCACGGGTGAGGTGCTACTTTGGTTAGGCTAAGTTGGCAACCTTAGACTAATAGTAGAACCTAATCTCTGGATCTAATTATACAGCGTAGAGAGAATTAGTAAGATTGTCTTAGGAACAGGGTTTCTTACAATCTGGGTGTGGCGTAATTCTATTCTGTACCGGTCTCTCACCTCTACCAGTAAGTCCCCGTCTTAAATATCCACACCTCAGGTGTTCTAGAAACAGCCTTAGAACCTGTAGCTTGTGCTGTCTGCTAACTAAACCAAACTATTACTAGTGATACAGGTTAACTCAGGTTACCTGTACCGTCTATCTAACCTTATCGCAAAAGCTCTAAGAACTATCTAGAAGAGAACTATCGAAAAGAGATACTGCTAGTAACTCTGTACTGTCGAGGGGAAATACCGCGATACAGTTGTACTGCCGTGATGACAATAAGAGAGTCACTGAATATCGGTAAGATACAGGTACCATTTTGAGGAAATAAATAATGTCAGATACTAGCACTCAGCTAAATGGCTAGGATATGACACAATATTGGTAAATACTGGGGCTTCACAGTTTATAAACGTACCATGTTGAGTGCCTCAAAGGCAACGCGCGGAGACAAAGCGCCATATGCGCAGCAAAATGTCCGCGGCGGACGCCCACATGCTTTACCTCGAAAGCAACTCCTCTCGCTCGTAGCAACCACCTTCTGCCTTTGGTGGCAATCGGTTCACGCAACCCACCCACCCGTCCCTGATCCAAAATTGAATATAAATAACACCTCTGAATGGGTGATTTAGTGCATGTTTACCCAAAATGTGAATTACATGTCATCGTTGGCATACTTTGACTCCCAGTCGCTATATAAACGAATGTCGTCACGTGAGCGAGGCACGATACCTGTATGGGTACGTGTACATACTCTAAGAAGGGAAGGCAATAATGGAGATCACCAAGTACATACGGGAACATACGCACTAAGTTCATATAAACAGATGCATGCTCTGAATTTCTCGCCTAAGGATTACCGTAGCATTGTCTATTGATATTGCAAGGGTGACATAGACTGAAAGGTGAAAATGAGAAAGGGAATGGTTACACGACCCACGTTCATGTGGGTATATATTGTCTACTCCTCGGCTAGACTGAGGGAGCCTCACGATTGGTAGCTTCGTCTTGTGCCACCATATGAGCCAATGTTATTGTAATCTCCTCGTTCGCATGTGAACTATGTATTTCTACTGACGGACCATTGGTCGCTGCGTCTTGTGCCACCATATGAGCCGATATAATTGTAGTCTCCTTGTTCGTATATACACTCCTCCACAAAAGTCTGGACATGCATTATGTTAAGCATAAGCTAGTCAAGAACACGCTCCCCTCTCACCACGTCAAGCACGACGATACCCGAGTACCACCCAATTGTAGGAGAGCCGAGAAGCAAGCAGTAAGCCGCCATCCGGGGTGGTTAGACCTCAGCTTAAAGCGGGTGTTGTCGGTGGAGTTTGTCGAATTAAGCCCGTAAACTCCCGAGAAATTGTCTGAACTGCACACGTCATTCTGAGCGCCACGCTTGGGCATTGCTCAAGCGCTCATACCAAGCTGCATACTTCTCTGTGTTCCACATAACCGTATTTTTGGGGGGTTTTTGGAGGGGGTTTGGAGGCGTGGGTGCCGTGTTCAATGCGCGAGGTTTGGTTTGCGGGTGTGTGAATAGAGCACGGAAGTTCACGCCGCTGGCACGGGTGATTTTTTGGAAAGCAGGCGAGCAAAAACGCACATGACACAGGTTTGGATAAACACTGCACGCAGTAAACATGCGAGGGCGATTGGCTTAGGGGAGGGGCGAGGTCAAACTTGGCCGCTAGGGACGCATCACGTTGACGGTGGTGTTTGGAATGCTTGGGTATGTGCTTGTGCCAACCACACCCGCCCCACACGTGGCACGCGTCGGGAATTGGGCTCGGAGGTCAATAGGAATGAAGAATTGGTAAACATATATCGACAAACCCCGCACAAATCGTCTCAGGAGGTGAGCCGACTTCGATGGGTGTTGCTTGGCACTGCGGCTCAGCGGTGCCGGAATAGTTTGTAAATTTAAGTAATTCATAACAAATCGATTTGTGAGATTTTGAACTTTGGAGTAGGTGCGTTCGACGCGCATTGAAAAGACGCGTCCAACGGTACATTTTATAAATTTTATTGACCATATGTCAGGAAGTTATGATCGCTTGAACATTGTTGCCGAAAGCGGCTTGCTCTTGGGTTGTGCGCATATCGGTGGTAAGTCTACATACGCGATTTCTTGCGTTTCCCCCACAGGGGCCTGCCTAACACCTCCTCCCTCCGTCGCCTATGCATAATATTTGCGCGACCGTCGCATCAGCGTTCATATTGCGGCGTTGTGCGCCCGTTACTCTTTTCGTCTACCAAGCACGGCGACTTTTTGAAAGAGCGTGCCGCACGGGTGCGGGCGCGATAACCCCAAGTACACATGCCCGGCAGTGTTCGAACTCGCCCCTCGCAGTTGTCGGTGCATTCCATTTTGCGCGCAAAAGCATTGCCTGGGATTTCAGGATATTTGTCAATAAAATCGACGCATGATTGCATTTTCTACTTGCGAAGGTGCGAAATCTTGTCCGGACTTTTGTGGAGGAGTGTAAAATATATAATTCTGTTGATTGACCACCAATAGCTGCATCTTGTGCCACCATGCGAGCCGATATGATTGTAGTCTCCTCGTTAGCATCTGAAATATAAATTTATGCTTCGTTGTCACTAGTAGCTGCGTATACTGCCATCATCTGATCCGATGTCAATTAAGTCCTCTCGTTCGCATCTGAAATGTAAATTTCCTTTCCGTCATCAATGGCATCTTTGTCTTTTGCCACCATTTTAGCCTGTGTTATTGAAGTCTCCTCGTTCGCATCGAAAATGTAAGAGTCTGCCGACTGACCACTGGTAGTTGCGTCTTCAGCCACCATTTGAGTCGACGTTAATAATGTTTCCTTGTATGTCGAGCACAAGATATCCTGTCGGTATGTACATGCCCGCGCTGCAATATCATCCTTAGGTAGACGTAGAGCATATGGTACCGTTAGTAGACATTCAAAAGCTGGCTCAACGGTGGCCTCTGGCTTGTTCTCTTCATGTGGTATATGGAAGATCATCGGTGGAAACTCAAGTCATGCCGTTAGTGATGTTGTGTCACGCAAGAGAGGTGTGCTCATGGAGAAGTGAAAGTGATATGACCTGCCGGGTGACCTTGGTAACTCTTGGTAATTCTTGGTTCTAATGCTGCCGCTTGGGGTTTGTCTTTACGAGAGTTTCCAGTCTTGTGAAGATTATTCGCCGAGTTGGACTGAGATTGATTCCATGGACGCGTTATCGGAGGTGGGTCTAGTAAAGTCTTGCCATCACTGTGTCGGTGTAGGCAACATCGTGATTGGCTGTGATTCAATCTACCACACCTCTCACATGCATCTTTGCATGGACGACGTTTGTCATGATGATTGCCCGGCTTTTGGTGCTGATGATGCAAGAAATATTGCGAATATGGCTTCATCAGGGTCATCACGCTCGACAACATGATCCTCGACGATAATTTAACGTACCGTTCCCCATGGTTCATCTTGGTGATGGCGACGATGGCGCTTGAGGAATATCCGAAGGTTGGAATAGGTGCCCCCATCAATGCGTGGAAGAACATGATACTCTAGAACCTCTCGAATCTCTAGAATCTAGGATACTCTAGAATACTCTAGAACATGATACCTCTAGAACGTCGGCATGTAGTGCCAGCTCGATCTCGGTGTAAGCTGCCTTACGCTGTCGACCATTTGTGGATAAGCAGTGATATGAGTCACGTTGATTTTATGATGTTCCTTTTCCCGAAAGAGCTGCATCGAATTTGTAGAAGCGCGTGAAGTCCTTGAAGGCATGTACCCAAGCTATCATGTCTGACCAAGTAGGCTCTTCCGGCAGCTTACCTCGTTGGCGTCAATAATTTTCTGCGAAGTAATATTAGCTTACATGGTGACGTACTCCATGAGGGTTGACAATATGGTATCTTGTTTGTTCACCTGTTGTAGGAGACGCATGGGAAGACATCGTACTTCTTGTGGGTAAAGTTAGTGAGCGACAACTTTTGCGATTGATAATTGGGGGTGAAAAAAATAAAATCAAGCGGAAAAGGAAAGGGGGGGGGTTGTCAATGCTAGCGGTGTTATTCGTCGACGGCTATTGATAAAGAAATTCCAGACCATATCACCGCTGACTTTACGATTTAGGCGCAGCAGGTGAAAGGTCTACGCAATCAATAGTCGCTTGCTTGAAATGATGATATTGCGCCGCAACAAGTGATCAATGAAAATACTATTGCTACTGACTTTACGGCTCGGGCGCAGTGAGCAATATGAAAATTGTGGTTCTTCAAACAGATTTTCACATGCGAAGGTTGTTGAATGTGGAGGTGGTGCTGTTTTGCAAATGAAAATACAAATGTGCGATAGACTATCAATGTTGACTTTACAATCCTGTCGCAACAAGTGAAAAATAAAAAAATGGTTGAGTAGTATCCAATGGTGAAACTTTCCTTCTTATGTATTACCCTTGTTGTCGATAAGCACACTGCTCTGTGTTGATTTGGAAGCTAATAGTACACAGATGATGCTCGACAAATTAGATGAGTTGCTTCGTGTGAGGGCCAATAACCTATTGAAGGTGCAAGGGTGACTGAGACTTTAAGGTGAAAGTGAGAAAGGGAATGGTTACATGACCCACGTTCAGGTGGGTATATATAGTCTGCCCCTCTGCTAGACTGAGGAAGCCTCACAACTGTGCTAAGTGGTGCCATGGGTAGTGGTGCTGTTGGTGTGTATGTGTAGCACGACAACGCCGACAACAAGTGCTCATGTCTTACAACATAAGGGGATGCTAGTACCCGTGTGATGTAGAAAAGTACCACTGATATAGGACTATGTATATATATACACATGTCTTAGTAAGAGTACTGTGCGTACATATGTCATGACAGAGATGGCATGTCGTCGACTTGGTCCTCGGGCTTATTAGGTTTTTTCCTCTTCTTCTTTTTGCTTGGTGGCCATTTTCTTGTAAGAAAGTTTTATGATGTGATATGCCGACCTGCATAATGCCCATCAAGGATCGCCTTCGCCCCCCCGACCTGCAGCGCCTACAGACATCAGCGTAGCGCACGGCCCAACCCATTCCCAGCAGTGCAAGAGACTTCGTGCCATAAACGCTATCGTATGCTGTGTTTGCGTCGGCGATCGAAAACAGGGGAGGTTATTCGTATCCATATTCGGAACAAATTTGCTCCTGAGGCGGCGTCGTGTCAAGCGACGCGACCCCCAAACGTACCACCGTTTCTGAACCGGTGCTGCTCCGCCCGGGCAGGCATGGCCGCTGTCCACTCTCAAAGTCCAGAAGCCCAGTAACGCTGGAAGCGAATTCACTGATCAAGGGCCGGGCTAACGCAAGGCACATCGCGCCGTCCGTGCAAGTGGTACCCCAGCTGCCGGTCGACCGAGAACAGACGTCTTTCGCACGGGAATCACGTGGACGGTGTCACGTGGTTCAGTATCTGTCCTTGCCGCCATGCCGCGCTGCAGCACTTCTCTCGGGTCGCCCAAACTGCCACCTAGCAGTCAGCCCATGACAGTATCACAGAATGCTTATAAGAAAACGGGATCATTGCGTCTTGGTGGTCGACGAAGATGGAGGGCGGTCGTTGGCGGGCCGATGCGTGGTATTCCCTCTTCATCGGCGTCAGGCGCTTACTCGGCGGGTTCATCATCAGCAACGCTACTTGCCCCACCCTCATCGCCCGACTGCTGCCTTTCATTTCCATCGAGCCGCACACCTTCGCCGTTATTATGGAAAACTCTCTATCGGAAGCGTGGGTCCAGCGGCGCGCGCGTTGAACAGTGGCGATGCGCGGCGAGAATAAAGGTCGACTCGGAAGGGGATGAAGAGGATGAGGACGGGTGAGTAATATAGTGATGATACACCTCTCTTGATCGAGGCACTTATTTTGCGCTATTTGTCTTAATTGCAAAAGGCAGTGGAATCCACTGCCCTCAATAAACAGGAGGTGAGAAAAGAGAAGCAAAGAGGCATTTATATGGTTTCGACGAACATAGTCTCTATGGTAAGCTGCGGGCGCGACATCAGCAGCAGTGCGATAATAAGGCGGAATGTGAAACACGCACCCTTGGACTCGCCTACTATTCTGCTTACTCAGTGTCAGTCCTCCGAATGCCCCGTCGTCTCTGTATTCCAGTGACGATATGAGGACCCGCCCCCTCTTCACGTTGCTGCGCTGCCTGCATCAACTGATCACTATATTCGATCCTATCCTACTCTGACAATTGACACTATACCGCTCCTTTTATTTGCGCCCCTTTTTTTCTCGACTCCTCTTGCAGGGCGAGCTCGATATACAACTACAACGTCGAGAAGATGCTCGCGTTCATCGACCGCACCAGCATCCAGCCCGGGCTGAAGATTGGTCGCCGGAGACGGTCCCAAATCTGGGACGCGATGGATCTGCCCGAAGTACATATTACACACTGTGCTTTGAAACTAGTTAACGATAGATGACATCCCTGCACTCTCTTTTATCACAGACTGCCGTTCACCACCGTCTGACAGCAGAGTAGCCCAAGATCGCAATACTTTTTCCATGTGTCACATTAAGCATATGGAGCGGCGCGCTGGCGCACATATCTGACAGTTTGCCGGCTTTCGTGACGACAGCAGGTCGGTGAAAAAATAACGGACCCCCTATCCAAGCTCACTTACGAGTACTATAACTGGTGCGATCCTGCTGCGGTCCTCCTCGCCCGCTCCCTTTCTCCGTGTCGACCGCTGTGTAGCAGTAATTTGGCTTGAAAACTAGAACCCAGATCGTAGTCAAGCCAATAATACCACTGCGTTATTGGCGTCGTCCGCCGCGTCAGGCGCACAGGGACGCTGAACGACATCACCGTTCTGCTCGGCCTTTTTGGGTCCTTCACGATGCTCATCGGGTTTGGGAATCGCGCGATGAAGGAGGCGTTCGCGGAGGAGTCGGAGGAGCTGTGGACGTCAGTTTACGAGGTAACAGCATTTGCGACCGCCCCTCCTGGCCCTCGCTCCCCTTCCCTCTACTCGAACTCTCCCGACCTACGCGAATATGCTATCACGGGAAACTTAGATATTTATTTACTGTAATATCCTATTTCTCCCGGTGTGTCGCAGGTTCTGACGCTCTCGTTTGGCGACGGCTTTCCCGACCTGTCTGCCTGGGGTTGGCAACAAGGCTTTGCCATCCTCGTCGCCTGCTCAGGTGCTTTCTTACTGTCATAGTTACCTGCTCCTGTGCTGTTTCTGTCGGAACTAAATATTTTATATCGGTCACGTTCTCACAACCGTCGACTTTTGGCTCCCGCCGTCCTGTGGCATCAACTGTGCGCAGGGCTTGTCTCCTTTACCATTTTGTTGGCGATGGTCGAGCAGCTGTTTATGGAGGTGGGCGGCGGACGGTCTTCTCGTATGCGCAGTTGGCTTGCTAGCGTTATGTTGAACAGGTGAGGAGAGGTGGCGAGGGTGTGTGTCATTATTGAGAGGGAGTCGACTGTGGTGGGTGCGACGTAGGTGTTGGAGAAGCAGGTGCAGCGGGGGAGTATGGTGTACGAGCGGGGGCATATGTTGGTGCTGGCGTGGGGCGAGTCGGCGCTCAGTCTGAGCGCCATTTGGAAGATTCTTCAGCAAATGTGCGCGGCGTACCGACACGAGGGGGGCGTGACGGTGGTGGTGCTGTGCGAGAAGGCCAAGCTGGAGATGGAGGCGATGGCGGAGGCGCACTTGCCGTCCAGCAGCAGATACGGCACGAAGTTTGTGTTCCGTCAGGTCAGGCACTAACTGCTGCACTCACCTTTCCCTCACCCAGTCCAATGAGTTAACAACATTTGTCTATCCTCATTCCATTTCGTCTTCACCGGGCACACATTTTGATATGCAGAAATGATCGCATAGTAAGAATAATTCTGACTGATTACATTCTACAAATAGTGACATTATCTTTGATATGTTTGTTAGTGTTTATAGCATTTGTTGTTCAATGCGCATCGGTTATAAACTCATTTTTTAATCATTGCGCTTAATAATGAATGGCAAATTACTCATTACGGCACAGGTTGTGCTAGCTGCATGTTTGTGACGATGGGGTTGACAACGAGCCTGAAGATGAAAGACG
Organism: Tetraselmis chui; assembly: GCA_026401115.1. Taxonomy (NCBI): domain Eukaryota; kingdom Viridiplantae; phylum Chlorophyta; class Chlorodendrophyceae; order Chlorodendrales; family Chlorodendraceae; genus Tetraselmis; species Tetraselmis chui. The sequence goes on from JAPMLY010000301.1 coordinate 128,764, forward strand.
GGGTGGAAGTGTTAGAGAACAGACAGACCGAAAGACAGACAAAACGGCTGACGGGTTTCTGAGAAGTAGTGTACGACTACCTGTAGTCTCGTGTAGTGTTTGGAAGGGTAACATTGCTTATCAATACGTAGACAATATCAATGGGCGGTATTTAACCGAAGCATTTATCCCACGACAAATATACATTACGGAAATTATGTATTATGGACTAAATGAAATCGTCATACTTCGTAATCCGCATGTATGTTCCAAAATCTGACAATCACCTGATGGGATAACACCCAAATCGAATCGAGCCACGCGCGCGCGCGCACACACACACACACACACACACACACACACACATGTTGACTGGGAAAATAACTTACTTAGTTGGGACAATCTCAGGGATCACCGCTGAGTCCGAAACATCTGGACATGGTGGCCGCTCGTGACGCTGGCACTACCATCATCATTAGCGACGCCTCACGACCCGCGAGGGAGGCGGATGCGCAGTGTCTGCGGGCGGTCGCGTTTTTGGACGATATGTTTGAATCCAACGAGGCACGAGGCAACGTGGTGGTTGAACTCAAGACAGGACACTTCGCAAAGTTGGTACGCTTTCACACCCACGTGCCCGGAACGGGCACAAGGACACGCACGCACGCACACACACACACACACACACACACACACACACACACACACACACACACACACACACACACACACACACACACACACACACACACACACACACACACACACACACACATACGCACACAAATAATGAGCATTGACAGAAACGCACATACGCTTGAAAACGCATGCACTTAAACATCACCATGAAACAGATTCTTACACATCCCGTAACCCGATGTACTCAACAACCATGCAATGGAAGTCAGGCGCACAGCAACACACTCATATATACGCGTGTACTATGAGGATATGAAATACCCTCAAATAAGGGAAACATATCAACACGCAAACCCATGCAATATGTCACACCAAACAACACTTTTGTGACGACTTGCTTTCACTTTTCACACACAGATATGGAATAGCACATTTACGCTTTTACATGCGAACGCACATGCGTATTCACAATCAGAGAGTAAACAATGTTAAGACTGCACAAATGCTTACACATGTCAATAAATGCGGTACTGTCTCAACACAATTACACATGGAGTCCCAACACAACACACACGCGTTAAGACAGAACTGCACCCACACGTGAAACATGTGCGATGGGGGGCACACGGCATGACACTTTCCATCCGCATCCGCAAGAACAGACCACACACGCTCTCTCCCTCCCTCTTTTAGCCCAGGCATTCTGTTTGCAATGCGTCCAGGAGTAAGCCTTCTAAGGCGAGGTCAGATCATTCCTTGTGAAATGATTTTGTGACAATCACGCCGGCAGATGCCTGAGAAATGTACCCCCTTTCCCTTTCGCTGCAGACGCGCTACATCTCCTGCGGCCACGTCATCCCGGTGCCCACCTACAACATGCAGAGCATCCGGCTGGCGCGACTGGTGCAGCGGCCCATCAGCAACCTCATAAACTCCTTCGGCCTGGACTTCCGCTCGCCCGCGCAGTACCACTTCCACCGTTTCCCCGAGCTCGAGGGCCTTCCCTTCTCGCGACTCAAGTACTACTTCCCCACCGCCACCGTCATCGGCCTCATCAACCTCCGCACGCGCGTGTGCAGCTTCAACCCCAGCAGCACCATCGTAAGCCACCTCCCTCTTCTTCCCGGCTCCCATAAATCAGGGCTTCTAAGTCCTAAATGCGCTGCTTGCAGCTGTCGCGGAGTTGGTGGGCGTGCCGCATGCTTCACCTGAGTACAGACAGTTGTATGATGTGTATGTGATGCCCACGTACGACACTGAATTGGCACATGTTGTGTTAGGTGAAGCCAGGCGACGAGCTCATCTTCCTGCGCCGCACCGACCGGCCCTACGATGAGTTCAGGTGAGTCAACTGGTTGACGTCTGTGAAATGGAAGTGAAGAGGAGGGACCATGTGGGTGATGTCGTATGTGCGCGTGCTTTAGCGACGTTGCTTTTGGATTTGCACCTGCATATGCTTTTGATTCGGAATTTGTATCATTTGGAGAGCGAACCTGAAATTCTTGCAATCTATTTGATGCAGGACTGACCTGTGTGTGTGTGTGTGTGTGTGTGTGTGTGTGTGTGTGTGTGTGTGTGTGTGTGTGTGTGTGTGTGTGTGTGTGTGTGTGTGTGTGTGTGTGTGTGTGTGTGTGTGTGTGCTGTTGTCAGACCGACCGCGGAGCCAGTGCAGCCTGATTTGCGAAGTTCATTCGTCCCACCAGACGAGACTCAGATTGCCGCCCACCAAATGCGCAGTTCCTCCACTGACGACCTCATGGTCTTCCTTTCCGACTTTCCATCACTCGGTGATCATTGTCGCTACCTCAAATGATATGTTTGCACAACCATTACCATTGAACCACGGAATCGAACTCAGTTAGCGTTTCATTAACACACACACACACACACACACACACACACACACACACACACACACACACACACACACACACACACACACACACACTCTCTCTCTCTCTCTCTCTCTCTCACACACACACACACGGGGGCACACGGCAATTAAGAAAGCATACGTTCACTGAGCATGCACCAAGTCAACACAGTACCACATCCTAATCATCTACTAAAAGGTACACACAGCAATACTCACTTGTGATCACACATACACATATTTGCAAACCTAAAAAGTTTAGTATTCACACATACTCCTTCCGAACCTCAAATCAAATTTCAAACAATCATACACGGAGTCGCAAGGTCCATACACGCATGCACTACCTGCATTCACTGTGCTAGATCCGATAATTGACAGCGTGGTGCTGGTGCTGGTGATCTTCCAGATTCCTCCTTCACGGAGCTCGAGTCGTGTTCAGGGTGGGACGCATGCGAGGAGGAAATTGAGACTAAAGTGGACGACGGCTTTGGTTTGGACCCACTCTGCGGCGCGGCGAGGTTTACACGCGTCGCCAATGTCGACCCCGCAGTGCCGCAGCTGAGCCAATCCTCGCTGGACCTGATCTACGAGAAGCAGCGGTCGACGAACAAGAAGATGGGGAAGGCGATGCGGGTGCTGATCATGGGTTGGGTGGCGGATGAGTTTATGGCGGAGACCATTCACGAGATGGACCGCGGACTGGTGAGTCCACCCCCACCACTGACTACAGCAACCACGCAGTTGCTGTCTCTGTGTCTAGCGATGTGGCATGGGGCTCATGAGCGTGTCATGCGCACCTCAGGCTGCACTGCCTGTGGGCACGGAGGTGGTGCTGTTCAACAACCGTCGCAGCTCCTGTGGTGTGCACTCCGCTGCGTCGTCCGCCTCAGAAATAAAAGACATCATAGGCCCCCTCTCTCGCCTGAACCTCACCTTCATCGCCGGTGATCCGCTGAACGACGCGGAGCTGGAGGCGCTGCCGCTCAGCACCTTCAACTGCATCATCATCCTCTGCGATCAGGGCTGGATGGTAAAGGGAGCCTCACCCGACTTGAAAACGATTTTAATCAATCACCGAGCTAAGCCAGGCCCTAACAACCAGCTTGGCTGCTTTGGTTGACTGCGTTGCGACTGACGACCGCGCGGGTGTTGAAACGGCCGACTACAGGACCCGGACTTGAACCAGACCAACGGCATCGACACCAGTTGCACCGCGGACATGCAGCGACTGGACTCGATGGTAATGGCGGTGCAGGTGAACGTGCGGCTGCTGCTCGACAAGGCGGGCGCTCGGCACTGCAAAATCATCACCGAAAAGGTCCGTCGCTGCGGCGCTTTCGTCGTTCTTTTGTCGGGGCCGTTTCCCTCAAGAGCACTGCCGTCCCATCCCGCAGCTCTGTCCGACCGTGCGTTACTCGGTCAGTGCTCCAACTCTTTGCTAGGCGTGCTGCTGTAGGTCCTACCGACAATAATTTCGCAAACACCAAACAACTGTTGTTTGGTGAACACTTCAAAAAAGTTGATGATTGTATACGTAGCCATGCTGAACCCAATGAAGTAAAAGGAAAGCTTGCAGACGTGCCTTCATCGACTCTGATGAACGCCATCAATTGTCAATCCTGCTCAACTTACTGAAAAAACTGACATTGTGTTTAAAGTGAAATTGAGTAATACAGCACGTTACTGATTGCCGTGTCAGGCAGCCCGCGCATTTGGACCCCGTGTACGAGTCAATTCCCGGATTGTTCGAGCGAAACACAAGGGCGCCCCCTAAGATTTTGTGTTGTGGGAGTTTCGATGTTGTGTCCCGCATTCCGTTCAATGTTGCGTGAGACTCGCCGATTTCTGACATCGTTTCAAAGTGACTTCGGGATACTATAGCTGCCATGTTGTGATAGTGGTTAGACTACATTATCCTGTTTTCCGTGTGTGTGTGTGTGTGTGTGTGTGTGTGTGTGTGTGTGTGTTTTCGTGTGTGTGTGTGTGTGTGTGAATGTGTGTGTGTGAATGTGTGTGTGTGAAAGGGTGTGTGTGAATGTGTGTGTTTGTGTGCGTGTGTGTTAATCTGTGTGTGTGTGTGTGTGTGTGTGTGTGTGTGTGTGTGTGTGTGTGTGTGTGTGTGTGTGTGTGTGTGTGTGTGTGTTGTGTGTTACGGGATACTTTTCCGCCGCCAGTTTGTACTGTCGCCGCTGATGGCGCAGTGTATCTCCGCTTATTTAGACTGTTGTGGTTGGGAGCTACACTGAAGGCTTTTTTCGGGACGGCGGGCGCAGGTGTCGTTCGAGGGGATGACTCGGTTCGAGGACCCGCTGAAGCTGCCGCTCGGGGTGTCGGTCAATCGGAAGGACTACATCGCGATGCTGCTCAGCTACGCCAGCTACACCCCCAAGATCATCCCCGTGGTCGCCAGCATGGCACAGACCAGCAACATCGAGCTCCGCGACCCCGCCATGTTTGTGGAAAAGGTAACTCGCCGCCCGTCGACCCGCCTCCCACCACACTATGCGAAACCCTACCAAGTCCGAAACCCTAAAATAGCAAGGGGCCGTCTTTTTATTGGGGGTTGAGCAAATGTCGCCACCAATTCCACCACACACATTGCGGTTTGTGGTCACCCTCTCTGTCTCTATCAGAAGCCTCTATTTTCTCGCGTCGCAAACTTCTATTTTCTCGCGTCGCAAACAGCTGCTGCACTGTCTCAGGTGCATACGCTATATCGCCGTCGACGCGTAGGGATGGCTACCATCAATCATGTGAACATGTAAGTGTAATGTGACCACAGAGCAATGCCGCTTAATTTTGAGGATGCTGTGGTATCATTCCCCCGTTTTGAAATCCGCGTCGAAGTCGCTACGGGTTTGAGTTCCATATTCGATCGGATTTATCTCGCAGGGACTTATCATGGCAGAAGCATTGAAAATTGAGTGTGGCGAGTGAGAGTCCAATGTGTAGAGCTTAACTATAATGATACGTGGAAAACGAAGCATCGCAGTTCACTGTCCGAATATGCCACTCGGATACTTGCACTCGTCGCATGCCGCTTGATCTTTGCGGTCCGCTATCAAGCAGTGCGGGCACAAGACGGCAGAGACTCTCTCGTGAATGGCGGGAGACAAGGCATTGGAGAGTTTCTAGGAGGTTTTCCTTGTGGCAGGGGGTGGGGGGAATAGTGAGCCGGGAAAACCCACCTCTCACTTGCCTTCGAACGCATGCAAGCCGTTCTGCCGTGGGGCGGAGACCCGGTTATTGAAACATTTCGTCTCCCGTCGTGGCTGTTTTCTCGAATTGTCGTCCCCACCCCTGCAGCCCCTCCGGGAACATGTGTTACGGGATCGATGTCGGCTTGAGGTTATTCGAATGAGCCCTTCTTTGGCCGCCCCCTGCAATCTGACGGTGCCTTGTCTCGACTGTCGGCTGTGCCCAACACTTCCCAGTCAGCTAATCTTGTCGCATCACCACCCACGTATCCAGAGAGCCGTTGCGGCATCCCTCAGAATATACCTATGTAGGCCGTGCCCGTATTACTCGCTCCTATTGCACGAAGGGACCCGTTTTGCATTGGGTGCGGTGCGCAGCATTGGTGGAACCACGAATGACGGTAATGTCGGACGTCACTAGTCGGAAATTGGCAACTCGCAACTACTCGACTCACAACGTTGGGTATGCACAGAAACATTTGTAAAGGCTCGCCGTTCATCGCCTTTCACATTTGGAAACCAACATATGAGGCAACCCCGTCCAGTCCCCTTACCGTACCAAGGAGGCACGGCAACATATTATTAACGTATCTCACACTTGGTCCGCTCGTGTGCCCATCAGTGCATCCGTCGAGTTTTTTTTTTTTAAGAACCACACGCAAGCAACACTTCTAACCATCCTGATCCAGCTAACATTGCCACGGCCGCGACAATCACCGCGACTCAATAAATAGCGGGGTTACGACACGCCGACAACACTTGACCCCTTGTGGCGCCGCCGTAAAGCAAACACAGGATTATGAGTATTTGTTTGCATTGCTGTTCCGGCCGCTTCCTTCCCGGTTTTCCGTTTTTGTGTCTTGATAGTCGGAAGAGTGGCTGGGGAATCGAATGCGTGCACGGTGTCAAAATATAGCAAAGCTGATTCCATCGTTCGATCACTCGGCTGACACCCCGTCGTTTCCGGATGACGACGCGGCAGGGGGAGCTGTTGAGCTACTGGGGGTTGATGCAGCGGGTGGAGGCGATCGGGTCGGAATTGCTGCTGGGCTGGGTGGAGCTGCCGCCGAGCTCTAAGAAGGAGATGAAAGTGATTCTGAACCCCGAGGTGAGGCAAATGGGTCAGAAGGGATGCATCGGAGCACTGATGACGTTGCGGCAACGTTCGATTGTTTTTGGTCGATAGAAGGTCAATGGCAATTCGCTGTGTCTCCTAATATCAAAAGTCGCACTACTTTCACGTCACTCAAGAAATTATCGTCGCAGATTGTGTTAATCGTTATATACCAATCTTTGCAAGTGTGACTGATCTGTTGCTAGTGTCACACAATGATTGTGAAGAGTGGTTGCAAGGCAATTGTGTTGGAAGAGGGGCACTACGCACTGTTGCAGTATTATGAAGGGGGCACATCAGTTCAGGTTTGGGCTGCTGTTTAGACATGACATGACACGACCGCATTTAATTACGTGACAGGGAATGGAAGAGCGCTCCGAGAAAAGAGCGTGGGCGAAGCGGAACATCAAACTGGTGCGTCGCATCGCGGAGCTTGTGAAAATAATTTATTATATCTCATACCCAACGCTTTGGTGCTTTCCCAACGTCTCTGTTGATCCGAATGTCGGAGTTCGACGAGTTGACGCCGCTTTCGGGTGCATTGTCGCGACGGTGGGATGGCATAGGTTACGATTGGCAATAGGAGGCCGTCCAGTAGGCGCAGTAAAGCGGCAGAGGAACGAAGGCTCCATGGAAAGCACAAGCTGCGCGTGTTCTCTCTCGTGTCTCAGCCCGACCCGAACGGAAGGAGCTCGGCCCAGCCAATAAACGGCCCGCGTCGGAGACTGACGAGTAGCATCGACCAGGTGGGATCGAAGGAGAGGAGGTGGACGAATGGGATGAAGAACGGTAAGGCGGCGAGCGAGGTGCGACTGCTGATGGCGGGTGGTGGCGCTGCGGGGGAGGGTGACACGGAGGGCGACGAGAGCCGCGAGTCATAAGGGGCGTCTTTGTATAGTTTCTGTGTTAAGTAGGAAAATAGGGTTGCATTATGTTTTTGAAGTGCAGGCCGCGTCCGGTGTGTAAATCATGGAATGCACGGGCCGCGTATATAGAATAGCGTTTGTAACTACAATTGCGAAGGTGTATAACAACAATGCGGTTGAAAATAAAAGGGGCAGCGTATGGACAAACTGTTCTGCACAAAGGATATTCTACGCACTCTTGACAATTAGCCGCTACCGCTTTGAAGGCTCCCAAGATAACGAGGAGGCTAATGGTATTGAATAAGAGCATTTGAGTACGTTAATGCTCAACAGCCGAGAAGGGGTATCTATTTCGCGCCGACGAAATATGCGTTTTGTTTCTTCCTGTGCCGACCTTGTATTCATATGAAAATGCAATGAAGTGTATTTAGAGTGTTGCCAGGATGTACACAACACTTGGCGTTTCCATTGATTGCAGAATTATCTATGAGCATTGGTGCAAGAGTTTGTTGGTGATTTACCATTCAGCTTCCAATGCGACGGCCTCTGCGTAAACGTAACAAGGGAAACAACAAGACTGTGAGCTCGAGTAGGACCAAATTACATGAATTGCTTCGTACGACTCTCTGCACACAGCAGCCCAATGGAGCCATCTTTGCTTCAATGTCATTGCGTTGCTTGACCTAACGCGACAGTAGGTCTACAGCGCGTGACGCGCACGCGGCGTGGCATCTCGTTAATATAAATTGAAATTAACATGTGTTTGTTATCTTCCCACAGCCCAGGGGTCGACCACACTGCGCAGTCACCAATTGCACAAAACCATCCGATGTCAAAGCCAAAACTCTGCTCATATATTGTTCAAAGTGACATGACTCCCATAACGTTCAACGCATAGCTCAACTACAGCGGCGGCCCACGAGTTGGAATGTTTGAGTTGCAAGTAAGACGCGTTGTCGTCACCTGAGGTACCCATTAGACTAGCGAGGCATCCAAGTCTTGCGCATTCAGTTTCTGTCAGCCTCAATGAATACCCTTTTGCGAGCCTCACGCGTGGCTCGTAACGACCCCGGCATTGCTCAAGCTCCTTGCTGGTTTCATCCAAAAACACTATATGAAACAACTCGAGTAAAATTCGAATACCCACAATAATGCGCATGCGGTGCGGGTACAGACATGGTCTCAACTTGGAACACGGACATCTTATCATTCTGGATATCGACAATGTTGTGTTTAGTGCTGGCGAGGCATCGCCGCAATGTGCATGCGTGGCGTATTCAAGAAAACGACTCGGGCGGAATCCAAATTTCCTAGCGCTTTCCAAGTCCAGTGGCAATGCCAATAATGTGTTTTGGAGCATATGTAGGGGTATGGGAGATATGGGTCTTATACCACTTGTGCGGTGTCCTTTTCCATGAGAAGTGACATTAATGATTGTCCAATTCCTCAGAATAAAACGCCATTGAATAGCAGAACAGGAGCTGAAAAAATCCGCGCATTTCTGAGGTATATTTAAATTTGCGGATACTACTAACCTGTATATGACTTTTCAAGAAAATATAAAGATTCACACCGCTATTTATCCGCGATATTGATATCCGCTGGCAGTGATTCATGTAATTATATATTGCCGGTAGTGAGTAAGCATTGAACCCCATATAAATAAGGCATCATTTATACGGCCTTATCCGGAAGATCCTGGAATCCCTACAAGCGCAGCAGCAAATAGCAGACGACAGTGCACTGACGCCCTCCACTGCTCGAGCCGGGAATTGCGCCAGCGCGCAGTTGCTACAAACCGCGCGTAAAGACTTCAGACGAGTGCACTACTGTTTGTTGTGGGAACAACAGCCCTGCGTCTGCATCGGCGACTCCATAATCTGAGATCTAATAAGGGTTTAATTCCAATCCAGCCCCCGATGCCGCTCTCATCGCTGTGCGTCAATGCGGCTTCTGCTGCGCCTTCCGGTACCCCGCCGAGGCGCGCCACACCCGCAGCTACTGCCCGGACGTCCGCGGCGCCGAATCTGAGGCAGCGGCAGGTTCGCCGGAGATGGGTTGCCGTGGCGGGGGCGTGGCGCGAGGCGACTGACCCAGACACTGGGAAAAGCTATTACTGGCACGCCCCTCCCTCACCTTTTAGTAGCAGCACAGCCGTTCCCTCCGTGCGCCGTTCCCTAGAGTCGCTCACCTCCTTGCGCTCTCGCCACTGATTCGGCCGGCTCCTGCGCGGACTAAGCCTACCCTACCAGGGAGTTGGCTCACATCATAATAATTATAATATTAAATTTATGCTGACTACATATTATAATTATTTAGTTTACAATTACAGCTTACACAAGCATCGGTGCCTCCCATGGCATGAGGCCATGACGCCGCCACGCCCGCGCACTCCAAGCTTCTTTGCGCTAGTCATCGCGGTACCGGGTAGGCGGGTACGCTGCAGGTGAAACTTTTTGGGGCGATGGCCGCGCAAAACCATGCGACATCCTCGTCGGCGTGCCAGATGAGCCGGCATTGACCAACCTCCTCACCGCCGCCTTCCTCATCCTCTTCGCACACATCGTTCGCGCCTTCCTTTTAAGCACGTCGCTCCGTGCACTTGTTGGGTTGTATGTCGCGCTTCGTGAGACCTTCCACCACCGCTCTCGTCTTCCGCGTGGTCGTGCTCGGACTCCCGATCCTTCACCGGTACCCGCAAACGTCAACTTAATCAGTATATTACCTGCTCGTGACTGTTGATGGCGCGCGTGAGGATATTCTGGCGAGCGCTCGCACTCGTTTGAAGTTCGAAGGGTGTCATTGACCGAACTGCCCCGCTGTTGCGTTGCGCCCCGCTGTTGCGCTGCGGGCAGGGAACTGCTGCAGGGAGCGCGTACCGATACCGAATATTATCTTTGAGTACTTTTAAAATGTGCGGATCGTTCGTCCGATATGTGCAGCCGCTTCGCGTTTTTCGATATCTGCGGGCGCCCAATCAAATCCGCGGATCTGTTAGATCTGCGGGTACAGATTTACATGAAACACCAGTGAAAAGATATGCGGATCCGTTAATGTCGCGATAAAGTAATCGTATACGGTACCCGTACCCGATACTAAATTCTGCAGCTGCGGATTTATTTATTTGAAACGCAGCCTCCACTGCTTTTTCTTGTAAGAAATTTTTAAGTATTTGAAACGCAGCCCAAAGCCGTCGTCGTCGATATTATTCCTCGTCTCAAATTATTCCAGGACCTTCTCGGTGACGCATCCATTACGCCCATTTTACGCACAACACCTATTTTAGCCACAGCGACCGCAACCCTCTCATCACACTTTACTCTCATCCTCATCTGTGACTCATATCAGCCTCTCACCCACATCGAGCCGTCGTTCAACCGTTCTATCTTCACGATGGCTAACCCGGTCTGCATGAACTCTACCGCTTCCCTTGCCCGTGGTGGCATGGGGACAACAAGTGGGCGGCGCCTGTCGCGCGCTCCCCCGTCTCCCTGGCAAGTCGTACCCCGCGGCCGGCGAGCTTCCGGAATTTTCTGCGTTGCCGCTCCGAGACGCCCTGATGCCACCGCCTCCAGCACCAGGTAAATCACAACACCACCCACGACTTCATAAATAGCTCTTTAATACCTCGGAGGACCGTTACCCTGTACCGTTTCGACCCTTGCGGCCCCTGGCTGTTTTTGCTGCGTCCAGTTTCCCAATTTATGGAGCACGGGCTTGCTTATAACACGTGCATTTAGCCGTACCAAAGTCAACTCTCAGCCTCACCCCTCGATTCACCGCTGCAGGGGTACCCGCAGCCTGGACTCCCTCGACCTCAACTCTCTGGAAATGGAGGTCGTGCCTCCCGTGAGCCGCACCCCCACTCTCCCCTCCAGCCCCGTACGTCGCCCCTTCCTACCCGTGCTGCCCGGTACCTCCTCTGTGCGCTGTACTTGCTGTTCCGTATTTTATCTCTTTTCTGTCAATATGCCATCCTTCGCTGTCATCAGTCCCCGTAGTGACACGCGGCTCTAGCTACCGATATGCTTCCGAACCACCGCCACGCTCTCCCTTATCTGAACCCCCCTTGACTTGTTTCCTCGTCCACAGCGTTCACTCAAGGCGCCTGTGCACATCCATTTCGGCGCCGGCAAGCTTGGCCTCGGCTTGGTCGTCCCCGCCCTCGCCGAGTCATCTACCCGATATGTCGTCCTGCAGCGCCCCTCCGCCGACTGGGCCTCCCTCGCGGAGCAGCACCCTGAGTCCGTGCCTCTTATTGTCAACGGGAAGGAAGTTGTCGACAAAGGGTTGAAGCTCATCACGCAGGCGGATATTGACGCCGCGGAGGCCGAGGGCCGTACCGTCCTGGACCTCGTCCTCGAGAGCGAGGAAGGCCGCGGTCACCTCGTCTTGACTTCGTGTCCTACCGTCGGTGCGCAACTCGCCACCGGCGCCTCCACTTTCTCGTGCGCCCTCGGCGGGGCTATCAACAAAGTACTGCAGCCTCTTCTCGGCGAGCTACCCAAGCGCAGGAACGGCGCGCGTCCGACCCTCTACGCCTGCGAGAACGACCTCGACAGTGTACAGGCGTTAGCGGGCGACTTGAAGCGTCGCGTGGATGTCGTTCCGTGCATGGTGGACCGAATCTGTTCCAAGCGCGACGTTCTCGGTGGTGACGCCCCGTCTATCGTCGTGGAAGCTGAGGAACACCCAGGCAGTATCGTGCTACTGGAGGAGACGTCGCAGAGCGTGGATGACCTACCACTCGACGGTGACACGGTGCAGGTTCCTGAGCGCGAAGAGGTCGCGGATTATTTGTTTGTCCAGAAGAAACGTCTGGTTAATAGTATGCACACCGTCCTCGCGTTCTCCACTCTCGTCGACTACGACGCCAATCGTGACTCGCTCTTCCATTGGGACCAGGCTCTCCCTGAGCTGCCGCTGCTTAATTACGCCGAGGCGCCAGCGGAGGTGCAGGACCGGGTCTGGGCGTGGGCGGTCGCGCAGATTTTGGTGCTGATGAAGGAGAAGGGCGTGGACTTGATGAGCGAGGCGCATGGTGCCGAGACGGAGGATGAGCTGGTGGAGCAGATGCTGTCGGTGGCTCGCACCACTCTCGAGCGTTTCTCGTCCATCGAGGATACCACTTCTCGTGTGCTGGGCGGCGGTGTATCGAACCGCTACAACGAGCGTCTGATCCCGGTAGCGGAGGGGATGCACCTGGTGGAGGCGATGCTGTGCGACCTGCCCTACGACAGTGTGCAGAGGAAGGTTCTCCGCGCCGCGGAGATGGAGGTTATTGATATCGTGCAGGCGTGCGACAGTCTGGTGTCCGAGGCGGAAAAGTTTGCGCTTCTAGACGAAGAGGAACGCGCTGCGCGCGCGGAATGGGACGCGATGACCTCTGGACTGCGCAACTCGTTTGCCAAGATATTTTCCGAGATTCAGGGAGGCGTCGCCACCGCTGCTGTCGCCGCCATCAGCGCGGCTGCTGGTGCGGCTCAGGCGCTGGACCAGTTCCCCTTCGACCAGAACTAAAAGAAAGCCGGAGCCTCCATTGGTTACCTTTTCCTTTATAGAGCTGCTATGTAGTACTACACACTACGACCTCTTCCATTTCTTATATAGTAAGGTAGATAGATTCTTCCGCCCTCTGTTTAGTCTGCCCAGTCCCCTTCCCTTGCCCATCCACTGTATAATACCATCAACAGACACAAAAATAGTTTTATTCACGAGGCCGCCCGATTAGCGGGCGGCGCTTCTCGATTGATTGCCTCTCTTGAGTGTGATGCTCTGAATGAAGCCAAGAATAAGCTCCTTCCCTACAAAGCCCCACTTTTAAGCAAAGTAGATAGTTTCGTAGATCCAACCCCCGTGACCTCCTCCGTCGTCAGCTACAAATCGAATGCCGTCGGCCGTCCATCATCCGTTTATCTGCGCACTGTCATTTTTGCTGCTATCATTCCATGAACAACGCATTTGAGAGGTTCTCACTGTATTAACAGGTTTTATCGATTACTGAAATGGGATTTTGAATCTTCCTATTAACAAACGTTGTAATATGCACATCCAAGGTTGAGCCGTGCCGATATGTTCGATGGAGAGCTCCGACTCATCCACACCAAAACATGGTTCCTTTCAAAAACGGGCCTTATCGCTGTGTTAGTGCAGTTCAGCGCGTTTTCATCATCCGACGCTCGCCTCTGTTTTTTGTCCTTTCCGTGTAAACTGACTCGATAGTCTGTCCCATCCCAAAAGTTGTCCGTGCACATTGTCTTCGGCGGATGCAGATTATTGTGGTTGGCCACCACCAATTATTGTGGTTACTACTATTTATGCTGCGGCGCCCAGACTATGTGTAATATCCATTCAAAGAGATACTATCCATTCAAACGGGCATCAATTCAAAAGCATGGAAGCACCCATTCCAAAATAGGAGGGCCGAACGGTCGGAGGGTGGCCAAATAATATATATATGCTCCTCCACTAAAGTCCGGACATGCATTATATTAAACACACGCTAGTCAATAAGTCAAGAAGACGCTCCACTCTCACCACGTATAAGCCCGACGACACGCGAGTACCACCCAATTGTAGGAAAGCCGGGAATCAGGCAGTGAGCCGTCATCCGGGGTGGTTAGACCTGAGCTCAAAGCGGGTGTTGTCGGTGGACTTTGTCGACTTTAGCCCATAAATTCCCGTGAAAGTATCTGAACTACACACCTCGTTTTGAGCGCCACGCTTGGGTATTGCTCAAGCGCTCATACCAAGCTGCATATTACTCCGTGTTCCACATAACCGTATTTTTGGGGACTTGTTGGAGGGGGTTGAAGGCGTGGGTGTTGTGTTCAATGCGCGATTGCGCGAGGCTTGGTCGGCGGATTTGTGAGTAGTGCACGGAAGATCACACCGATGGCAACGGTGATGTTTTTGGAAAGCAAGCGAGCAAAGACGCACATGGCGCAGGTTTGGATAAGTGTTGTAAACATGCGTGGGCGATTGGCTTTGGTGAGGGGTGAGGTCAAAATTGGCCGTTGGGGACGCATCACGTTGACGGTGGTGTTCAAAATGCTTGGGTATGTGCTTGTGCCGACCACATCCGCCACACGCGTGGCACATGTCGGGAACTAGGCTCGGAAATCAGTAGAAATGAAGAATTGGTAAAAATAAATCGACAAACCACGCGCAAATCGCCTCATGCTGAGGTGAGCCGAATTCGACGGGTATTGCTTGACACTGCGGCTCAGCTTTGCCGGAGTAATGCGGAAATTAACATACTTCACATAAGGTTTGCTTGTAGATGTTACCATAGTAGGTGTGCTCGACGCGCATTGAAAATACGCGTCCAACGGTACCAGTTTGAAAAAGTTACGACCATATCATTTGAGAAAGTGTCAAAGGGTTACACGGAAATGCCATTACTGGGAATCGAACCCGGCACCTCCGTGTCCGGAGCCGTACGCCGTAACCAAGTACCGCGCCTAAAAGTCGGTACCCAATGGGAATATATCTCATATATATACCCCCCGTACTGCCCGAGCAACGGGCTCCCGCAGTACATCCACTACCGGTGAGATAGTAGGGCCAAGACTCCCCCGGAGTACAACGTACGGCGGTGTCCATTATCGTGCCCACCATGGGGATCTCACAACACTCCCCCTAATGGACACCATCCGATCAACTCCGGCCAAACCCTACAAACCCGCGTCATACGCGGAGGGCCCATAACATGTCAAAGGGTTACACGGAAATGTCATCACTAGGAATCGAGCCCGGCACCTCCGTGTCTGGAGCCGTACGCCGTAACCAAGTACCGCGCCGAAAAGTCGGTACCCGATGGGAATATATCTCATATATATACCCCCCGTACTGCCCAAGCAACGGGCTCCCGCAGTACATCCACTACCGGTGAGATAGTAGGGCCAAGACTCCCCCGGAGTACAACGTACGGCGATGTCCATTATCGTGCCCACCATGGGGATCTCACAACCCCCCCCCTAATGGACACCATCCGATCAACTCCGGCCAAACCCTACAAACCCGCGTCATACGCGGAGGGCCCATAACATGTCAAAGGGTTACACGGAAATGTCATCACTGGGAATCGAGCCCGGCACCTCCGTGTCTGGAGCCGTACGCCGTAACCAAGTACCGCGCCGAAAAGTCGGTACCCGATGGGAATATATCTCATATATATACCCCCCGTACTGCCCGAGCAACGGGCTCCCGCTGTACATCCACTACCGGTGAGATAGTAGGGCCATGACTCCCCCGGAGTACAACGTACGGCGGTGTCCATTATCGTGCCCACCATGGGGATCTCACAACAGAAAGTTATTATCGTTTCAACATTGTGGCCGAAAGCAACTTGCCATTGTTCATATGGGTGGTAAGTCTACATACGCGAGGAGCGGCACGGTATGGCGGCGGCGGTCCTTAGGATAATAGGATCACCCGCCGCCGGAAAAGCCCGGTACGGGGGGCTTTTGGAAAAAATTCCCGTACCCACCATCTTTTAAGGACCGGCGACTCGATCCGTGTGTTCTACCAACCCCTTCCCTAGTCGGTACCCAGTTATCGATAGGCTGCCTCATGCCGTGTGCCTAGGGTTATCGTAACGGCACACTGCTCATAAAGGCGGCCCCCTAACAACGTAAACCACCGGGGGATGGTAAGGATGGCCACAGCGCAATCATATAGGTGTTGGAAACAGACGGAACAAAGACATGGGACATGAGAAAATCTGGCTTGGAGGCAGGAGAGCCAGCCGAACACCGTCTACGACCTAGTTATTTTCCCTTTTCAGCCCCCGAAGGAGGAGAGAAGACTCGGCTAGATGGCGCGTTGCGTCGGGAGGAGCAGCTAATACCTCGGGCGGGGTAGAGCACGGATCGAGACGGGACCGACGACGACATGAGCGAGGGGGGTTTTTCAACTGCCTTTCCCCCCTAGCTCCGGCACGACCGGAGTCACACAAGAGCCGAGGTCAGGCAGGTTCGACTCGACCAGCTCAAGCTGAACATCCTTGCTAATCAACGACCCCGCAGCGGTTGGAGCAGGCCGCGTATCGTGGAGACTAGCGACATCTTATATTTCATATTGTATCAAAAAAAAAAAAAAAACGTATAGATCCAAAAAATTAAAATACATGGATACGGGTAGGTTTTAGACGGTATCGTCATTGCCATTGGAGAGGTTGGGATTAGTGGTTCACGGTCTACCTCTTATTTATGAGTCCAACAGATTGGCGTAGCACAGGGGAGGCTCAGAGACAGCATCCGGTTTTTACTGGTATTGTTGTAAACAATTTCATTTCATAGAGCACAGAGGTGTATCGCATATTGAGCAAACAACGTGTTGCATGCCTTGCGCTTCCCACGCTTAGGGTTGTGGGGAGATGGGATAGGGTTTCGCACAGTGCTGGCAATGTCCACATCATCCGCAAGCCGAATACCTCCCCCGAACGGTGAGGAGTTACATGACTTATACCGTCACTAGTGCGCCTCATTTCAGAGGCATGGGTGTTAGAAACAAGTAGTTCAGGGAGAGTGAACGGGGGGCAATCTTTGCAATTGATGCTATCCGCCACCGCCACGTTCATAGCCTCGAGACACGAGAGTAGGACGGCTAAAGGCAAGAAAGCCTTAAAAAAGACAAACGGGGTGAAGCTTTCATGGCTAAAACCAATTATTAGCGTACATGGCTCTTCCCATCCGTGGTGCGCTAACACTGGATACCCTTCGCTAGCGTCCAACCACAATGTACGGGATAGTCGTCGGCGTATGCCTCGGCTGGGGAGTCGTCCTCTCCACAATCCTCATCCTCATCTCCCTCCAACAATGGTATCAAGAGGTTGGCGTTGGCTAATGCAACCCCTTGGGAGGGTTTAGGCGCCGGGGATACGGAGGAGTCGCCCCCGGTAGCGGTCACTAGGGTGAGGCAGTAGCGGCGGACGCCTAGATATCCCGATATTTCGGCATGGAAATCGGAAAACCGCACTTTCACCCACGCCCCGCTCAAGGCCACCACCACCCCCGTCACATATTCCTTGTCAGGGTTTTGACATGGATTTGGGGCGTCCCATCGGCCCCAAAAACGTGCGGAGAGGCCGTTCGTGTGTATTTGAACCCGGGACCCGATGGGGAGCGCCATGGCGACGACAACATATTTTGCTGATGATGCACCACACCGCGTTTAACCACCCGACCTAGGATGATGAAAAGCCTATGCTTGTAGGTCCATATAGGTATTAAGACCCAGTCGAGCCACTCATTTGGGCAGTCGAGACTAGCTTGGCAGCTTTACTATATAGTCCGGGTAAGCGTACCCATGTACGCCTTAACCGTACCCAGGTACGTTGCCCTTAGATGAACAGTTAAGATGGTAATCATGTTGTTACTCAGCAATATTGATAGTCCAGTATGAGTGTTGCAGTGATAGGACAGTTGTGACTCGGCATATCTAGATGATAAGGCATTCAACAATGCAATAGATGTGGGTGCTGATAGTGGCAGGTTGCTAAGCGTTAGACATGATATAAGGACTCATGGTAGTGGTTGGCGTGTGCTCACCACGTGGTCGTCGCGTGTTCATAATTGGGACGCGGAAGGTGTCATGTGATAGACAAGGATGAGACACGGCTGAAGGTGAAATAACCTTCAGTGTCTTGTAGACTATGTAATAATTTTCACCCATAAACATTGTCAAGTTGTGGGCCCTCCTTTTGCTCTCGGTTGTAGTTGACACGCTTGAATGGAACCGTTACCTTGAGCTTCTTTCCGGCGCGAGTCTTGGGCTTCTGTGGTGCTACACGATCTTTAGGTGTGGCTGAGTCGCAAAAGCGGTTGACTCTCTTTGTTTGGTGGTTTGCCTTCGAAATCGGGCTGGTGGTGACTTCCCTGCGTTGCTTGGAGCCTAGAAACCACCGACCGTTTCACTAGCTTGAACAACGCTTGTTCAGTCGCCTTTGATTTTTATTTTCAGCCTACGCCTTCGTTTTCATATAATTGGATCCAGTATCTGGGTATTTGGCGTCTTTCCTCGCGTCGCTGGGCTGGTTGAGTGGGAGTTGGTGAGACATCTTGCAAAAGTGTACTATCACATGTGTACGACGTCGTTCGATTGAAAACAGTGGACATGCAACCAGACTCATTCTTCAACAGATAGCGTGATTCACACTGCACTTCGCCATCACAAACCATTAGACACGACATTTAAACCACCACGCAGATAAGCAATGGGGCAGCTTCCTTGAAGTGGATGTGAGTGTATTAGCCACCAAACAATTCCCGGGTTGGGGTTGAGAGCCGCCCGCGATACGGCTGTCAGGTCGGCGGCTGGCATCCCCATCTTGATTTAGAAGAGAGGAAGGCTCTAGCGAAGAGTATATCGGGCTGCTTAGTCACTAAAGAAAGAGTAAAATGCTTAAATGCAGCACGGTTTGCAATGAGACTGCTCATCAGCAACATCACTTACGTTGCATGGCCAGCGAATGCGACTTTGGGAAAGCATTGTATCCTGCAATACAATGCACACACAACATGGGAAGGCCCATAACGGGGAGGGCAAGACGCCTAGACCCAGCTCAACATGTTGCAGTGGTGAAATAGATGCTTCAATAGTGGCATGAAGGACATTCTAACAATTCTAACAGTGACAAAATGACACGGGGCAAAATGCAAGCCACCAACAGATGTTCCTGCTTATGCTATGTTGCGCTGCCGCCAACCTCCTGAGACATGCACAAGTAAAAACTACACAAGGGGGACTCCATGTAGGCATCTTCCAAAATCTACTATTTCCACTGCGACAGGTAATTGCTGCCTCAAAGCGCGGACGGCGCTGGTGGACCGCTATGAAGACGATGGCATCTTCCGTCTGGCTGAGCTGCGGAAAGATATGTAGAATGCCGAGGCGGACGATGAGACCAGTCTCTAGTATTTTAACCGTTTGGTCCGACTTCAGCGCCATCTCGCCCGTGTGGGGGAGGATGTTCACGACCGACGAGTCATCATGTACTTGGTGAAGGGTCTGCGTCAAGAGTACCACTCTATCACATACACATGGGACGTCCACAACCTGAGTAAGGACGCCGTCAAGCGAGATCTTCGACAGAAGGGCATGCGTATTGAGACTCGTGGCCGGACTCATACGGAGACGCCGCTCCCTACAGCTTTTCCGGCCTTTTCCGGTGACAACTTTGCTGAATCATTGAAGCGCCACGTCCATTATCTTAATGAGCAGCTAAAAATTATGTATGGCCCTGGGAACTGACATGGTGTGGCTGTGGGAGCTAGCGGCGCCCGACCCTTCCGCGGAATTTGTTTCAGTCGCGGCATAAAAGGGCCATCGCCGGTCAGAGTGCCCTGAAAGGCGTGCAAGTAGCAATTATGCGAGTCTTGAACCTCCCGTGGCATTCAATGCCGGGGTAGACATCACCGCCAGTCATGCTAGGTCGTTTTCTGAAGCAAGAGTCATGGTGATTAATAAGGGGGAGACTTGGATGTGGTTGGCCGACAGTGGAGCCACTATCATACGACCAGCAAACGTGATGACTTCGTGACCTATCGTGTGCTGTCTAACCGGCTGTGGGTGAAGGGCATCAGTGCTTTTGCTGTGGGCGTTGGCACTATGCGCATCCTTGTGCCGGTTGCAGACGGTGGGAAGATTCCTGCCACGTTGCGCCATGTGCTTCACGTTCCCGAGCTGTCCCGTCGTGCGTCATGGCCATATCATCGGTAGTTTAGCCTCACTCATGCGCGGCAACACGGTCGCAGCGTGATGTTGGCGGATCCCATGGACCATCTTCAGTTTCACGCAGCTCATGGTGGTGGTGTTAAGATTCCCATGGAGCGAGCCCACGGCCTGATGTGGCTGCCCACTTAACCAGCCAAGTGGCGCGAGGAAAGGCGCCAAATACCCGGATATTGGATCCATTAATACGGAAAACGAAGCCGCAGGCTAAAGTTGAAACACGGCCGACTGAACAAGCGTTGCTTAAGCGAGTGAAACGGTCGGTGGTTTCTAGGCTCCAAGTAACTTAGAAAACTCGCTACCCGCCCGATTTCGAAGGCAAACCACCCAACAAAGAGAGTCAACCATTAGCCAACCACAAAATCCCCCCAACAAATAAAGCGCCACCTAAAAGCTGAAGTCCACACAGGGAGTATGAACACCACAGCCGTGCGCTTTGTACAACGGTGGAAATAACGCCAAAAATGCCGCAGGATTGGCTCCGCCTCCGACAACGGAGGATTACACCACACAATCAGCTCTGCCCAATCATGCTCGAGACAAGAGTCAAGGGCGGACCATAACCGGCAGCAAAACGCGTTGTGTCCAAGGGGGTCGGAACATGCGTCGATATCGAACGGACCACACAGGGACGACACCATGCGGTACAACCGCTAATCCAATATCACGTCCCCCTTATTCCGGCGACCGGTAAGGCGCGAGATGCCGTCCGCGAGACGGTTCTACACGCCATGCAAGTGCCGTGCGATGGCCTCGCACCCAAGCCCTCCGAGTTAGTCCAGCAAGGCCATCACCACATCATTGAAGTGCGACACCATAGAGCCCCGTCGATTGATGGCACCCACCGATGCCTCCGAGTCCATCAAGAACAAAATACGGCGACCATGTAGAGCCACTGCCCACTTGCGCACCGCAAACATGGGCAGAGAGTCATGGTACCGATGCTCCGGTGAGAAGGAGTAGTGGATGCGGCGATGCTCCCACCACGCCCCACCAGCCCAGCCACTTGCGTCCGTGGTGATGATTGCCACATTGCCGTCATACAACCCTCTGCCCAAGTCCCGGGACAGAAATGGCAACAATCGCGGTCCCCATAGACACGCTGCATCTTCAGCGTGCCACAAGAGGCGTCGCTGCCCCCCACCCGCAGATAGCACACCGTGCCAGCACCGCAGGTCAGCCACCGCCGCCTTATGTAAGACGCAACGAACATCTTGAAGCCAAGCCGCCGAACTGGGGAGATCCACATCGTAAACATCCCGAGCCACATAAAGCTCGCGCAGGCGCGCATGCCCCAGCATAACCACATAGCAGCAGAATTGCAGCTTCCCCACCAGAGAAGCCCACTCCACTCGTAGCGGGCTGTCCCCGACTGCATCAGCCCGAAGAAAAGCTTTGATGCGCGCTAGAAGCTTTGCGCATCGTGATGCGGAAAGCGTCATCATTCCCCTGATTGTGTCCAAATGTAGACCGGTCCACTCGCAAGCCTCAGAGGGCCACGCGTTCTTGGAGTACTTCATTGGAATGCCCAAGTCCCCTAGCACGCACAATACCGACCAGTATATGAGGCGTTATTGCCAAGCGGACAAGACTAGATGGTGGCCAACCCCAAAATCATCTAGGTATCCCCCCAGCGCACGAATATTGGCGGGAGTTCCCTCAGGAAAAGGCGGTCGGCAGTAACGGAGTCCAAGACGCTGAACCACATCTAGCACGAAGCGTGCCCATCGATGTTGAATCCCCGGAGGTTGTTTAAGTCCGAAAGGCATGAAGACATATCGATAATACTCCCATGTAGCTGGGTGTCGAAGTCATGGTACCTCACACTCGCGTGCGAAGACATGCCAAACAAGAAAGGCATCCGCGATCACGCGATGTCGAACTTGTTCACTACCATGCCCCGCAGCAAGAGAGGCGTCACCACATGCACCATGTATAGTTCGCAAAGCACCCGCACCATGTACTCGCTGACGCCGGACCGTAGAGCGTCCAAGACAATGTGCACCTTCAGTGGGTCCCACTTGACGATGCAAGCTATCGGATTTACCACCCACGGCGCGTAGTCCAGCGGGCCCTCGCACAGCCCCATCGCGATCAAACGGTCGAAATCCCTAGCCGCCAGCTCGGCGTGCTCGACGCAAGATTGGTAGCTCTTCTTGGTGCAGCGTGCGGGCCAAGCACTCCTTGTGTAGCGGACGCCCTTGACAAGCGATCGCCGCATGTCGAGCTGCATGAAGTCAAGAGCAAGTAGCCTCTCGGGGTTAAATTGTCGCCCGGCCTCTCGTACCCCAAAGTAGTCGTCCCCTGCCGTGGGCTGCCGCGAGGCCAAGATGTGCCAATCGCAGGTTGTTCGAGGCGGCACTGACAGAGTGAGGATGGGAGGCGCCCCGTTCAATAGCCCCATTTTCACGTGCCACCTTTGCGTGTGCTTGCATCGCCGACGCACCACTCCACAATCCATGGCCATGAAGTCTAGCAAGTCACTCAGCAGCGCCTCCTCGCCACGTGGGGGGAGCAATCCCACCGCGACCGCCATCTCCCGGCACATCAACTTGAGATACGAAGGTGTCGTGTCATCAATCCTACCCACCCCCACTCACGGGGCAGGTCCACCAGCGCCTCTGCGAGTGTGGTACCCGTTGCGGCTCACACGTGCAAGACACGCTGACATTGGTCTCAAAATACTGAAGCTAGTACGAGCAGAACCGCACCAGCCCGGTAATCAGAGGGTAGCGTAGAACTCAGACCAGGAAACCTTGGGGACCCGGAGCTCCAGCGGGGCCCCACCGGGTGCCCCTACTTGAGGCATGCCGTCTTCAACGGACCCGATAGGGCATGCATGTTCCCGCAGCATGGGCACGGAATGGTGATGGGGCGGCTGCCGTGATCGGTCGTGGGGTGGTCCGTCCCATGGCATAGGAGGGAACGGTTGAACTTGGTCCTGCGGGTCGCCGGTAGTCCGCTGTCTTGGGCAAGCTCGTGGATCCACGAGTGGTTCAGCCGACCGGGAGCTGCACACCTCAACTGCTCATGCATCTCGTCATGAAGATATGGCTCCACACCGTGATCAAGCAGCTCGGCGAGCCGCGCCACCATAGGCCCCAAAAACTGGTCAAACACCGGAGGCAAATCATGTCCCTCCATGTCGGTGTGATATAGCCGCACAACGTACGCGTTGATTACTTCCCATCTGACAGCAGGTTCCCCCGGCACGTGAGGGACCTGAAGGGACTCGACTACCGCGAACACCCATTTGATCATGGTGAGGATGGTGGCCACCCGCTTGCGCCGTGCTAGACCGGCTGCTATGGTAGGGCTGAAGTCCCCGCTGTCCACGTGTAACATGCGCCAAATGAAGTGTTGAAAAGCATTGTTTAAGAAGATAGTCAAGTTGCTACTCCGTAATATTGATATCCAGTAGGAGTGTCGCAGTGATAGGACAGTTGTGACTCATCATATCTAGATGATAAGGCATTCAGCAGTGCAATAGATATGGGTGCTGATAATGGTAGGTTGCTGAGCGTGGTTGGTGGTTGGCGTGAATAGTGGTTGGCGTTTGCTCACCATGTGGTGGGCGCGTGTCATAATTGGGACGCGGAAGGTGTCATGTGATAGACGAGGATGAGACATTGTTGAATGTGAAATAACCTTCAGTGTCTTGTAGAGTGTGTTTAACTTATCATTATGTATCACCCATGTACTTTGTCAGTGCATGCCTCCCCGAGTGAGCTTTGTCTAAAACGTCATCCGTGTCCTCGAAACTACGCACCTACTTGCGAGCCTCCGACGTGCATGTACATTTTTGTTGGGCTACTTCTTTATGAAGTCTAATACAAGTTGCAATTACGTCGGCCCGCGTGAGTGGTTGGTGCATCCCTTGTATTGGTTTTGTAGCCACGTCACGGTTGAGGTCCAGCAAGGTGCGTGCAATTGCAGGACATCCCACCTTCAACCGAAGTTGACGCCTACATCATCGCCGCTCTGTCCCTAGCCCACACTAGCAAAGTCAAGGCGATTCAAAAATCACCCGCTGTGGGACTTGGCATTGGTGGTCATCGCGAAGTTGTTTTCGTGAGACACTTAACGCAGCCGCGTAGCACCCAATGACATTTTGTGCTCCCGCTTTTCACGGTAAGGCAACCTTAAAGCCTGCGCCGAATTGACGTGTACAATGCTTGCATGACCGAATGTGCCAACTTTTCCCGCTCCTCGAAAACCGCGTCCTCGAAGTTTTTTACACGGAAGTCAGTCATCCCTTGCACTTGCCTTGCTTCTATGCCCCGGACGTGTTCTATCCACGACAGATCCGGGATGGTCGTCGGCCATTTCATCAATGTAAAACCCGATTGGCTATGCAGCCAAGCTTGTGCACTTTTGGCGGTGTGAGCGGGCGCGTCATCTTGTTGTTAAACCCAAGGATGATCTCGCAACGGCGCGGGTCTAATTTCTATTAGTTTTCGGTATGCCGGGATGAGCTTCTCTTCCAACAACTTCCCATAGACCTTGGCAGTCACCCCATTGCTCTCGCTCGTGAATCCCGTGGCACCCGTTGTGATGAGCAAGCCGATATTGCTCCATTCAGTTGCTCCGGCATAGCCGTAATATTTCGTGCAGCTTCGATATGCTGGCATTGTGGGTCGATCATCTTAAAACAAGACCCTCCGCTTGTCGACTGCGCCTTTGGGGCATAGCTTGAAGATATTAGAGTCCGAAAAGCCACGTTTGTCCAACTAATGTTAACCCATTGCTGGCCAAATTGGACGTGCTTGCATTTCGCTGATGCAGTAAGTATGAGCTTCTTTTTCGGGCGAAGGCGCCGAGCCACATTTGCTTTCACAAGATTCGGCACGGTATCCTTGCCCACAGACAGCCCCATACCAGCATTTAATTCATTCGCGATGGCGGTGCATGTCACGCATGACGTCGAGAATGCACGCCTTGAGAACCTCTCGTACCGGTGGACTTGCCCGTCCCCGTTCATGCCTCCCCGAGCGAGCTTTGTCTAAAACGTCACCCGTGTCCTCGAATGTACGCACCCACTTGCGAGCCACCGACGCGCATGTACATTTTCGTTGGGCTACTTCTTTATGAAGCTGCCGACGTGCGTGAAGTCTAACACAAGTTGCAATTACGTCGGCCCGCGTGAATGGTTGGTGCATCCCTTGTATTGGATTTGGAGCCGCGTCGCGGTTGAGGTCCAGCGAGGTGTGTGCAATTGCGGGATATCCCACCTTCAACCGAAGTTCTCTAGACACTCGCAGACGTTTAGATCAACGCCGCTTTGTCCCTAGCCCACACTAGCAAAGTCAAGGCGATTCAAAAATCACCCGCTGTGGGACTTGGCATTGGTGGTCATCGCGAAGTTGTTTTCGTGAGACACTTAACGCAGCGGCGTAGCACCCAATGACATTTTGTGCTCCCGCTCTTCACGGCAAGGCAACCTTTAAGCCTGCGCCGAATTGACGTGTACAATGCTCGCATGGCCGAATGTGCCAACTTTTCCCGCTCCTCGAAAACCGCGTCCTCGAAGTTTTTTACACGGAAGTCAGTCATCCCTTGCACTTGCCTTGCTTCTATGCCCCAGACGTGTTCTATCCACGACAGATCCGGGATGGTCGTCGGCCCTTTCATCAATGTAAAACCCGATTGGCTATGCAACCAAGCTTATGTACTTTTGGCGGTGTGAGCGGGCGCGTCATCTTTTTGTTAAACCCAAGGATAATCTCGCAACGGCGCGCGTCTAGCTTCCATTAGTTGTTGTCAAACGGGTACACGGAAATGCCATCACCGGGAATCGAACCCGGCACCTCCTTGTCCGGAGTCGGACGCCGTAACCAAGTACCGCGCCTAAAAGTCGGTGCCCGATGGGAATATATCTCATATATGTACCCCCGTACTGCCCGAGCAACGGGCTCCCGCAGCACATCCACTATTGGAGAGATAGTAGGGCCAAGACTCCCCCGGAGTACAACGTACGGTTGTCTCCATTATCATGCCCACCACGGGGATCTCACAACACTCCCCCTAATGGACACCATCCGATCAACTCCGGTCAAACCCTAGCAACCCTCGTCATACGTGGAGGGCCCATAGCCTATCGAAGGGTTATGAGGGGGAGCCTAACCAAGTACCGCGCCTAAAAGTTGGTGCCCATTGGGGATACATCTCATATATATACCCCTGAATTGCCCGAGCAACGGGTTCCCGCAGTACATCCACTTGTGGCGAGATAGTAGGGCCAATGCTCACCCGGAGTACAACGTACGATTGTTTCCATTATCGTGCCCACCATGGGGATTTGACGCAGTGGAAGCGTGGAGGACCCATAACTTGTCAAACGGTTACACGGAAATGCCATCACCGGGAATCGAACCCGGCACCTCCGTGTCTGGAGACTTACGCCGTGACCAAGTACCGCGCCTATAAGTCGGGACCCGATGGGGATATATCTCATATATATACCCCCGTACTGCCCGAGCAACGGGCTCCCGCACTACATCCACTACCCGCGAGATAGCAGGGCCAAGACTCACCCGGAGAACAACGTACGGGTGTGTCCATTATCATGCCCACCACGGAGATCTCACAACACTCCCCGTAATGGACACTATCCCATCGACTCCGGTCAAACCCTACATAACCTGCGTCATCACGGAGGGCCCATAACCTGTCGCACGGTTACACGGAAATGCCATCACATGGAATCGAACCCGCACCTCCGTGTCCGGAGTCGTACGCCGTAACCAAGTACCGCGCTTAAAGTCGGCATCCGTTGGGGATACATCTCATACATATTTCCCCGTACTGTCCGAGCAACATGCTCCCGCAGTATATCCACGATTGGCAAGATAGTAGGGCCAAGACTCCCCCGGAGTACTACGTACGGTTGTGTCCATTATCGTGCCCACCATGGGGATCTCACAATAGTGACCGTTGGATTATAGATCTAACGGTCCAAGAAGCGTTTTGGAGATAATCGCAATATTATTAATTTTAGTACGTGCGGCTCTAAGGTATAAATGTGGAACTTAAAGCATTGTAACCATCCTTTCTACGCTCCTTCCTTCAATAGGTTATGGGCCATCCAGTACTCCCACGTACCTCGTCATCCATACTAAGTCAGCAATACTTCTACTTTCACTTCTACTACTAAAGCAGTACTATAGCAATACTTGTACTAAATTACCACAATAGTACTTCTACTCAGTCAGCAATACTTCTACTTCTAATTGAAATTGAAATTCTTCACAACATGTGCCGGCAAACAAGACCAACTGTTGTCTCTCGGGCCACTCTACTTTGCCTTTCATGACTTACTAGCAAGTTGGGCCCGGGTCTCTTCGACAAGGTACACCTATCGACACACCTATCTGCAATGTGTGTCGACGTTCCTCGGGGGTTAAAACTGTAAGCAACCGCAGTAATTGCCACAGTCCCCCCGCCTAAACAGTAACATCGTAATAATAATTTTGTAATTAAGAAAAACAGATCTAAAAATAAATCCACTTGTCGAGAAATGCAAAACTAAACTGCTGCTCGACCTTCACGATACTCGGCCCGCTCCCACCGAACTGGGGTGCCGACCGGCCGAGGCCGGTCGGCGTTCGGGAGGGACGATGGGCCAGCCTAATCTAGCTCCCGCGTGACTTCGGTCTTGCCGAAGATAGGAGGGGAAAGTCTGTCAAAAAACCCCTCCTCGCGTGGTCGCTCGTCGATCCCGCCGCCTCATCCCGTAAGCCCCGCCAAGGTCGCCGCCGCATCCGCCGACGCGACGGTCCTCCTTGTCGAGGTCCCCCGTCACCTCGAGGGCATGTGGGGGGGACCGAGATACATAGACATAGAAATGGGCGCTCCTGCCTCCGCACCTGAATTTTCCCCGCTCATTTCCCCGGTTTTTTCTCTGTCTGGTACCCTGGTACCTGTGAGGCAGTCCGGCCTGCGTCCGTACCCTCCCCCCTCTGATCGCGCGTCCACCTAGTAGACTTTGTTGAGGTTGGGGCCTCCGCGCTCACCCGCCCCCCCCCCGCAAGGGTCTCGTCTATCCGGTAGTGGGTATCGAGGAGGGGGGGGGGGTTAGGTCGCCGTAGCCAGATCCGTCGGGCCGCGGGTGCACGGAAATTAGACAAAACCTTCCGTACGGGGTTTTCCGGCGGCACCGACCCGGAGGGTCGTCGTCGCCAGATCTTGTCGCTCCTTCCGTCGCGACATGCCTCCTTGCCGCCCAAGCTTACTCCTCCCCCCTCGGGAGATGTATCCCGTCGGCGTGGCGGCTCGCTAGTGAGCGCCCTACCCTGGTGCTGTTCCCCAACTAGCTCGACGCCGGGTACGGACATTAGTTTAATTTTCTTAAAATCCCTCCGTACAGGGCTTTCCGGCGGCGGCTGATCCTGAGGATCGCCGCCGCCTCACATAGCCGCTCCTCCGCCCGCGACCGGCCACCGGCATGTGCCATGTCTTGCCTCCCCCGTGAGAAGTGTCGACTGGCACATGGATGGTCGGCGGCTAGCGAGCGCCCTTTCCTGGCGCTGCTTCCCGGCAGTCCACCACCAGCTCCAACACCCGCCTCCCACCGCAGATCCGGCCGTACCCTCCTCGCAATCAAACGGTCCTGAAGTACATGTCCCAACCCCTTGAGGTAGGACTGTTCTTAGTAGTATCTGTACGCGGAAAAACATATCGGACGGACCGAGCGGGAGATCTTGGTGCCGATATTGCACAGAAATGTTTTTTTCAAAAGCCCTATGTACATGGCTTTTCCGACAGCTCCTGATCCCGCGGATCGAGCTGTCGGCCCTCTTAGCCCCTTACCGTGCCATGCTTGGCACGGCTACGGGGTTTCTAGCGCCCACCACGGGGAGGTGAGGGGATGCCGACGGGCATGCGAGCGCACCCCCCTCCGGGGCCGCCGCCGCTGCGCCGCCGGCGGGCGCCTTCTTCTACTTCTACTTCTACCTAGTCGGGAAGTTTGTCAACAAGGAGCTACTGGATTACAATTTGGTCGGCGCTTCGACTACAATTTGTGTGTTGGAGCAAGGCTGAAGGATCGATTCCGTACTGTTCTACGGATGTTGTGGCCTCCATATTCTGGTGGTAAGTACAAATTGGGTCGTCGCGACGAGTGTTGCTTGATGTCGTTGGTGATACCGTTGGTTTGCGGAAGTGTGAACGAGCGTGTGGATTGTATAATAATATATATATTGTCGCAGGCGTTAACAATGGGTCGATTTGCTCTCGATATACTTGACAAGTTTGCTCGAATTTTCCGTGTCGCATGTGTACTTCGTGGTGGTGTTTTGAATCGCCTGACCTCGTTCGCGGCGTGTCGGAATTGTTAGTTTTGCGAATGGCATAATAGAGCTAAAAGCAATCTTTGTTTTTGAAAGACACGCAAACGGCACATAGTAATCCTATTATTAGAGGCCCAAAAACACCGGCATTTAGGATGCCGATGATCAAGTAAGGGAAATAATAGTTTTGTGCATTAGAGTATTGAAAATAATATTTAGTACAATAGTCATCTTTCGCGCAAGATGCGCGCATAGTATGGATCACGACTCGCGCTAGATAGGGCTATAAGTAGTAGCTCGTGGTAGGTGACTCGCAAGGGAGTCACAAATTTCGTTGTTAGCTCAAGTGCGCGCCCGGTGGCCCACACTCCCCTACACTTGCCTACGCTACAACCTCAAGGTCCGAAACCGTTGATCCGCACCCCCTTAATAAGTCTACTACCGTTGTGACAGCACCCGTCACACGTGTCGTTACACTGTGCTTGCCCGAGCCTACCCGTTGGTAGCGCTTCGGCCCATCCCGTACAACGGAACTTTTGCAAGATTGCAACCAATTGTCCACTTTTGGCCTAGCGTGGAGCACCTCACATCCGGAAGCGAGTCAAACTGTCGTGTGCAGCTCGCTAAGACGAGTATCAAGAGCTTTTGTTTGCGTCATTTGGCTAACCACTCGCTACGTTACGACCCTCGCCGTCGCCTTCTTTTTGACTTCTCGTACCCGTACTTTTTCTGCTACTTGTCCGTGGTCCGTTGTCTCGCTCACACCTCACAAGCTACTCAAGCGTTGCCACTTAACCATCTGAACGTAATTTATCGTGTTTTGGCCCGTGCCTACCGTTGGTAGCGCTCTCGCCCGTCCCGAAAACTTCCATGTAACTTCCGGTTTACATACGATTGCTACCGATTGGCTGCTTTTGGACTAGCGTGAAGCACCTCATATTTGGAAGCGAGCCACACCGTCGTGTGGAACTCGCCAAGACGAGTACCAAGAGCTTTTGCTTGCTTGATTTGGCTAACCACCGGCTTCGTTACCGCTAGCGCCGTCTTTTCGTTTTTGGCTTCACGTACCCGTACTTTTCTGGAAGATTGCTGCTACTTCCCCGAAGTCCGTTGATCCGCTCACAAGGTACTCATCCGTTGTTGCGGCTTCCTCCGAACGTTGCGTAAAAGTGATTTGGCCCGTACCTACCCGTTGGTAGCGCTCACGCCGGTCCCGAAACCTCCCCTGCAACGTCCGGTTTGCTCGATTGCTACCGATCGGTGGTTTTCACGGTAGCTCAACGCACCTCGGATATAGAGAAGAGACACACCATTGTGTAGCTCTCGTCACGACGAGTCCAACGTGCCTTGAAACGCTTCATTTGGACGACCACCTGCTCGGTTACGGCCCGCGCCCGTCGCTTCCGCCGCCGGTACACGGAGAAGTACCATACCTAATTACAAAACCTCTACATTAGAGTCATATGGGAGACTTCATGTACGACGACTCCTTTTCGGTGCCGACGACTCATTATTGTTTTACGGGGCAGGAACATGCCACCCATGTAATTTTCACCCCTCATGTGCCACAATGTCAAATACAATGTTAGTGTTGCGAATGGCGTGGCTAAAAGCAATCTTTGTTTTTCAAAGACGCGCGAAATGCACTAGTAGAAATCCTATTAGAGGCACAAAAATACCGGCATTTATGATGCCGATAATCAAGTAAGAGGAATAATAGTTTCAATACATTAGAGTATTGAAAATAATATTTAGTAGAGTAGTGATCTTTCGCGCAAGATGCGCGCATAGTATGGATCACAACTCGCGCTAGATAGGACTATAAATAGTAGCTCACGGTAGGTGAATCGCAAGGGGATAGGCCGAAGCGCTACCAACGGGTAGGCTCGGGCAAACACAGTGTGACGACACGTGTGAGGGGTGCTGCAACAACGGTAGCATGCTTGAGGAGGTGCTGGGCGACGGCTGCGGACCTTGGGGTTGTAGTGTAGGCAAGTGCAAGGGAGTGTGCGCCAACGGGCGCGCACTTGTGCTAACACAGAAAATTGTGACTCCCTTGCGAGTCACCTACTAGGAGCTACTATTCATAGCCCTATCTAGCGCGAGTGATCCATATGCGCGCATCCTGCACAAAAGGTCACTACTCTACTAGATACTATTTCCAATACTCTAACGTATTGAAATTGTTATTCCCCATATTTGATTATCGGCATCCTAAATACCGGTATTTTTGTGCCTCTAAGAGGAGTACTATGTGCCTTTGCGTGTCTTTGAAAAACTAGGTTTGCTTTTAGCTACGCCATTCGCAAAACTAACATTCTAGAAACAACCTTTGGACATGTAGCTTGTGTTCCCAGCTAACTAACCGAACTATATTACTAGCTATACAGATTATCGTAGATTATATTCACCGTTTATCTAACCTTATCGCACAACATCTTAGAACTATCTAGAGATGAACTATCTAGAAGAGATACTGCTAGTAACTCTGTACTGTCCGGGGAAAATACGGCGATACAATGGTACTGCCGTGATGACAATAAAATAGTCATTGGATATCGCTAAGATACTGGGCTACCGGTACTATTTAGAGGAAAAAAATAATGTGGGATACTAGCACTTAAGCCACTGTTCGAATAAGGGAGAAATGCGGGAGGAGAAATCAGCCCGAGTACTGCCGCCCGAGAAATAACGTACGGGTACCCGCAATTCGTACGGGGTCTGTTCGAATGACAGATTCCGGTCCGGCAGGAGAAATACAGTATTGCGCGCATTAAAGTACAGGAGGCGCGACGGCTTTGCCGTCATTGCTCGGCGTTCCACCGCCACCGCCAGCTCTTTAGCCATACGCACCACCGCCCCACCGCATCCCGCCCTGCCTTTGCCATTGCAAGTGCGAGCCACGAGCTGCGGCAGCGGAGATGCGCCGCTTGTGTGCATTGTCGGCCGTAGGCTTTCTGGTCGCCTACGTTCTACCGGTCGCCGCGGCAGCAGATGGAGACGACGCGGTGGACTTCGCAAGCCTGGCGGCCGCTGCCATTGTCGCGACGACTGTCGCACATTGGCACCTGCGGCGGAGGAAGCACCGCCGCCGCCGTGAGGCGTGGCTGGCAGCATCGCCCACCCTGCGACAAGGCGGGAAGGGTGGCACACGGCCAGACCGGGCTACTCCCAAGGCCAGGTTCTTCTGGCTGAGGGGGGCTCAGAAATGGCGGATCCGAACTGACGGTACCCCATGCAGCTTTGAAACACAGTTCTTGAACACAGTGGAACACTGGGGTGATGATGAGACCAGCACCCTATACAAAGAGTTCCGCCGCACTTTCCGTGTCCCGTTCCCCGTGTTTGAAGGCATCCTGCAAGATGCATATGCATCAGGTGCGATCATATTGTGCCCCTGTTGCGCTAGCCATTGTGTTGCTGTATGATGTGGAGATATGCCTTAGTGTTGTACATGATATGTTGTTGTATGAAAGTTGCAACACTCCCATGCCCTTCTCCCATTGGATACGCAGGAGAATTTACTGACGAAAGAAAGAAAAAGAAAGGTGCTCGTGCTACGCCGCTGGCATTGAAGATTATGGGAGCTCTTAAGATAATGGCTGTTGGTTGTCCCATCAGTTCCGTGTCTCTGGAATGCGGTGTTTCAAATGGACAGCTGAACCCTTTTTTCCATGCGTTCACTAACTGGATGGTGGCTACATATTATGACAAATATGTGTATCTGCCAGACAAGGATGAGCTGCCCTTGTGTGAGCAGGTTTACCGCCTCCTAGGCCTGCCTGGGTGCTTTGGATGCAGCCATATCCAAAGCTAGGAATGACAATGCATACCTTGAATATGAATATCCAATGTACACATCAAATGGCGAGGGTTATACTCAGAAGGGGGCATGGATATTGTGCGACGGTGGGTATCACCGTTGGTGCGTTACTATATGTGGCTACAAGACGGCAACAAAGGAGGGTAACCCTGCCACATATTACTGGAGCAAGCGGTGAGTCGCCATGTTCGGTGTAGCCATGTATGCGCCTTATGTGATGGTGAGCAGCAATGAAATGTATAATTAAATGTCAATGATGGTTCCAGGTGCGAGCATGTCCGAAAGGATGCGGAGGACGTCTTTGGAATCTTGAAGCAGCGCTTCAGAATTCTGCGGGTGCCGTCGACCCTAGCAAGGTGTGATGGTGTATGCATGCATGCTGCATCGTATCATTTAATTATATATACATATCATTGAACATGGTTTTGTTTGCGCAGTGAGGCCAAAATCACAGCTGTGTTTAAGACATGTTGTGTAATCCACAACATGTTGTTGGACTGGGACGGGTTGTCGGACCACGGCACCCTACTGAGTGAATGGACAACAAAGGATGAAAACGACTTACGCAAGTCCGCCTATGCTGTGAGGCTGCTGAATCAAAAGGTATGGGCAACCCAACCTATGATGCATGCCTCTGCGTTGTCGACGCTGTGTCAAGTACTCTATTAGTGATCGCTCGCCGCGCCCGGTGTGTTTCCCGCAGACATCATACAAGCTGATTACCAACCCAGACGGGACCCCCCGTGTCATCCGCCTGACTGATGACACAACGTATGCAAGTGGCCTTTTTTCATCTGCAGAAGAACCTGACACTGTCACAGAGACGGAATCAGGTTATGACGAAGCTAGATGCAGATTGATTGAGCACTTTAGTTTTGTGAAGCGTTCTAAATCTTTATTGTGGATGCAAACGGTGGCTGCAGCTAGAGAGGCTGCCGCAAAGCAAAACATGTAAAATATTATTACATTATGGCCGATATCAACACTTGCATCATGTGCCATCATTTCCGCATGTGGGGGAAGGTATGGGCGGTGCTTGGGGTTCCACCTGGGGGGCTAGCTCACAAAACAAATTTGTGGAAACCACCAATCAGAGTAAGGGAAAAAACTATGAGGAAAAAAAACCAGGGTTGTGCTGAAGTCCGAATCTGAGAATTCAGACTGAACTGAAGTCACTTCAGGGACTTCAGCCTGAATTCAGCTGAACAGTGTTCAGGCATGAATTCAGATGAGACTACAGGACCTGATTTCAGGCTGAAGTGACTTCAGTTCAGTTGTTTAGCTGAATTCAGGTCCTGAACTAAATACATCCTTAATTCAGGTCAAGACTTCAGACTGAAGGCCCGCCAGAAGTGACATGAAGAACCCCTTGAAGCGTTTTGAACCCTTCCACGAGCTGAGGGCATTCATCTAGAAACAATGCGTCCATGCATAATTGGTGCATGACACAGACAGAGGAAAAGGATATATAATATGTAAAATCAGATTTACATGTTGCATTGATTGTTGCGCGTTCAACAAGAAACAATGGAAATGCATAATTGGTGTGAAGCATAGACAGAGGCAAAGGATGCATAATTTATGAGAAAAAAGCCTACCATAATACTTATTGCTGCTCAACTGCTCCCATCATCGCTTGCATCATGTGCCATCATTTCCGCATGTGGGGGAAGGTATGGGCGGTGCTTGGGGTTCCACCGGGGGTGCTGCCTCAGGGGCCGCAGTGTAATTCGCGGTGCGCTGCCCGAGCTTGATCAGCTCTGACTTGTATCTCTTGCGCTCTGGGGTGTCATCTGCGTATTGCAGAAGTGTCCGGAGCCGGTTCTGTTCGTTGGCGATAGCCAAACTGTCATTCACTTGTCGCACAGCAGCCAACACAGCAACGCTAGGGGACTGCTGCGTGGTGTCGGCTTCGGCACTTGCACTATTGTCTAAGCAGATCACGTCCTCAACGGACTTGCCTGTACTTTCTAGTGCCGCTGCTGCGTGCTGCCGGCGGCGTTGCTCCACTCTGCCAACGACATTAGGGACGACAGTAGAGTCGGCGCTTTCCGACAACGCGCACGCGAGCGGCTGCAACTCCGCGATGCAGCCGTCACCGGCAGGCCAGCCGAACCTTTAAAAAACTTCCCAAGCATCGTTGGTCCACGACGCAGGCATGGTCGCGTCCGGATTCTTCTCTTTCTGCTTGCTCGTCCGGGTAGTCCCCCAATAGTCCACCTTGGTCGCAACGACGACGTCTCGCGGCATCACGCCCGAGCGAGGGACCAACTTGCCACTCTCCTCCTTCACGTGCGCCATCAAGCACGGAGTCACGGCGTTGTTGACGTCAGCCAGCAGCGACTTGGCTTTATCCCACACCCCGGCAGGACTGCAACGTGTAGTACGCTCCGCGATAGACTCCTCGGCAGTGGGGTGCCTCTTCTCGCAGGGCCACTCGCCTTTTTTCGCCATCCTGCGCAGCTCCGCCGAGTACTCGCGCCCGATCTTGGCGTGGAGCGCCGGCAGCGCCTCGAACTTGAAACGCGATGACGCCACATACGCAGCGACCGCCGCGACAGACTCCGCGGTCTTGTAGTTCCACCGAGCACGCACGACCTCCAGCTTCCCGCCCACCGCCGTCGCAGGTGCGGCATGTGCAGCGGCGCTGGCTACGACGGGTGGCTCCTCGGTAGCCACAGCGGCAAGCTCGGCAAGCGCCTCGGCCATGGCAATACGTTCGCCACACGCACGCGCACGCGCGCAAACTGGCCCGCGGACGTCGACGCTAGGGGGGGAAGGCCTTAGGGGGGGCTCGGGTGGCGAGGGCGTGGGAGGGAATGGCCCGGGGGCGGTGAGAGCGAGGGCGATGGTGAGCAGCCGCTTCGTGTATGGAGCGCGACGGCGGGGGCGCGATGGGTCGAGGGCGATGACATGACAAGGGATGTTAAAGGGTTAAGTACTAATCGTTATTTCTCCCGGCGGGAGAAATGGCGCTCCAGCGGGAGAAATAGGGGGTCATTTCTCCCGATTTGGCGCCGTTTCTCCCGCCGGGAGAAATAACGATTTCTCTTTTTAGTCGATATCTGTCATTCGAACATGGGTCGCTACAGTACCCGTACCGAGAAGTAGCGGTATTTCTCGTTTCTCCCTTATTCGAACAGTGGCTTTAGCTAAATGGGCTAGGATATGACACTCTCCCCTCCTTAAGCACCAGCGTCCTCGCAGTGCAGTACTCAGGGTCTTGGTATCTTGGGGGTTCTTGCATGCCAGCGGTCGCGAAGTCTGACTAAGTCAAGAGTCGCAGAAAACTCTCGATAAACATCCGTTCGAAGGAATTCGGAAAAGATGTTGAAGTGGTTAACTCCTCGCATGGGCTCCCAAGCGTCCTCGCTAGGTACGTTTAAAGGTGCCGCCCAGCTTTCTTTGAACAAAAGTCCCGTGCTATTGGAGTTAAAAGCCACGTCGAATATTTGGTCGACTTCAAATCGCTTCGCATCGTGCACAATCGGAATTGGCTGCGCATTGTCGGCATGTTTTGTGTCTGAGTTCCATTTTTTTCATTAGACTGTACTACATCATGAATCCGTATTCCAGGGGGTAGCTTAAGCCGAAATACAACCGGGGAAACTTCCTCCGTAATAAGAAGCGGTCCAATGTAGCGGTCGCGTAGTTTTGACCATGGCTGTTGTACAAATCGCAGATTTGTTGCCTTGAGCTTAACTTTGTCGCCAACTGTAAAGGTACTGGTAACCGGTGCCGATTTGCAGCATCTTGCATATGTGCTTAGGCTGCTTTGACGCAGTCGTGGGCAAATCTGTGCATCTCGACCAGAATCTTTACTTGCTCAGGTAAAGTACGGCTAGGCTCGTTATCTTCAAATATAGCCGTCGTTGAAAATGTCGGCTCGAATCCCAGCGTCGCCTTAAATGGAGACATAGTCGTCGACGTAGAAACCGCTGCGTTGATCGCAAGCTCCATGTTGGTAAGGTGTTGAACCAAGTCGTCGTGCAAGGGGTGCACGTAGCATCGTATGACTTGCTCCCATGTCTGATTTACTCGTTCGGTTTGGCCATCTGTTTGAGGATGATAGCTCGTAGAAGTATTAAGCTTGGTGCCAAGAGCCCTAAATAGGGTTTGTCAGAATTCTCCCATAAACCGGGGATCTCGATCGGATATCAATTTCCGTGGTAAGCCAAAATGTCGGAAAACAGCGCGGTGCACAACCTTCGCTAATTGCTCCCCAGTAATCGGTTTTGTAATTGGCTCGACAATCGTCCGTTTCGTAAGCATACAGACGAATACCACCACAACATCATACCCGTCGCACTCAGGAAGGCTCGTAATCAGGTCAAGCGATACGTGTTCAAAGGGCCTGGTCGGTACCTCGTGCGATTGCAGGAGTCCACATTGCTTGTGTCGCGCTGCCTTGTTACGTTGGCATGTAACACATCATAGTGTTGTATTGTCCGCTTCATGTTAGGCCACAAACACGTTCGGGTCAGTGTTGCCAATAGTCTAATAATACCATGATGTCCCGCGGTCGGTGCGTCGTGTACTTCGTACATTACTCTTGATCGCAATGTAGTGACGTTCGGCACATACAGTCTTGCCACATAGGCATACAGGAGTCCACTTGATTGACATACCAGAAAGGTAGGCAGAGATTTCCAGGCAAGCAAGTATTTATCCGAGTTATAAGCGTATTTGATTTCCGTATGAAGTCAAAAGTCAGGATGTAACCGGGATTCCAAGGAAAAAATTGCGCGTGTAACTCGCGTTCTGCTTCGTCGTTGGTCCAATCGCGTAACAGTTGCCGCTTATGTAATGAGTCCTTCAGGTCTGGTCGGCCAGACAAGGCATTTGCATGGTTGATTGCTCCCTTCTTGTACACGATGTCCATGTGTTGTCGATAAGGCGCTTAAACTTGTAGCCATCGCACCTGTCGAGTAGACAAATCGCGATGCCGAAAGAAGTGTCGCAACGTGTTGTGGTCCGTAATTACTGTAAATCCCGCCGCGCCATCTAAGTAGCAACGGAATTTAAGTAGAGCGTCGCGAACTGCCAGTAGCTCTTGTTCGTGGACCGGTTTGTGTACCTCATGCTTGTTTATCTTTCGAGCATGGTACGCAACATATTGTAGTCCAATATCTTGGTCTTGTTGCAGCACTGCTCCTACTGCAAATCCGGAAGCATCCGTGTACATTATGTACCTTGCATTAGGGGAAGTGCCAGGAATTACAAGGACTGGTGCACGTACCATCGCGTGTTTAACTTGCTCGAATGCTGACTGGGCTTGAGGGGTCCAGCGAAATTCCGGTGTCTTCTTGGTCAGATCCGTTAAGGGGGTTGCTAGGTTTGCGAATTGGTTGATAGACCTCCGGTAATATCCAGCAAGTCCCAGAAATCCACGTACTTCTGTCACATATTTCAGCCGGGGCCAATTTTGTATTGCCTCCAATTTGCCGGGGTCCATTCGGATTGGTCCAGCTTCCACCACATGTCCCAGGAAGTTGACGCTCGATCGTCCGAAGTAACACTTGGAGAGTTTGATATGCAACTGGTGTCGCTGCAGCCCTCGTGTCTAACACGAGTCGAATATGCTCGAGGTGTTCATCGGCCGTCTTACTATAGATCAGCACGTCGTCTAGATATATCACGCACAACTTGCCAAGATACGGGGCCAAAACTCTATTCATCATTGCTTGGAATCCAAGTGGGGCGTTACAGAGTCCAAATGGTAGAACGCAGTACTCGAACAATCCGTAATGAGTTCGGAATGTTGTCTTAAATATGTCGCGCTCCTTAACTCGTACTTGGGACAACCCTTATACAAGTCCAGCGTACTGAAGTAATGAGCCCCACATAGCGAGTCGAGTAATTCATCAATCCGGGGTAACGGTGTACGGTCTTTCCTCGTAAGGTCGTTGAGTTTCCGATAGTCTACGCACATACGCATGGTACCATCCTTCTTGCGTACAAATAAAATCGGGGCACCGTACGGAGGTTTAGGCGGACGAATCCAGCCTTTGCGAGTAAATCTTGTAATTGTACCTGAACCTCTCGGAGTTCTGCCGGTGACATACGGTATGTTCGCTCCTTAGGTGGTTCATCGCACTCCAAGCTTATCTCAAAGTCGCACTCGCGCGATGGTGGTACACCGCCAGGCTCCT
The DNA here is from genome assembly GCA_026401115.1 of Tetraselmis chui. Lineage (NCBI taxonomy): Eukaryota > Viridiplantae > Chlorophyta > Chlorodendrophyceae > Chlorodendrales > Chlorodendraceae > Tetraselmis > Tetraselmis chui. The sequence goes on from JAPMLY010000301.1 coordinate 168,432, forward strand.
TAATGATGTCCGTAAACTCGTTCAAGGAATCTCGTAACGAAGTCGTCCACTCGGGTTGTTGATCGGTACTGATGTCGTCGACCGCGTCATGTACTTTTCGTGGCCCAATCACGAAGAGGTCAACTGGTTGTTGTCTAAGTAGCTTTGCCATCGCATCCGCTTCCAAGTGATGTACTGCCACATGTACGGTGTACTCGTCGCCAGACACCATAGCTTCGCCAGTTTTACGGTCGCGAATCGCTTTAGTAGACCAATCTATATGCGGGTTGACGGCTTGTAACCAAGGTTGACCGAGGATGATGTCGAATTTATCCACTTCTGTCATAATTGCGTCGAAACGTATGTCCAGGGTCCCTCTTGTAAGCACTTCATTCCGTAGTCGCTGGCGAGTCGTAGGTGTACTATCATAAGCCAATTTTACCCGGGATTTTTCTCCAGACACCGTCGGAATGTGATGCTCCCGTACCCACTCAGCCTTGCAGAAATTTATCGAAGCGCTAGAGTCAACCAAAATACGGCATCGATGTCCGCGTAAGGTGCCTTCCAACACAAACATACTCGTTCCAGACTGGGTTGTGGATACGTGTAGCGTCCCATGAACACTATCATCTAGTCGGACATTCTTGTTCATCCACCCGTCGATCGGTTTTCCAAAAGTCTCGTAACGAAGGGGGAATTGCATATCTCCACGAACTAGATAACCGGTACGACGTGCCGAAATTAGTTCCTTCCAGATAGCCCATACTGCCCGAGAAGTTGACGTAGCGTCCGGTATCGATCCGGGTCGAACGCGAGCGATATACACGTAGCGCTTATTCTGTCCGGAAGACTCCGTTCCTAAAAGGCGTAAATTTGTTTCGCTCACCTTAAATCCAGTTGTCTCCGTAAGAGCTCGCACTGCTCTGCATTCCGGGGTCGCGTCTTCAATCTCCTGTTTGCCACCAAGAAACCAGACCATGCCAGTATCCTTTTTCGCTAGTAACACTCGTCGGCCATCGGTAACAAGAGTCGTCGAGTGAGTCCAGTAGGTCTTCGGGGGGGTTTGTAGGTTCTGAGGCAGAAATCGAAGTCGATCAGTGTCCTCGACGTAAACTTACGTCGTCCATCTTGTCGGTCCAACATCTTGCCTTCTTCCATCTATTCCATCATTCGTAGGGCAAGTAAACACATGTTCTTTCGCCGCCAGCTCGTCGACAAGTCGGAAATTCCGCAGCAGCTTGAACCATGGTTTTGCCCTCCATTTTCGAACCACTATAACCGCTCTCATGTGGGGAGGGAACAGTTTACTCCGCAAATAATGGCCCGAAAAATCTTCTAATTCGTTAAATGGCGCATTTAGCCAAATTCTCCGGTACTTCTGTAAATCTCTCTCCTGAAATGGGCGCGCCGGAGAGCAAAAATCCTCCGCCACTTGAGAATTAAGGCCGTCATTATCACTAGCTCCATCTTAGTCGAAAGGTCCGTAGGTTTGAGAGTATTTTAGGAAATACTCCCTATTCATCATCCAGTCGCTAAAGTCCTTGCTCCTAAAGACTGGCCTCAATGTTGCTTGAGGTAACGGGTTTCGTACTTCTTCTGTCTTGGTAACTTCCTGAGTCGTTGTAGGAGACGAAACCTCATCATGCAGCTTGCCGCGAGCTGCCGACTCAGGTCTCACTTTCCCGGCCGGGGTTTCCTCGTTCTGTCGTTCTTCTTGTTCTTTCTATATGGGCAGTCGATAGCGATGTGTCCCTTCTTGTGGCAAATGAAGCACTTGCCCTCCTTCTTTAATCTGTCGACCTCCTCTTGAGTGAGGCGTCGAATCTCGTACAACTCCCGCGGTTTCTCATCGGTCGCGCCATGCGAATCTTCCTCCGACTCACTGTCGAACTCCTCCGCTGCCTCCGAAAAGTCGTTGTCTTCGTCGATGGCGTTCAGCCGGCCTGTCGAGCGATGGGTTGTCTCAATCTTGGTCTCCGCTGCCTCCGCTCGCAGGGCCGCTTGAATCGCCTCGTGTAGGGTCTTAGGGTTTTTCAGGGCAACCTCCTTATGAATCAAGGGTCTTAGACCGCGCTGGAAATCATGTACGTTATCTTCTTCATGACGGCGAGGAAGCTCCAATAATTGTTCTCGAAAAATAGTTCCCATACTTTAGGACCGTGGTTTTCTGTCGCGCCTTGTCCAAATTCAATCTCGATTGTCCCGCCGGTGTTCTTCCGCAGAATTCCTGAATCAAAGATCTCTCCATCTCAGAAACACCGATAAATCCTCCTTCGACTTCATCTCCAGTCTGCGCAACTTGGGAGTACAACCACTTCGATAGTGGGCCTTCCAGAAAGCCATATACCCAATACACTCCTCTCAGTTATTCAAGGCTAACGTTGTGATACCGTAGATAACCTCGTGCATGTCGGAACCAGTTTCTCAGCTCATCGATGCTAGTCGTAGCGATGCTCTTGATCTTGGCTGGTTTGACGTCGTTCGGCATCATGCTCGCCATCTCTCGCGTCCTCTCCGATCTCAATTTTTCTCCTCGAAGAAAATTCTCCGTCTCTCGGCTTCTACTCACTCGTCCTTATAAATGTCTGAAACCGTTGTCGACGTGGTCACGCAATTGAGATAGCTCAATCAAAAAAGTGTCAACTCGATTACTTAGACGTTGTAGCATCTCGGTGACGTGTACCGACAGAGGCTCCATCGTGGGACTTGATCCTTCTTGCACTGCATGTCTTCCACCATCTGTCGACGTCGGCTATGTCGGCCCATAAAGCGCCCCCTCTGGTCGACCATCGACTTCCTTTGGTAGTCTCTCTCCTGCTCGGTTAGACATCTTCGTCTCGTCTAGCTGTTTTAGGTCTCCGATACCACGTGTGAGGTGCTACTTTGGTTAGGCTAAGTTGGCAACCTTAGACTAATAGTAGAACCTTATCTATGGGTGTAGTTATACAGCGTAGAGAGAATTAATACGATTGTCTTAGGAACAAGGTTTCTTAAAATCTGGGTGTGGCGTAATTTTGGTTTGTACCGGTCGGGGTCTCTCCCTCGGCCAGTGAGTCCCCGTCTTAAATATCCACGCCTTAGGTGTCCTATTTTTGCTAGTAACTCTGTATTGTCCGGGGAAAATACGGCGATACAATGGTATTGTCGTGATGACAATGATAAAGAGTTATGGTCAGATTGATTCGAATCTAGAGGTTTGCATATCCAACTTCCATGTGTACGGGACAGTGATACTAGCGGTTATTGTTACCGTTAATAGCGGCGCGTCGCTCCTGCAAGGCAACCACCTCGCCTCGGCAATTAGATGCAACCAACGACCAACGACTTCCCTTCTAGCTAGCCCGCGCCTTATAAGCCAGAACTAGCCACGAGCCTAAGAACTCTCTGCTTTCGCGCTCAGCCAATCTAGGCTTCGCGCGAATGCAGCCTCGACTCTCGTAGTCGAGAAGGGTGTCAGTTTACCATCGTCCCATGCGCACTCGAGCGTCACGCAACACTTCCCTTCGTTCTGCTACGCAGTTACGCATCATGCAGCCTGAGCAGTCTACGTCCGCCGCAGCGGCCGACCTTCACGCTACCTCGATCGAACAACGCACAGCCGAACAGATTCGTACGGCAGTTTTGGCTTCGGAACAACGGATTAATGTGCAGTTTTAGGCGACTACCGCTGCCTTGCTCGCACAGCTCCACCAGACGACAGTCACACCCGCTAATACCGATCAACAACAATCCATTCCCGCCGACGCGACCCTAGCGACGGAGGGTGGTAAGGCGGCCCCTGAGCCACCTATCGACCTGCTTGACGACGAAACCGAACCCATCGCGTCCGAATTCGTTGAATTCACCTACTACGGCGAAGTCATTCCGGCCGGCCTCGAGCGTCCTCCACGCGACGTTGAGGAGCCACGTCTGTGGACACTTACATACGACACCGCCCGTGCTCTAAGCGACAAGCGCACCCAAGCAGCCTACGACGAGTACCTCCACATCGGCTGCTATACCTTCTTCGACAGCTGGGCCGACGCGGCAATTAGCGAGGGTTTGGACACGCTGTCGCACGGCCCACCTCTATCGGCAGAGCAGACGGCAGCGATTGCCCTTATCAGAGCGGGTCATCGCACCCACACAGCGACGGTGGAGGCCGCCCGTACTCGACTGGGCTTCCTCCGCATCACCAAGGGCGGACAAGGAAGCACAGATGCGGACCACGTCTTCGCTGAATCGCCCCACGAGCGCTTCTGTCGCCCACCCCCTACCACGGTCTCCGGGCCACTGGATGCGCTCCGCCAAGCGTTCGTCGACCGCACGCTTGAAGTCAGCCTGCATGCTGCCAGTAAGGCAGCGGCCATCGCAGCATTTGCCAAAATCACGCCGGACAAACCAACATGCCCTGACGCAAGGGCCCGCAAAGCGGCCGCCGACAAACGCAAGGCAGCAGCAGCAGCAGCCGCCGCCCGACCAACACCTCTTGCCAAGCCGACCGACCCGGCACGGCCACCGCCCAAGAAATGATAGTGTGGCCCGCCGCGCCGATTCCTGCTCCCCGACATCTTCCTTCATGCGACATCGCGTGCGTCGAAGATGGCGGGAGTGGGAGCGCATCGGCGCGAGCGGCCAAGTCCTAAGTTGGATCCGCCATGGTATGCGCGTCAAGTTCAAGCACGGCGCACGCCCCGGGCCTTTCAACCACGGCATCTCTATGATGGACGCTACACCAGTCCAACTCGAGTTTCTAGACTCGGAACTCCCACGACTCGAGGCTTGCGGAGCGTGGGAGCGCTCAAACAACCCTCGCTACGTCTCCCGAATGTTTTAAGTCCCAAAGCCCGGATGCAACCAGTGGCGCCTCATCATCGATCTTCGAGAACTAAACCGCTACTGCTCCACATTCAACGTGACCTGCGAGACCCTGAAGCACCTTCGCCATCTCTCTCGCCCGGGCGACTATTTTGTCTCCCTAGACCTCACCGACGGGTACTACGCCCTTGGCATCCGAGAGGAAGACCGCGACTATCTCACGGTCAACTACCGCGGCACTCTGTGGTGCCTCGCTTGCCTTCCGATGGGCTGGTCCGGTTCGGCATACTACTTTTGCAAACTAACGCAGGTCTTTACGAAACACCTACGTCGGCCCCCACCGCCTACGCCGGCATCTACGCCGGAAGGCGCGCGCCCGTCAAAACGTTTTCTCCGGAACGCTCGATGGCGCGGTACACGAATGCTCCCATACATGGACAACTTCCTTTTCTTGGCCGACTCGTACCACGACGCGTTGCTCCTTCGCCAGCGCGTTGAGGCCCTACTCAGCAGCCTAGGCCTCCAGCGCAACCCCAAGAAAGGCGTATGGACGCCGACGCAAGTCGGCGACCATTTAGGCTTAACAGTGGACCTACAGCTCGGCATGTTTCCCCACCCGCAAAACTACAACCCCTCGCTCAACACGCGCCATCCCTGCTCGGCCGAGCGGCCTCAAACGCCCGATGGCTACCAACTCGCCAACTCGCAGCCTTCGCGGGAAAGGCCCAGTTCCTCTACCTCACCATTGCACCCGCACGCTTCTTTTTACGCGAGCTACACAACGTTTTGGCCACACGCACTGGCTCGGGGGGACGCGTGCGACTCACCCATCAGCTACGACGCGACCTCGAGTGGTGGCGTACGGTGCCAAACCAAAACAACGGTCGGTCCATCTACAAGCCCATCGAGACCGCCTACCTCCACGCCGACTCCAGCGACTACGGATGGGGAGCCGTTCTGAACGACGACTCAAACTACCAAGCGCGTGGTTTTTGGAGCGCTACTGACCGGCTACAACACATCACGTGGAAGGAGCTTCGCGCGGTTCGACACGCATTCGAATCTTTTCTACCCCAACTGAAAGGCCGACAAGTCGTCCTACGCGAGGACAACACGGCAGTGGTCGCCGCCCTAACCAAGCTTACCTCCCGGTCACCCGTCATGATGACCGAACTCCGTCGCTTGTGGTACCTCCTCGACACCAACGACACCCACATCCGCCCGCGCTACATCCGGTCGGCCGCGAACGTGTGGGCGGACACATTCAACCGCGAATTGGACACATAGGATTGGCAGCTCAATCCCCGTCTATTCGCACACCTTCAGGAGCGGTGGGGCCCCCGTACTATCGACCGGTTCGCGTCCATGCTAAACAACCAGCTCCCGCAATTCAACGCCCGATGGAGAGACCCTCAATGCCATGACGTCGACTGCTTACGCCTTCCCGACGCAACCTGGCGACGCGAAAACAGCTACTGCAATCCTCCTTGTACCGGCCTACCGGCACTCGCCATCAAACTGGACCAATCTCATGCCCCAGCCACCGTCATTGCCCTCTACTGGCCAAAAAAGACGTGGTACCACGCCTTACATCGCCTCGCCACCGCGACCATGCACTTCCCGGCGTCCCGCGACCTTTTCTTATCCGGCAGGCTCGGCAAGCGCGCGGGGATCGGACCACCCGCGTGGAGCATCGTGGCCTTTCGACTAACACCCCCTCATGCACTACCGCCGATTCGCCCTCCCCGTACTGGCCCACCCCGCTACCGCCTATAGACGAACTCAGCACAAGCCCCCTGGTCCTCCGATATTGCTGAAACTTTCCAAACCCTCTTAGGGACGGATAGGCTCGGGGTTACGGCCATCACCCTCCTCAGCAACTCGCTAGCGCCGTCTACGTACGCCAATTACGACGGTGCGCTTCGCCAGTTTTTCGCGTTATGTACAGAGGAAAATATTGCCCCGTTACATGCGATGCCGGCTACTATGATTCGCTACACAGCATGGTTGGCCCTGCTAGGCACAGTAGCCGCGGGCTCGGTGCAGCCCTACTTTTCCGCAGTCAACAAGTATTTCCGCGACCACCAACGCCAACCCATCGCGGTGGGCGAACTACTGGCCGACGTGAGGCGTGGCCTCGAAATGTTGCAACACCGCCTCGTCCCGGCCGACACACGACTCCCGCTACCCGCGCCAGTCGCCCTCGACATCCTAGTGGCCGCCAACACTTTCCGCGACGGCCTCACGTGTTCGCCCGCCACCCGTTCCTTGCTAGAGCGTTTCTGAGCATGCTTAGCAATGTGCGTCAATTACACACTTTTTTGTCGCGCAAAAACCGGCGCCCGCTGCCGGACCGGTGACCTCGCCGTCGACAGACCCTCTCAACAGATTTGCATGTTTGTACGCAAGTCTAAAGGCGACTAGCGTCGCGACACCCGCGACAAGCTCGTGTTCGCGGTGCCTATTGCCGCAAACCCCATCATGGAAGACATATTGTACTACTACACCCAACATTGCGCCGCTTTCGGCGCGACCTACTACAAGCGACCACCCCATGCCGCCTTGTGGAGCTTCTCACCTGCTGAAGCGTCCGCCGAATGGGGGCCGCGTCCACAATTTCCGCCAGGCTCGCCCTCTCACTGCGCACAATCAGCACGTCCGCGCCCGCCGGCTTCAAGTGGACATCGCACAGCCTCCGGAAAGGGGCCGCTTCCGCTGCCAGCTGCATCGGCGCGCCCCTCCCCGTCATCAAATATTACATGGGTGGCTGGGCCAAGAACAGCTCCGTAACCGAAGGAAAGTACATTGACCCCACCATGACCCCTACACCTACTGCTTGGCGTTTCTTCGGCTGGCTCGCCCCGTTCCCCCCGCAGCACTGATTTTGGTTGTGCAAGCCTTTGCCTTTTAACTATTGGCAAAACGTGCCCTAGGGTAAATGGTCAAATTGATTCGAATCTAGAGGTTTGCATATCCAACTTTCATGTGTACGAGACAGTGACACTAGCGGTTATTGTTACCGTTAATAGCGGCGCGTCGCACCTGCATGGCAACCACCTCGCCTCGGCAATTAGACGCAACCAACGACCAACGACTTCCCTAACGGTCAGCTCTAGCTAGCCCGCGCCTTATTAGCCGGAACTAGCCACGAGCCTAAGCACTCTCTGCTTTCGCGCTCAGCCTATCTAGGCTTCGCGCGAACCCACCCACCCAACCCTATATCCTGCGCTAATCGTCCCCCAAGCTCATTCAGAGCATCTGTCATGGTAGAATACTCAGGCCGCAGTCCCCTGACGACATTCATGACGATACGCCGATCCGGGACCACCTCGTCGACTCGAGCAAGCTGCGCCTGAACGTCGAGAAGACGAGTGAAGAAGTCCACACAAGTTTCCTCTTGACGTTGCTTCTCGTCCTGAGCATCCAGTAGATCCCCGCGCCGGTGAATGCCGTCGTGCTCGAATCGACACAGCAAAGCTTGCCAAGCATGAAAGCCAGCTGCCTTGCTCTTCCGATCGACCTTCCGGATGATGTGCAACGCAGTCTCGGGTAAAGGTAACACCAACAAGCTGTAGAGCTTCATCTGTTGAGCAGCATCGTCCTCGCCTTCGGAATCAAGAGCGGCGTCACAGCCCACCGCATCCACGAATGCTGTGAACCGGGTTCGGAACAAGGGAATGTCCGCGGCTTTGCCGGAAAAAACAGGGACCTTCACACTCTCAGCCATGGAGCGAGACGCCAGCACACAACGAACTAGGGGTCAAAAGATCAACAGAAATAATAAATTCTCGTCCTACCAACCTCACTGGGGTCAACCTCCCCAACACAAGGAAACAGACGGCACAGTAGAAGCCGGCTCGAGCTTGGCGCGTGCGTCGAAAGGAGATGAGCAAGGTTCCGGTACAACAAGATCAAGTGAAGACGACCCAATTACCCCCAAACATGTATCAAGTAACATGAAGAACAGTCTCCTCGAGCTCGACAAGTCTCCGACAACAGACGAATAAGGTTCCGACACGTCCCGAACACACGCAGGTTTGCCAAGCACCACAACGCAGGTAACGGGTGACACGGCAACACTCGCCACGCGCTCAATAGGAACGTCGACAGCTGATACAGCACGTTCCGACACGTCTCGACGAAGCGTAAGTGGTCTAGGCAACCACCACGCAAGTAACAGGCAACGCGGTAACACTCGCCAAGAGCTCGACAGGTCGGTTAACAACGGATAATCAGGTCCCGATACGTCGCAAACAAGCTCACGCAGTCCAACGACGACCACGAAAATAATTGGGGATATGGAGAGGTCCCCACAACTCGATAGGATCGTCGACAGCGGGAAAAATCAGGTCCCGGCACGCCGCGAACGAGGTCAGGCGATCCAAAACACCACCACGAAGCACAAGAGGCGACACGGAAAAAATTCCCAACAATCTTGTCAAGTACGTCGACAACAAGTCGACCCAGTGGAACGCTAGCGACAAGATAGACGAGATTATACAGTCCACACGCTCGTTCACACTTCCGCAGACCAACGGTGTCACCAACGATATCAGGCAAGACACGTCGCAGCAACCCAAGCTGTACTCACCACCAGAATATGGAGGCCACAGCTTCCGTATAACAGTACGGAATCGATCCTTCAGCCCAGCTCCAACACACAAATTAAAGTGGAAGCGCCGACAAACTTGTAATCCAGTAGATCCTCATTGACAAACTTCCCGACTTGGTAGTAGTAGAAGAAGCACTGCTGACGTAGATGAAGTACTATTGTAGAAATGTAGTACAAGTACTGTTGTAGTGCTGCTGTAGTAGTAGAAGTGGAAGTAGAAGTACTGCTGACTCAGCAGGGGTTACGAGGTGCGTGGGAGTACTGGGGAGGGCCCATAACCTATTGAAGGTTGGAGCGTAGAAAGGATGGTTACAGGGCTTTGAGCTCCATTCTTATATCCGCTAGAACCACACATACTAAAATAAGTAATATTGCGGTTATCTCCAAAAACGCTTCTTGGACCGTTAGATATATTATCCAACGGTCACAATTCAATCTAGCGTCAAAGAGCTACTATATCGCTTTTAATACCGATTTCTTCAGTACAGTGATGTAGCGACATACAACTGCTCTCGACAATCAGCACCCATATCTATTGCATTGCTGAATGCCTTATCATCTAGATATGCTGGGCGCCCGCCGGCGGCGCAGCGGCGGCGACCCCGGAGGGGGGTGCGTTCGCAGGCCCGTCGGCATCCCCTCACCTCCCCGTGGTGGGCGCTGGAAACCCCGTAGCCGTGCCAGGCCTGGCACGGTAGGGGGCTAAGAGGGCCGACAGCTCGATCCGTGGGATCAGCAGCTGTCGGGAAAGCCCTGTACAGAGGGCTTTTGAATAAATAATTTCTGTGCACTACCGGCGCCAAGATCTCCCGCTCGGCCCGTCCGATATGTTTTTTCGCGCACAGATACTCCTAGATACAGCCTTACTTTTAGGAGTGGGACCTGTACTACGGCAGCGTTTGATGGCGAGGAGGGTACGGCCGGATCAGCGGTGGGAGGCGGGTGTTGGAGCTGGTGGTGGCCAGCCGGGAAGCAGCGCCAGGAAAGGGCGCTCGCTAGCTATCGACCAGCCCTGTGCCGGTCGAACCTCACCGAGGGGTGAGGCAAGACATGGCACAGGACGGAGGCTAGTCGCAGACGGAGGAGCGGCTACAGGAGGCGGCGGCGATCCTCGAGATCAGCCGCCGCCGAAAAGCCCTGTACGGAGGGCTTTTTTGGACACTAAAATAATGTCCGTACCCAACGGATCAGCGGAGGGACGAGGGTGTTGGAGCTGGCGGCGGACAGCTGGGAAGCAGCGCTTGGGACAGCGCTCGCTAGCAGTCGCCAGCCCTGTGAGAGTCTTAAGTCTCCCCTGGGGGCGAGGCCTGATGCTACGCAGGACGGAGGCTGGTCGCAGTCGGAGGAGCGGCACGGTCTAGCGGCGGCGGTCCTTAGGATCGCCAGCCGCCGGAAAAACCCGGTACGGGGGGTTTTTGGAAAAATTCCCGTACCCACCATCTTTTGAGGACTGGCGACTCGATCCCTGTGTTCTTACAACCCCTCCCCTAGTCGGTACCCGGTTATCGATAGGCTGCCTCAGGCAGTGTGCCTAGGGTTATCGTAACGGCACACTGCTCGTAAAGGCGACCCCCTAACAACGTAAACCACCGGGGGAGGGTACGGACGGCTACAGCGCGATCAGATAGGTGTTGGAAACAGACGGGAGAAGGACAGGGGACAGGAGAAAATCTGGCTCGGGGGCAGGAGAGCCAGCCGGACACCGTCTGCAGCCTAGTTATTCTCTCTTCTCAGCCCCCGAAGGAGGAGAGAAGACTCGGCTAGGTGGCGAGCTGCGTCGGGGGTGGGGGCTAATATCTCGGGCGGGGTGGAGCACGGATCGGGGCGGGACCGACGACGACCTATGCGAGGGGGGTTTTTCACCTGCCTTTCCCCCCAAGCTCCGGCACGACCGGAGTCGCACGGGAGCCGAGGTCAGGCAGGTTCGCCTCGCCCAGCTTCAGCTGGACAGCCTTGCTGATCAGCGACCCCGCAGCGGCTGGAGCAGGCCGCGTAACGTGGAGACTAGCGACATCTTATTTTTCATACTGTATCCAAAAAAAAAATACGTATAGATCAAAAAATTATAAATACCTGGATACATGTATGTTTTAGACGGTATCGTTACTGCCATTGGAGAGGTTGGGATTAGTGGTTTACGGTCTACCTCACGCTTAGAAGTCCAACTACAGGTTGAGCATAGCAAAAGGGGGGGCCCAGAGACAGCAGCCGGTTTATACTGGTATTGTTGTAAACAATTTCAAATTTCAAATTTCAAATTTCAAATAGATATGCTGAGTCACATTTGTCCTATCACTGCAACACTCGTACTGGATACCAATATTGCTGAGTAGCAACTTGATTACCAACATTTCAACACCAACATTTTCAACATTTCTCGAGGAGAGCCGGTCCCCAGCTCTGCATCAATCCAAAGGCACGGAACCTCTTCTTCAAGACATCAAAGTCTCTCCTTTCCCCACTGAACTTGAGAAGTTTGACAGAATCCATGGGTATTATATCTCGACAGCTCCGGAAAGGGCCGAAAAATCGACGGAAAATTGTCACCAACCACTGCCCGGCAGGCCTTCAAGGGGACGGTCAAGGTCCGGTCAACGGAGCTTCAAAACGAGCACGACAAGGCGCCGACCGAAGGCGGAGCTGTCATTCCGGAGTCTACACAGCCAAAGCAGACGGAAACCGGTTTCAAGAGGTCTGTCGGGGTTCGTCGTACAAATGGATAGTAGATTGAGCAGGGATCCTTCACCAACTGTGTCGAAAGCAGTTGTATGTCGCTACATCACTGTACTGAAGAAATCGGTATTAAAAGCGATATAGTAGCTATTTGACGCTAGATTGAATTGTGACCGTTGGATAATAGATCTAACGGTCCAAGAAGCGTTTTTGGAGATAACCGCAATATTATTTATTTTAGTATGTGTGGTTCTAGCGGATATAAGAATGGAGCTCAAAGCACTGTAACCATCCTTTCTACGCTCCAACCTTCAATAGGTTATGGGCCCTCCCCAGTACTCCCACGCACCTCGTAACCCCTGCTGAGACACCAGTACTTCCACTTCTACTACTACAGCAGCACTACAGCAGTACTTGTACTACATTTCTACTGTAGTACTTATGCTACGTCAGCAATGCTTCTTCTACTACTACCAAGTCGGGAAGTTTGTCAATGAGGAGCTACTGGATTACAAGTTTTTCGGCGCTTCGACTTCAATTTGTGTGTTGGAGCAGGGGTGAAGGATCGATTCCGTACTTTTTATGGGACACTGTGCACATAGAGGGGGTGACTATTACATGGGTGGCAGGTCCCTGCCGCGTAGAACAATCATGACACGTTGGCGCCGAGGAGGCGCCTGCCGTGTATGATGTCTCCCAAAAGCAAGGGCGGGAGGGCGGGGACAGCGAAAATGATGACTCCCTTGCGAGTCACTAGGTAGGAGCTAATATTTATAGCCCCAGCAGGGCGATTCATTCACCTACGCACATCGTGTGCGCAGAAATGCTCACTACTGCACTAAATACTACAGTACTTTACTGTTGAACATTAAGTACTACAAACTACTAAATCCCCTATCTCAATTATGAATATCCTAAATACCGGTACTAATTGGGCTTCAAGGAGGAGGGCGATGTTTCTTGGCGTGTCTTAGAAAAATCAGGTATGCTTTGGGCTACGCCCTCCGCAGACCCCACCTTTTATGGGACACTGTGCACATAGAGGGGGTGACTATTACATGGGTGGCAGGTCCCTGCCGCGTAGAACAATCATGACACGTTGGCGCCGAGGAGGCGCCTGCCGTGTATGATGTCTCCCATATGACTCCCATGTAGAGGTAGCAGCTGAGTCGAGCCACAAGTTATCAGAGCCCCGCGATGCATCGCATAATGGTGGCTCGCGAAGTGTGGAAATAGATTTGAACAGCATCCTTGCGGCACCGCCAATGACCAACATCCGCGATGAGCCTCTGAGAGCTGTAGGCGTCCCACAGCCAGTGCGAAAATGACTTGCGCCCCGAGTGCGAGGACACGCGAGAAATGTCGGTGGTGCGGCCCGTCGCATCCGGGAAGGCCCCCAAGAACGCAGCTCGGTACGCGGAGCCCAGGCAAGTGTACGCGCCAGCATTGAAGGTCGCAGGTCCCAGAGGCCGCGACCGAGGAGCGGACAGCAAATATCCCCTGGACGGTGGGCGGAAGCGCAGCAAATAATCCCGTAACAGATCCACGGGGCGAACTCCTAGAGAGCCGACACACTCAGGGATATAGGCGTTCGCGTCAATTCGGGAGTCCACGTTCTTGTCGACAAGCACCCACAGGCCAATGTATTCGCCCCAGATGTCAAGATCCCGAGCTATGTAAACTTCGGAAGTAGGCAAAAACACTAGCTGTCCAGAAGCATCCACCTCATAGCAGACGCGAAGGTGCACAGCGGCCCGTCGTCGCAGGAAACCCAAGGTGCTGATCACCAACGCCAACCGCCGATGGTGGCCAGAAGCGCAAGACATATCAAAGCCCGCTCGGAGGATGGCAGCAAACTCGGTCTTGGACAAACCGAGTCTACCGCGGCGACCGGTTTTCGCTAGTCGTCTGACCACCGCCATGACGTCCGCCACCGGAGCCTCACGGACGGCGTTAGGTAACGGCGCCCGCCCGACACGGGTCAAGGCGGAGCTTTGTCTCCGATGCCAGTCACTCACGGCCGAAAGGCGACCCGACACCGTGCCAGCATCCAGCCCACGGTCGTGCGTGCATTGGTAGATGTAGCCTCGTAGCAACTCTGGAGCAGCAGGGAGTGGGGCCACCCCCCGCGCGTGACAGAAATCGGTAAAATCAGCTAGCCCTCCAGCGTAAGTGCGCTGAGACGAGACTCGTAGCCGACGAGCCTCCTAGTCCTCAGCGCCCCGAATCAACCGCACCCATTCGGCACGATGAGTTCCCAAGCCCGCGCCCCCACGCGCAGGCATCCTCAACGCATGTGCTTCTACTCCCGCCAGTGCGCAATCCACACACACAAAGAGCTCAAGATGACATGTGCAACTCCTTGCGGCGCAGCCTGGACACAACACCATGTCGCATCCCGCGCAGGAATAAGAAGTCTGAAGCTGCCGATCCCCGCAAGCGCGGCAGCGAAGCGTGCCATGGGTGTGAGGTTGCAGGCATGGCACATGAAGGGGGGAAGTACACAGCCACCACAGGCAAGTTAGTGGGGCCCAAGTCCACTCTGCTCCGTGGCAGAGGCAAAGCCCGAGAAGCCATGTGCCAAGCAGGAGCCGTGAATAGTCGTGAGCCCGCGTGCCAGTAGCCAACGACACATCCCCCCCCACAAAGCGCCACCAGGAAGCTGAGGTCCACACAGGGAGTATGAACACCGCAGCCGTGCGCTCAGGACAGCCTGAAAGCAACCCCAAAAATGCCGCAGGATTGGCTCCGCCTCCGAAAAAGGAGGATTACACCACACAAGCAGCTCTGCCCAGTCATGCTCGAGACAAGAGTCAAGGGCGGACCAGAACCGGCAGCAAAACGCGTTGTGTCCAAGGGGGTCGGAACATGCGTCGACATCGAACGGACCGCACAGGGACGACACCATGCGGTACAGCCGCTCATCCATCATCCAGTCCCCCTCATCCCGGCGACCGGTAAGGCGCGAGATGCCGTCCGCGAGACGGTTCTGCACGCCAGGCAAGTGCCGTGCGATGGCCTCACACCCAAGCCCTCCTAGTAGGTCCAGTAAGGCCAACACCACATCATTGAAATGCGGTACCATGGAGCCCCGTCGATTGATGGCACCCACCGATGCCTCCGAGTCCATCAAGAACAAAATACGGCGACCATGCAGAGCCACTGCCCACTTGCGCACCGCAAATAGGGGGATGTAGAGCTCCCGCAGGTTGGCAGAGTCATGGTACCGCCCCGCGAGCTGCTCCGGCGTGAAGGAGTAGTGTATGCGGCGGTGCTCCCACCACGCCCCACCAGCCCAGCCACTGGCGTCCGTGGTGATGATTGCCACAGTGCCATCATACAGCCCTCTGCCCAAGTCCCGGGGCAGAATTGGCAACAACCGTGGTCCCCATAGACACGCTGCATCTTCAGCGTGCCACAAGAGGCGTCGCTGCCCCCCCACCCGCAGATAGCACACCGTGCCACCACCGCAAGTCATCCACCGCCGCCTTATGTAAGACGCATCGAACATCTGGAAGCCA
The DNA here is from genome assembly GCA_026401115.1 of Tetraselmis chui. NCBI lineage: Eukaryota > Viridiplantae > Chlorophyta > Chlorodendrophyceae > Chlorodendrales > Chlorodendraceae > Tetraselmis > Tetraselmis chui. The sequence goes on from JAPMLY010000301.1 coordinate 184,014, forward strand.
CGCCGCCGAACTGGGGAGATTCACATCGTAAACATCCCGAGCCACATAAAGCTCGCGCAAGCGCGCCTGCCCCAGCATAACCACACTGCAGCAGAATTGTAGCTTCCCCACCAAAGAAGCCCACTTTAGTCGTAGCGGGCTGTCCCCGACTGCATTAGCCCGAAGAAAAGCTTCGATGCGCGCTAGAAGCTTTGCGCATCGTGATGCAGAGAGCGCCATCACTCCCTTGACCGTGTCCAACTGTAGACCGGTCCACTCGCAAACCTCAGAGGGCCACGCGTTCTTGGAGTGCTTCACTGGAATGCCCAAGTCCCCCAGCACGCACAATACCGACCAGTATTGGAGGCGTTGTTGCCAAGCGGACAGGACTAGATGGTGGCCAACCCCAAAATCATCCAGGTATCCCCCCAGCGCTCGAATATTGGCGGGAGTTCCCTCAGGAGAAGACGGGCGGCAGTAACGGAGTCCAAGACGCTGAACCACATCTAGCACGAAGCGTGCCCATCGCTGTTGAATCCCCGGAGCTTGCTTAAGTCCGAAAGGCATGAAGCGATATCGATAATACTCCCCTGTAGCTGGGTGTCGAAATCCTTGTACCTCACAGTCGCGTGCGAAGACAGGCCAAACGAGGAAGGCATCCGCGATGTCGAACTTGCTCACTGCCATGCCCCGCAGCAAGAGAGGCGCCACCACATGCACCATGTCCAGTTCGCAAAGCACCCGCACCATGTACTCGTTGACGCCAGAGCGCAGAGCGTCCACAACATTGCGCACCTTCAGCGGGTCCCACTTGACTATGCAGGCTATCGGATTTACCACCCACGGCGCGTAGTCCAGCGGGCCCTCGCACAGCCCCATCGCGATCAGACGGTCGAAATCCCCAGCCACCAGCTCGGCGTGCTCGACGCAAGACTGATAGTTCTTCTTGGTGCACCGTGGGGGCCAAGCACTCCATACGTAGCGTACGCCCTCGACAAGCGACTGCCGCATGTCGAGCGGCATGAAGTCAAGTGCAAGTAGCCTCTCGGGGTTAAATCGTCGCCCGGCCTCTCGTACCCCAAAGCAGTCGTCCCCTGCCGTGGGCTGCCGCGAGGCCCATATGTGCCAATCGCAGGTTGTCCGAGGCGGCACTGACAGAGTGAGGAGGGGAGGCGCCCCGTCCAATAGCCCCATTTCCACGTACCACCTTTGCGTGTGCTTGTATCGCCGACGCACCACCGCACAATCCATGGCCAGGAAGTCTAACAAGTCACCCAGCAGCGCCTCCTCGCCACGCGGGGGGAGCAATCCCACCGCCACCGCCACCTCCCGGCACATCAACTTGACATGCGAAGGAGTCGGGTTATCAATCCTTCCTACCCCCTACTCCCGGGGCAGGTCCACTAGCGCCTCTCCGAGTGTTGTACCCGTGGCGGCTCACACGCGTAAGACACGCTCACATTGGTCTCCAAATACTGAAGCTAGTACGAGCAGAACCGCACCAGCCCGGTCATCGGAGGGTAGCGTAGAACTCAGACCAACTCAGAAACCTTGGGGACCCGGAGCTCCAGCGGGGCCCCACCGGGCGCCCCTACTTGGGGCATGCCGTCTTCAACGGACCCGATAGGGCATGCAGGTTCCCGCAGCATGGGCACGGAATGGTGATGGGGCGGCTGCCGTGATCGGTCATGGAGTGATCCGTCCCATGGCAGAGGAGGCAACGCTTGGACTTGGTCTTGCGGGTCGCCGGTAGTCCGAAGTCTTGGGCAAGCTCGTGGATCAACGAGTGGTTCAGCCGACCGCGAGCTGCACACCTCAACTGCTCCTGCATCTCGTCGTGAAGATGTGGCTTCACACCCTGATCTAGCAGCTCGGTGAGCCGCGCCACCATAGGCCCCCAAAACTGGTCAAACACCGGAGGCACGTCCTGGCCCTCCAGGTCTGTGTGGTATAGCCGCACCACGTACGCGTAGATCACCTCCCAGCTAAGAGCAGGCTCCCCTGGCACGTGACGGAGCTGAAGCGACTCGACTACCGCGAATAACCACTTGATCCTGGTGATGATGGTGGCCACCCGCTTGCGCCGTGCTAGGCCGGCTGCTGTGGTTGGGCTGAAGTCCCCGCTGTCCACGTGTAACATGCGCCACAGGAAGTCCAACACTCCCTTCTAGTAGCGGACCAGGTGGACATGCTGCGGCACGTCATCCACCGCCGGCTCCACATATCCCATGTTGACTCGAAACTTGCGAGACTCCCTCTCAGTGGAGAGCGCCATCAGGTCGAAGTGCATGGCGAACATGGAGTGAAGAACGTGTTGACTATCTTGCGTACCACGGCCTTGTCCATCCGTGCCCTTGGGTCCGCTGAACTCCGCCAAGGGGACTTGGAAAGGTCCCGACAGGCCAGGGGGAAGAGAGGAGGGGAGATCCGCACCTGCCGGACGCGTGTCACGTCTGTCAGGCGTAGTCGATGGCGCTCCTGTACTCTGAAGAACACGAGCCATTTGAGACTGCATACTCGCCACGATCTATGTTAGGGAGGCAATGCGGGCCTCAAGGCGGCTGTCTTGGCGGACCGTTGCGCCCTGGCCGCCCCCCGTGACATTATTGGTGGTTGTGTCTGCATGCTCTCTGCCACGTCCGGCTTCACGAGTGGTGTCGGGCATAGCTCCGCTGCGTCTGTGCTCCGTACCCGCATCGCCACCACCACCTGATTCTTTGAGGCTCGAAGAAGGTACCCCATCAGGTGCGCCCGCAGAACTACCAGCCGCAGTGCCCGAAGGGACGCCAGCTAGTCGGGGCAGCACGACGATCCCCGGCATCACGGGCTGCCCATCTCGACTGGCGGCCCCAAGGAATAACGGAAGGTGATGCCTGCTGATGGCGCACCAACTGCACTGCCAATGTGCCTCCTCTGGAATGTCCCCGCCGCCATTTAGATCCATCGCGCATGAGCGGTTGAGGCAAGCCGTGCATGTGAGGCACGACAAGTAGTCACCAGGGTCGGCGTGGTTGTCCGAGTCCTCGTGGCAGCCATAGCAAATAAACTCAGATGGATGCCCCGCAATGCCATCTTCGTTTCTGGCTAGCGACCACATGCCTTGAGTCTTGTGACGACGGTTCTGGCAGGTGAGTGCACCGCGCGCACGCGATTCACAACGTTGACCGGCTAGAGTGAAAGCCCCGCACTTCCCCTCGTCGGGCTCGAACATGGCGGCCAGCTTGTCCAGCTTGACACAATACGCCATCGCCTCATCATCCTCCATAGCGTCGAGTGCTTCGCGTCGGCTCAGCGCTCGCGCCAAAGTCAACAAAGTCGAGGAGCTCTTCCACGACGGGTCCCGGCCGGCTGTAGCAATCAGTCGGTCCAACCACGTTTCGGACCCAAGAGAACCGTCATCCACGCCAGTCTCATTCACCATGGCCTCAAGCTCGGTAGGAGTGAACGGTGAAATCGCCATTAGAAAGAAGAGCGGAAAAAGGGAGAGACTGCTCGAAGCGGGTTTGACACGGGTACGGGTACCGTAGACGGATGTTTCCTGTCGATGACGAGTACGGACCTGAAGATACGGGTATATGACGGATACAGAATACGGGTAAGTGTACCGGAGAACACTACCAAATGTTGTACGGGAAATTGTACGTGTACTGTCGGTGTAGAGTACTGCGTCGGCTGCCGGTGGCGGCGCTGGCGGCGGCGGGGGACGAACAAAGTGGCGGCGCTGGCGGCGGTCTTGCTTGGCGTTTCGGTTGGACTCGGAGGTGCACAGGTGTCGAGCCGACGAGGGTCCCTAGGGTCCACGCCACAACATAATCGTCAAAATATGTTGAAAAGCTTGCAAACAGGTAGACGCGGCGTAGTAGAGCTGTGAAGAGCCGTTTGGAGCTGTGTGAGTCAGCGGCAGTTGGAAGAACGGAGCCGAGAGCGGTACTGTACGGGTTTCGCCTACGGGTGGAGGCTGCTACGAAGCCGTTAGAAGGACTGAGAACTGATATCGCCCAGGGACTGAGGTCCACACAAGGAGTATGAACACCGCAGCCGTGCGCTCAGGACAGCCGTGAAAGCAACGCCAAGAACGCCGCAGGATTGGCTCCGCCTCCGAAAAAGGAGGATTACACCACACAAGCAACTCTGCCCAGTCATGCTCGAGACAAGACTCAAGGGCGGACCAGAACCGGCAGCAAAACGCGTTGTGTCCAAGGGGGTCGGAACATGCGTCGACATCGAACGGACCGCACAGGGACGACAGCGTGCGGTACAGCCGCTCATCCATCATCCAGTCCCCCTCATCCCGGCGACCGGTAAGGCGCGAGATGCCGTCCGCGAGACGGTTCTGCACGCCAGGCAAGTGCCGTGCGATGGCCTCACACCCAAGCCCTCCTAGTAGGTCCAGTAAGGCCAGCACCACATCATTGAAATACGGTACCATGGAGCCCCGTCGATTGATGGCACCCACCGATGCCTCCGAGTCCATCAAGAACAAAATACGGCGACCATGCAGAGCCACTGCCCACCTGCGCACCGCAAATAGGGGGATGTAGAGCTCCCGCAGATTAGCAGTGACAAAGTTGATGGGTGAAAACAGAATGATTACACATTGAACTTGAAATTGAAATTGTTTACAACATGTACCGTATGCGCCGGTTTTTCACCAAAAAGCCGGATGCGTCGGCTGCTGTCTCTGGGCCCTCCCAACTATGTCAAACATGGAACTTTCAAGTCAGGGCTAGACCGTGAACCACCTATGTCCAACCTCTCCAAGTGTGGTCGGGGGTTTTACTCCCCGCCGGGGAGGGTCTGAAGCGGTTTGAAAGCGGTGTGCAAGGAAGGCATGGGGAGGTGCTTTATGCGGAGGCTCGGAGAGTGGTCGTGCGTGATTTGGTGCGGTAGACAAGGAGGAGATAATGCAGCCATTGGACGGTGTGTGCGTGGAGTGAAGAAAGGATGCGGGATGTGTCGAGTCGTGCTTTGGTGACTAGTTTGTCGGGAGGGTCGGTGCGGAGGGTGAGGAGAGAGGTGAGACTTGCTATGGTGGACGAGTGCGGGGTGCCCGTGCGGCTCATGACAATGGGTAAGATGTCGACTTCGGTGCCTGGCCAGTGGTTTCGGATGGCATTTGCGAGGGGTGTGTATTTGTCCCTAATCAAGCTAGCTGTGTGTGAGAGGTTGTGGTCGGTGCAGTACTTCCATTCCCCTATCTGTATTTTCCTGATAGATGAGTATCGGCGGCGGCCGTTGTTGTGACCCTCGAAGCGAGGTTCGAGGAGGCGTATGAAATCGGGTTTGTGTGCAGGGGGACGTAGTGCAGGTGGGAGGATTTCGGGGGGGAGGATAGCGGGGCACGAGGTTAGGGAGTCGGGCGAGAGACCTTCGTCTGCATCAACAAGGCGGGTGGGCGTGTGGGTGGGGTGTGGGGGGTGGCAGTCAAGAGGGGTGGAGGTGGGGGTGGGGCGGGTGAAAGACTTGATGGGTTTGTTACCGAAGTCTGCAGTGATAGTCTCCCAGCGTCCTCCGTTGTGGCGTTCCAGGAGGGATAGAAGGAGTTGTAGCGCGCTGTTGTGACGGTCCTGTCTTAGGCCAGACATGGATGGGCAGTTACCGGCCATGTGGCCGTTGCTAGTGAATTGGCCGCACATGGGACATCGCATGGTGGGGTTGTGAGTGAGGAGGCGTGTGTTGTGGACGCCCCATACGAATTCTTGTTTGTGGGTGAATTGGGTGTTGGTGAGTGTTGTGTGTTTTTTGTGGAAGGTGAAGTCGGCGCCGTCTGCCGCGGCGCGGGCGAGGAGGGCGCCGTGTTTGGATGTCTGTGAGAGGGGTGTAAGTGTGTGTTTGCAGCTGTGGGTGTGTGCGTCGGCTTTGAGGTTTGTGTATATGTATGGTATGGGTGCCCCTTGAGTCTGTGGTATGAGGGTGTAAGGCCAGGTCCAGTGACCAATGGACACGTCCGAGCCTGTGTTGTATGTGGTGTTTGGTGTCTGACCATCCGCTATCTGGTTAGCGAGTGCGTCAGCGAGGTCGTTGCCGAGTGAGTGGTTGTGTGCTTTAATTTTCCCGAGATGTGTGCGGATGCCTGCGTTGCAGCGGGTAATGATGGTGCGTGTGATAGAGAGGAGTGTGTGGCGGTGGATGTTGTGCCTATAAGCGGAGGGGCAGTTAAGGTATCCTTGTATGAGACGGAGGGAGCACGCACTGTCAGTTAGGAGGTGGGTATGGCCTAGTTGGGAATGATTACACACTCTACAAGACGCTGAAGGTCTGTCACCTTCAGCAGTGTCTCATCCTTGTCTATCACAGGACACCGTCCGCGTCCCAATCATGACACGCGCCCACCACATGGTGAGCACACGCCTACCACTATTCTTAGCCCTTAGATCATATCTAACGCTCAGCAACCTGCCACTATCAGCACCCATATCTATTGCATTGCTGAATGCCTTATCATCTAGATATGCTGAGTCACAGCTGTCCTATCACTGCAACACTCGTACTGGATATCAATATTGCTGAGTAGCAACTTGATAACCATATCAAACAATGCTGTCCAACACTCCCCCTTGCTACTCGTGCAAACTGACAAAGTTGATGGGTGAAAACAGAATGATTACACACTCTACAAGACGCTGAAGGTCTGTCACCTTCAGCAGTGTCTCATCCTTGTCTATCACATGACACCGTCCGCGTCCCAATCATGACACGCGCCCACCACATGGTGAGCACACGCCTACCACTATTCTGAGCCCTTAGATCATATCTAACGCTCAGCAACCTGCCACTATCAGCACCCATACCTGTTGCATTGCTGAATGCCTTATCATCTAGATATGCTGAGTCACAGCTGTCCTATCACTGCAACACTCGTACTGGATACCAATATTGCTGAGTAGCAACTTGATTACCATATCAAACAATGTTGTTCAACACTCCCCCTTGCTACTCGTGCAAACCCATGATCGCAGTGCACAACTTCTTGTGCCTTTCACTCACCAAAGGTTTGGTGAGCGCATCGGCAAGCATGTCCTCTGTTGCACAATACTTGACCTCGATATCGCCGCTCTCCACCTTCTCCCGACAGAAGTGATACCTCACATCCATGTGCATGCTCCGGCCAGTTGTCATACTGTTCTTGCTGAGTGCAATGCAGCTCTGGTTGTCTTCATGGATAGTGACAGCGGAGCCGGAGTCCTGGTGAAGCTCATGCATCAATTGTCTCAGAAATATCGCCTCTTGAGTAGCGCTGGTCAGCGCCATGTACTCTGCCTCCGCTGTGGATAGTGCCACAGTATGCTGCCGCTGACTCTTCCAGCTCACTGCCGCACCATTCAGCATGAACACGTATCTTGTGCGGGAGCGCCGCCCAGCCACATCGCTCGCATAATCTGAGTCCGACCAGCCTACCAACTCGGATGACCGCACGCTGCTTCCGTACACCAGTGATGCATCAGCGGTGCCTTTGAGATACCGAAGCACTCGCTTGGCCTGCTCCCAATGCGCGTGGCAAGGATTGGCCATGTATCGGTTGAGATGACTGACAGCCATGGTGATGTCTGGTCGGGTGCTCACAGAGGCGTACAACAGGCTTCCAATCAGGCTCTGATAGGGCACCGACCTGGGAGGCAGCTGCGTGACGGATGTCTCGTCCCCGCACTTGCCCACAGCATCTACCGCCATGGGTGAGCTCACTGGCTTGCAGTCCATCATGTTGAAGCGCTCCAGCATGTCGAGCACGTACTGGCGCTGGCCAAGCATGATGATGCCGGTGCCACGATCCCGCTCCACCGTCATGCCGAGCAGCCACGAGAATGGACCAAGGTCTTGCACGTTGAACCTGCTGCCAAATGCAACCTTGAACTCCGGTATGAATCGGCCCGCTGCTCCGGCAATGATGCTGTCGTCCACATACAGAGCCATGATGTACAATTGGCCTCCTTTCTGGTAGATGAAAATACACGGATCCACTTTGGACTGGCAGAAGCCATTCTTCTCTAGCCAGGCAGTGATAGTCTTGTTCCAGTTTCTGGGAGCTTGCTTTAGGCCGTAGAGGGCCTTTTGCAGCAGACACACAAGCTCTGTCCCTTTGTTGTCAGTACTCCGGAAGCCTTCAGGCTGTCGCATGTATATCTCCTCGTCGATGTTGGCCTCCAGGAATGCTGTCACTACATCCAGCTGCTCCACCTCCCAGTCATGGAAAGCAGCTAATGCTAGTACGACGCGGATAGAGATCACCCGCACAGTAGGAGCAAAGGTCTCGTGATAATCCACGCCATGCTCTTGAGTGAAACCACGCGCCACTAGTCTGGCCTTATACCTTGCGATATTACCATCAGAGTCGCGCTTCAGCTTGAACACCCACTTGGAGTCCACTAGCTTTCTACCGGCAGGACGAGGAACCAACTTCCAGGTGTTGCGCGATACAAATGAGTCATACTCAGTCTTGATGGCTGCTTCCCACTCCGTGGCTTGAGGACCTCGTAGCGCTTGTTTATACGACGCAGGCTCGTGCACGACATTGCTTGGATTGATAGCTGCGGTGTTGCCAACAACCCACCACTGACCCGGAGGACGCCTCGTCCGAAGGCTATACCTTTGTGCAGTTCCTGGCTGCTCCGCTGGTGCTGTCTCCCCCAAATTCACATCCGGCTCGTCCTCAATCGACTGAGAACTGATATCGCCCGACGTATGCTGCTGCGTCTCCCCTACGGAAGTGCTAGGCTCCCCCTTCGCCACTTCTGGCACCTCACGTGGAGCCTCATCCACTGTTAGTTTTGCGAATGGCGTAGCTTAAAGCAAACCTAGTTTTTCAGAGACACGCAAAAGGCACATAGTAATCCTTTTAGAGGCCCAAAAATACCGGCATTTAGGATGCCGATAATCAAGTAAGGGGAATAATAGTTTCAATACATTAGAGTATTGAAAATAATATTTAGTAGAGTAGTGATCCTTTGCGCAAGATGCTCGCACATTAGGGATCACGACTCGCGCTAGATAGGGCTATAAGTTGTAGCTCATGGTAGGTGACTCGCAAGGGAGTCACAAATTTCGCTGTTAGCTCAAGTGCGCGCCCGTTGGCGCCCACTCCCTTGCACTTGCCTACGCTACAGCCTCAAGGTCCGCAGCCGTCGCTCCGCACCCCCTTAAGTCTGCTACCGTTGTGGCAGCACCCCTCACACGTGTCGTTACACTGTGCTTGCCCGAGCCTACCCGTTGGTAGCGCTTCGGCCCATCCCGTACAACTGAAGTTTTGCAAGATTGCTACCAATTGTTCACTTTTGGCCTAGCGTGGAGCATTTCACATCCGGAAGCGAATCATACCGTCGCGTGCAACTCGCTAAGGCGAGTATCAAGAGCTTTTGTTTGCGTCATTTGGCCAACCACCGGCTACGTTACGGCCCTCGCCGTCACCTTCTTTTTGGCTTCCCGTACCCGTACATTTTTGCTGCTACTTCCCCGAGGTCCGTTGTCCCGCTCACGCCTCACAAGCTACTCAAGCGCTGCCACTCAACCATGCAAACGTAATTCTATCGTGTTTTGGCCCGTGCCTACCCGTTGGTAGCGCTCTCGCCCGTCCCGAAAACTCCCGTGTAACTTCCGGTTTTACACACGATTGCTACCGATTGGCTACTTTTGGACTAACGGTACGCACCTCGTATTTAGAAGCGAGCCACACCGTCGTGTGGAACTCGCCAAGACGAGTAGCAAGAGCCTTTATTTGCTTGATTTGGCCAACTACCGGCTTCGTTACCGCCAGCGCCGTCTTTTCTTTTTTTGGCTTCACGTACCCGTACTTTTTTCTGCAAGATTGCTGCTACTTCCCCGAGGTCCGCTGTCCCGCTCACAAGGTACTCATCCGTTGTTTCGGCTTCCTCCGAACGTTGCGTAAATGTGATTTGGCCCGTACCTACCCGTTGGTAGCGCTCACGCCGGTCCCCTACAACGTCCGGTTTGCTCGATTGCTACCGATTGGTGGTTTTCTCGGTAGCTAAAAGCACCTCGAACGTAGACAAGAGACACACCGTTGTGTAGCTCTCGTCACGACGAGTCCGACGTGCATTGAAACGCTTCATTTGGACTACCACCTGCTCGGTTACGGCCCGCGCCCGTCGGTTCCGCCGCCGGTACACGGAGAAGTACCATACCTAATTACAAAATCCTCTACATTGGAGTCATATGGGAGACTTCATGCACGACGACTCCTTTTCGGTGCCGACGACTCATGATTGTTCTACGCGGCAGGAACCTGCCACCCATGTAATTTCACCCCTTTTATTTGACACTGTTGCACATAAGGGGTAAAACTTACACGGGTGGTAGGTTCCTGCCGCGTAGTACAATCATGACTCGACGGCGCCGAAAAGGAAGTCGTCGTGCATGAAGTCTCCCAAAGCAAGGGCGGGAGGGCGGGAACAGCGAAAATTTGTGACTCCCTTGCGAGTCGCCTACTAGGAGCTACTATTTATAGCCCCATCTAGCGCGAGTGATCCACATGCGCGCATCTTGCACAAAAGCGCACTACTCTACTACATACTATTTCCAATACTCTAATGTACTGAAACTATTATTCCCCTTACTTGATTATCGGCATCCTAAATACCGATATTTTTGTGCCTCTAGGAGGAGTACTATGTGCCTTTGCGTGTCTTTGAAAAACTAGGTTTGCTTTTAGCTACGCCATTCGCAAAACTAACATTTTATTTGACACTGTTGCACATAAGGGGTAAAACTTACACGGGTGGTAGGTTCCTGCCGCGTAGTACAATCATGACTCGACGGCGCCGAAAAGGAAGTCGTCGTGCATGAAGTCTCCCAAATGACTCCATTGTAAAGGTTTTTGTAATTAGGTATAGCAGTATTTCTCCATGTGTCGGCGGCGGAAGTCACGGGCGCGGGCCATAACCGAGCAGGTGGTGGTCCAAATGAAGCGTTTCAAAGCACGTTGGACTCGTTGTGACGAGAGCTACACAACGGTGTGTCTCTTGTCTAGATCTCGGGTGCTTTGGGGTACCGTGAAAACCACCAATCGGGAGCAATTGTGCAAACCGGACGTTGTACGGGAAGTTTACGGGACCGGCATGCGCGCTACCAACGGGTAGGCACGGGCCAAAACACGGTAACGCAACGTTCGGGGGCAGCCGCAACAACGGATGAGTAGCTCGTGAGGCGTGAGCGGGACAACGGGCCTCCGGGAGGTAGCAGCAATCTTGCGAAAAAAGTACGGGTACGTGACGCCAAAACAGAAAATGACGGCGCGGGCCGTAACGGAGCCGTTGATTGGCCAAATGACGCAAAAAAAGGCTCTTGCTACTCGTCTTGGCGAGTTCTACACGACGGTGTGGCTCGTTCTGGGATTTGAGGTGCTCCAAGCTAGGCGAAAAGTAGCCAATCGGTAGCAATGTCGCAAAACTTACGTTGTACGGGATAGGCCGAAGCGCAACCAACGGGTAGGCTCGGGCAAGCACAGTGTAACGACACGTGTGAGGGGTGCTGCAACAACGGTAGCAGGCTTGAGGAGGTGCTGAGCGACGGCTGCGGACCTTGGGGCTGTAGTGTAGGCAAGTGCAGGGGAGTGGGCGCCAACGGGCGCGCACTTGAGCCAACAGCGTAAATTTGTGACTCCCTTGCGAGTCACCTACTAGGAGCTACTATTTATAGCCCCATCTAGCGCGAGTGATCCACATGCGCGCATCTCGCACAAAAGCGCACTACTCTACTACATACTATTTCCAATACTATAATCTATTGAAACTATTATTCCCCTTACTTGATTATCGGCATCCTAAATACCGATATTTTTGTGCCTCTAGGAGGAGTACTATGTGCCTTTGCGTGTCTTTGAAAAACTAGGTTTGCTTTTAGCTACGCCATTCGCAAAACTAACATTTTATTTGACACTGTTGCACATAAGGGGTAAAAGTTACACGGGTGGCAGGTTCCTGCCGCGTAGTACAATCATGACTCGACGGCGCCGAAAAGGAAGTCGTCGTGCATGAAGTCTCCCGAATGACTCCATTGTAGAGGTTTTTGTAGTTAGGTATAGCAGTATTTCTCCATGTGTCGGCGGCGGAAGTCACGGGCGCGGGCCATAACCGAGCAGGTGGTGGTCCAAATGAAGCGTTTCAAAGCACGTTGGACTCGTTGTGACGAGAGCTACACAACGGTGTGTCTCTTGTCTAGATCTCGGGTGCTTTGGGGTACCGTGAAAACCACCAATCGGGAGCAATTGTGCAAACCGGACGTTGTACGGGAAGTTTACGGGACCGGCATGCGCGCTACCAACGGGTAGGCAAGGGCCAAAACACGGTAACGCAACGTTCGGGGGCAGCCGCAACAACGGATGAGTAGCTCGTGAGGCGTGAGCGGGACAACGGGCCTCCGGGAGGTCTTGCGAAAAAAGTACGGGTACGTGAAGCCAAAACAGAAAATGACGGCGCGGGCCGTAACGGAGCCGTTGATTGGCCAAATGACTCAAAATAAAGCTCTTGCTACTCGTCTTGGCGAGTTCTACACGACGGTGTGGCTCGTTCTGGGATTTGAGGTGCTCCAAGCTAGGCGAAAAGTAGCCATTCGGTAGCAATGTCGCAAAACTTACGTTGTACGGGATAAACCGAAGCGCAACCAACGGGTAGGCTCGGGCAAGCACAGTGTAACGACACGTGTGAGGGGTGCTGCAACAACGGTAGCAGGCTTGAGGAGGTGCTGAGCGACGGCTGCGGACCTTGGGGCTGTAGTGTAGGCAAGTGCAGGGGAGTGGGCGCCAACGGGCGCGCACTTGAGCTAACAGCGAAAATTTGTGACTCCCTTGCGAGTCACCTACTAGGAGCTACTATTTATAGCCCCATCTAGCGCGAGTGATCCACATGCGCGCATCTTGCACAAAAGCGCACTACTCTACTACATACTATTTCCAATACTCTAATGTACTGAAACTATTATTCCCCTTACTTGATTATCGGCATCCTAAATACATGTATTTTTATGCCTCTAGGAGGAGTACTATGTGCCTTTGCGTGTCTTTGAAAAACTAGGTTTGCTTTTAGCTACGCCATTCGCAAAACTAACATTATGTGCCACAGTGTCAAATAAAATGTTAGTTTTGCGAATGGCGTAGCTAAAAGCAAACCTAGTTTTTCAAAGACACGCAAAAGGCACATAGTAATCCTATTAGAGGCCCAAAAATACCGGCATTTAGGATGCCGATAATCAAGTAAGGGGAATAATAGTTTCAATACATTAGAGTATTGAAAATAATATTTAGTAGAGTAGTGATCCTTTGCGCAAGATGCTCGCACATTAGGGATCACGACTCGCGCTAGATAGGGCTATAAGTTGTAGCTCATGGTAGGTGACTCGCAAGGGAGTCACAAATTTCGCTGTTCCCGCCCTCCCGCCCTTGCTTTGGGAGACTTCATGCACGACGACTCCTTTTCGGTGCCGACGACTCATGATTGTTCTACGCGGCAGGAACCTGCCACCCATGTAATTTTCACCCCTTATGTGCCACAGTGTCAAATAAAACGGCTGTGTCTCCCCCACGAGTGTATCGGGCTTCCCCCTAGCCGCCTCATCAGAGGTGCTGTCATCACCAGCCTCGGCATCCAGCATCTCACGTGCGGGACAGCTCTCCCCCATGGAGATGATAGCACTCTCGTCAAACACCACATTGCGGCTGCTCACCACACGTCGGGTGGTGGGGTTGTACACCAGCCAGGCAGGGGACTCGGGTGCGTAGCCCACAAACACGCCTTTCCATGCACGATCGTCCAGTTTGCGGCGCTGCGACTTGTCCACATGGACATAAGCCGGGCAGCCAAACACCCGCATGGAACTCAAGTCAGGCGGTCGACCCGTAACAAGCTGATATGGAACGCCCACAGCAAAAGCACTGATGCCCTTCACCCACAGCCGGTTGGACAGCGCACGATAGTTCACGAAGTCATCACGTTTGCTGGTCATATGGTGGCTGGCCCCACTGTCGGCTAGCCACATCCAAGTATCCCCCTCATTCATCACCATGGCTCGTGCTTCACTGGACGACCTAGCAGGACTGGCAGTGATGTCTACCCCAGCAGGGAAAGCCACGGGAGACTCGAGACTCGCAGAATTGCCACTAGCACGCCTGTCAGGGCACTCTGACCGGCGATGGCCCTTCTTGCCGCAACTAATACAAATGCCACGGAAGGGTCGGACTCCGCCAGCTCCCACAGCCACACCACGTGAGTTCCCAGGGTCATGCATGGATTTTAGCTGCTCCTGAAGATCATGGACCTGGCGCTTCAAGGATTCAGCAGAGGTGTCACCGGAAAAGGCCAAAAAGCTGCAGGGGGCGGCGCCTCCGTCTGAGTCCGGCCACGACTCTCAATACGCATGCCCTTCTGTCGAAGATCTCGCTTGACGGCGTCCATGCTGAGGCTGTGGACGTCCCATGTGTCTGTGATGGAGTGGTGCTCTTGACGTAGACCTTCACCAAGTACATGATGACCCGTCGGTCGTGAACGTCCTCCCTCACACGGGCTAGCTGGCGCTGAAGTCGGACCAACCGGTTCAAATATTGGAAACTGGTCTCATCGTCTGCCTGTGCCTTCTCCATATCGTGCAGCAGCTCAGCGAGACGGTAGATGCCATCGTCTTCATAGTGGTCCACCACCGCAGTCCACGCCTTGAGGCCGCAGTTTTCGTCAACTTCATGGACATTCTCAATAATTGAGAGATCGTCCTCAGGCAGCGCCAGAATCAAAGTAGAGTACAAGTCGATGTGTTGCTGCGCGGTAGCGGCGTCGTTCTCGAGGAGAGCCGGTGCCCAGCTCTGCATCAATCCAAAGGCACGAAACCTCTTCTTCCAGACATCAAAGTCTCTCCTTTCTCCACTGAACTTGGGAAGTTTGACAGAATCCATGGGTATTATATCTCGACAGCTCCGGAAAGTACCAAAAAAATCGACGGAAAATTGTCACCAACCACTGCCCGGCAAGCCTTCAAGGGGACGGTCAAGGTCCGGTCAACAGAGCTTCAGAACGAGCACGACAAGGCGCCGACCGAAGGCGGAGCTGTACTTCCGGAGTCTACACAGCCAAAGCAGACGGAAACCGGTTTCAGGAGATCTGTCGGGGTTCGTTGTACAAATGGATAGTACACTTAGCAAGGATCCTTCACCAACTGAAAGCCAAAAACCCAAGGGAGTGAAAATGGTCGAGGACTGCGAGAAAATCCCAACGAGCTGTACTTCCCGACTCAGAACAACGTAGGCAGGCGGACTATGGCCTTGGAAGGCCAGTCGAACGACGTCGTACACGGGTGATAGTACACTATTGCAAGATGTCTCACCAACTCGCACTCAAACAGCCCAGCGACGCAAGGAAAGACGCTGGCGACTGGCGACTGAACAAGCGTTGTTCAAGCGAGTGAAACGGTCGGTGGTTTCTAGGCTCCAAGCAACACAGGAAAGTCGCTACCAGCCCGAATTCGAAGGCAAACCACCCAACAAAGAGAGTCAACCGCTTTTGCGACCCAGCCACACCTGAAGATCGTGTAGCACAACAGAAGCCCTAGACTCGCGCAAAAAAGAAGCTCAAGGTAACGGTTCTAGTCAAGTGTGTCGACTCCAACCGAGAGCAAAAGGAGGGCCCATAACCTGACAAAGTTGATGGGTGAAAACAGAATGATTACACACTCTACAAGACGCTGAAGGTCTGTCACCTTCAGCAGTGTCTCATCCTTGTCTATCACAGAACACCGTCCGCGTCCCAATCATGACACGCGCCCACCACATGGTGAGCACACGCCTACCACTATTCTGAGCCCTTAGATCATATCTAACGCTCAGCAACCTGCCACTATCAGCACCCATATCTGTTGCATTGCAGATTGCCTTATCATCTAGATATGCTGAGTCACAGCTGTCCTATCACTGCAACACTCGTACTGGATACCAATATTGCTGAGTAGCAACTTGATTACCATATCAAACAATGCTGTTCAACACTACCGATTGGCTACTTTTGGACTAGCGGTAAGCACCTCGTATTTAGAAGCGAGCCACACCGTCGTGTGGAACTCGCCAAGACGAGTAGCAAGAGCTTTTATTGGCTTGATTTGGCCAACCACCGGCTTCGTTACCGCCAGCGCCGTCTTTTCTTTTTTGGCTTCACGTACCCGTGCTTTTTTCTGCAAGATTGCTGCTACTTCCCCGAGGTCCGTTGTCCCGCTCACAAGGTACTCATCCGTTGTTTCGGCTTCCTCCGAACGTTGCGTTAATGTGATTTGGCCCGTACCTACCCGTTGGTAGCGCTCACGCCGGTCCCCTACAACGTCCGGTTTGCTCGATTGCTATCGATTGGTGGTTTTCTCGGTAGCTCAAGGCACCTCGAACTTAGACAAGAGACACACCGTTGTGTAGCTCTCGTCTCGACGAGTCCGACGTGCCTTGAAACGCTTCATTTGGACTACCACCTGCTCGGTTACGGCCCGCGCCCGTCGGTTCCGCCGCCGGTACACGGAGAAGTACCATACCTAATTACAAAATCCTCTACATTGGAGTCATATGGGAGACTTCATGCACGACGACTCAACGATCCCCAACGCATGTGCTTCTACTCCCGCCAGTGCGCAATCCACACACACAAAGAGCTCAGGATGACCTGTGCAATTCCTTGCGGCGCAGCCCGGACACAACACCAGGTCGCATCCCGCGCAGGAATAAGAAGTCTGAAGCGGCCGATCCCCGCAAGCGCGGCAGCGAAGCGTGCCATGGGTGTGAGGTTGCAGGCCTGGCACACGAAGGGGGGAAGTACACAGCCACCACAGGCCAGTTAGTGGGGCCCAAGTCCACTCTGCTCCGTGGCAGAGGCAAGGCCCGAGAAGCCATGTGCCAAGCAGGAGCCGTGAATAGTCGTGAGCCCGCGTGCCAGTAGCCAACGACACAGCCCCCCCCCACAAAGCGCCACCAGGAAGCTGAGGTCCACACAGGGAGTATGAACACCGCAGCCGTGCGCTCTGGACATCTGTGAAAGCAACGCCAAAAATGCCGCAGGATTGGCTCCGCCTCCAAAAAGGGAGGATTACACCACACAAGCAGCTCTGCCCAGTCATGCTCGAGACAAGAGTCAAGGGCGGACCAGAACCGGCAGCAAAACGCGTTGTGTCCAAGGGGGTCGGGACACGCGTCGACATCGAACGGACCGCACAGGGACGACAGCCTGCGGTACAGCCGCTCATCCATCATCCAGTCCCCCTCATCCCGGCGACCGGTAAGGCGCGAGATGCCGTCCGCGAGACGGTTCTGCACGCCAGGCAAGTGCCGTGCGATGGCCTCACACCCAAGCCCTCCTAGTAGGTCCAGTAAGGCCAGCACCACATCATTGAAATGCGGTACCATGGAGCCCCGTCGATTGATGGCACCCACCGATGCCTCCGAGTCCATCAAGAACAAAATACGGCGGCCCTATAGAGCCACTGCCCACCTGCGCACCGCAAATAGGGGGATGTAGAGCTCCCGCAGGTTGGCAGAGTCCTGGTACCGCCCCGCGAGCTGCTCCGGCGTGAAGGAGTAGTGTATGCGGCGGTGCTCCCACCACGCCCCACCAGCCTAGCCACTGGCGTCCGTGGTGATGATTGCCACAGTGCCATCATACAGCCCTCTGCCCAAGTCCCGGGGCAGAATTGGCAACAACCGTGGTCCCCATAGACACGCTGCATCTTCAGCGTGCCACAAGAGGCGTCGCTGCCCCCCACCCGCAGATAGCACACCGTGCCGCCACCGCAAGTCATCCACCGCCGCCTTATGTAAGACGCAGCAAACATCTGGAAGCCACGCCGCCGAACTGGGGAGATTCACATCGTAAACATCACGAGCCACATAAAGCTCGCGCAGGCGCGCCTGCCCCAGCATAATCACATTGCAGCAGAATTGTAGCTTCCCCACCAATGAAGCCCACTCCAGTCGTAGCGGGCTGTCCCCGACTGCATCAGCCCGAAGAAAAGCTTCGATGCGCGCTAGAAGCTTTGCGCATCGTGATGCAGAGAGCGTCATCACTCCCTTGACCGTGTCCAACTGTAGACCGGTCCACTCGCACCCAAGTCCCCCAGCACGCACAATACCGACCAGTATTGGAGGCGTTGTTGCCAAGCGGACAGGACTGGATGGTGGCCAACCCCAAAATCATCCAGGTATCCCCCCAGCGCTCGAATATTGGCGGGAGTTCCCTCAGGAGAAGACGGGCGGCAGTAACGGAGTCCAAGACGCTGAACCACATCTAGCACGAAGCGTGCCCATCGCTGTTGAATCCCCGGAGCTTGCTTAAGTCCGAAAGGCATGAAGCGATATCGATAATACTCCCCTGTAGCTGGGTGTCGAAATCCCTGTACCTCACAGTCGCGTGCGAAGACAGGCCAAACGAGGAAGGCATCCGCGATGTCGAACTTGCTCACTGCCATGCCCCGCAGCAAGAGAGGCGCCACCACATGCACCATGTCCAGTTCGCAAAGCACCCGCACCATGTACTCGTTGACGCCAGAGCGCAGAGCGTCCATAACATTGCGCACCTTCAGCGGGTCCCACTTGACTATGCAGGCTATCGGATTTACCACCCACGGCGCGTAGTCCAGCGGGCCCTCGCACAGCCCCATCGCGATCAGACGGTCGAAATCCCCAGCCGCCAGCTCGGCGTGCTCGACGCAAGACTGATAGTTCTTCTTGGTGCACCGTGGGGGCCAAGCACTCCATACGTAGCGTACGCCCTCGACAAGCGACTGCCGCATGTCGAGCGGCATGAAGTCAAGTGCAAGTAGCCTCTCGGGGTTAAATCGTCGCCCGGCCTCTCGTACCCCAAAGCAGTCGTCCCCTGCCGTGGGCTGCCGCGAGGCCCATATGTGCCAATCGCAGGTTGTCCGAGGCGGCACTGACAGAGTGAGGAGGGGAGGCGCCCCGTCCAATAGCCCCATTTCCACGTACCACCTCTGCGTGTGCTTGTATCGCCGACGCACCACCGCACAATCCATGGCCAGGAAGTCTAGCAAGTCACCCAGCAGCGCCTCCTCGCCACGCGAGGGGAGCAATCCCACCGCCACCGCCACCTCTCGGCATATCAACTTGATATGCGAAGGAGTCGGGTTATCAATCCTTCCTACCCCCCACTCCCGGGGCAGGTCCACTAGCGCCTCTCCGAGTGTGGTACCCGTGGCGGCACACACGCGTAAGACACGCTCACATTGGTCTCCAAATACTGAAGCTAGTACGAATAGAACCGCACCAGCCCGGTCATCGGAGGGTAGCGTAGAACTCAGACCAGGAAACCCTGGGGACCCGGAGCTCCAGCGGGGCCCCACCGGGCGCCCCTACTTGGGGCAGGCCGTCTTCAACGGACCCGATAGGGCATGCAGGTTCCCGCAGCGCGGGCACGGAATGGTGATGGGGCGGCTGCCGTGATCGGTCATGGAGTGATCCGTCCCATGGCAGAGGAGGCAACGCTTGGACTTGGTCTTGCGGGTCGCCGGTAGTCCGAAGTCTTGGGCAAGCTCGTGGATCCACGAGTGGTTCAGCCGACCGCGAGCTGCACACCTCAACTGCTCCTGCATCTCGTCGTGAAGATGTGGCTTCACACCCTGATCCAGCAGCTCGGTGAGCCGCGCCACCATAGGCCCCCAAAACTGGTCAAACACCGGAGGCACGTCCTGGCCC
This sequence comes from Tetraselmis chui, assembly GCA_026401115.1. Lineage (NCBI taxonomy): Eukaryota > Viridiplantae > Chlorophyta > Chlorodendrophyceae > Chlorodendrales > Chlorodendraceae > Tetraselmis > Tetraselmis chui. The sequence goes on from JAPMLY010000301.1 coordinate 203,662, forward strand.
TCCAGGTCTGTGTGGTATAGCCGCACCACGTACGCGTAGATCACCTCCCAGCTAAGAGCAGGCTCCCCTGGCACGTGACGGAGCTGAAGCGACTCGACTACCGCGAATAACCACTTGATCCTGGTGATGATGGTGGCCACCCGCTTGCGCCGTGCTAGGCCGGCTGCTGTGGCTGGGCTGAAGTCCCCGCTGTCCACGTGTAACATGCGCCACAGGAAGTCCAACACTCCCTTCCAGTAGCGGACCAGGTGGACATGCTGCGGCACGTCATCCATCGCCGGCTCCACATATCCCATGTTGACCCGAAACTTGCGAGACTCCCTCTCAGTGGAGAGCGCCATCAGGTCGAAGTGCATGGCGAACATGGAGTGAAGAAAGTGTTGACTATCTTGCGTACCACGGCCTTGTCCATCCGTGCCCTTGGGTCCGCTGAACTCCGCCAAGGGGACTTGGAAAGGTCCCGACAGGCCAGGGGGAAGAGAGGAGGGGAGATCCGCACCTGCCGGACGCGTGTCACGTCTGTCAGGCGTAGTCGATGGCGCTCCTGTACTCTGAAGAACACGAGCCATCTGAGACTGCATACTCGCCACGATCTCTGTTAGGGAGGCAATGCGGGCCTCAAGGCGGCTGTCTTGGCGGACCGTTGCGCCCGGGCCGCCCCCTGTGACATTATTGGTGGTTGTGTCTGACAAAGTTGATGGGTGAAAACAGAATGATTACACACTCTACAAGGCGCTGAAGGTCTGTCACCTTCAGCAGTGTCTCATCCTTGTCTATCACAGGACACCGTCCGCGTCCCAATCATGACACGCGCCCACCACATGGTGAGCACACGCCTACCACTATTCTGAGCCCTTAGATCATATCTAACGCTCAGCAACCTGCCACTATCAGCACCCATATCTATTGCATTGCTGAATACCTTATCATCTAGATATGCTGAGTCACAGCTGTCCTATCACTGCAACACTCGTACTGGATATCAATATTGCTGAGTAGCAACTTGATTACCATATCTAACAATGTTGTTCAACACTCCCCCTTGCTACTCGTGCAAACCCATGATCGCAGTGCACAACTTCTTGTGCCTTTCACTCACCAAAGATTTGGTGAGCGCATCGGCAAGCATGTCCTCTGTTGCACAATACTTGACCTCGATATCGCCGCTCTCCACCTTCTCCCGACAGAAGTGATACCTCACATCCATGTGCTTGCTCCGGCCAGTTGTCATGCTGTTCTTGCTGAGTGCAATGCAGCTCTGGTTGTCTTCATGGATAGTGACAGCGGAGCCGGAGTCCTGGTGAATCTCATGCATCAATTGCCTCAGAAACATCGCCTCTTGAGTAGCGCTGGTCAGCGCCATGTACTCTGCCTCCGCTGTGGACAGTGCCACGGTCTGCTGCCGCTGACTCTTCCAGCTCACTGCCGCACCATTCAGCATGAACACGTATCCTGTGCGGGAGCGCCGCCCAGCCACATCGCTCGCATGCTGCTGGGTACCGGAGACGCCCCCGGTACCGCCCCCGCCCAAACTGCTCGAAGCGGGTTTGACACGGGTACGGGTACCGGAGACGGATGTGTCCTGTCGATGACGAGTACGGACCTGAAGATACGGGTATATGACGGATACATCATACGGGTAAGTGTACCGGAGAACACTACCAAAATGTTGTACGGGAAATTGTACGTGTACTGTCGGTGTAGAGTACTGCGTCGGCTGCCGGTGGCGGCGCTGGCGGCGGCGGGGGACGAACGAAGTGGCGGCGCTGGCGGCGGTCTTGCTTGGCGTTTCGGTTGGACTCGGAGGTGCAGAGGTGTCGAGCCGACGAGGGTCCCTAGGGTCCACGCCACAACAGAATCGTCAAAATATGTTGAAAAGCTTGCAAACAGGTAGACGCGGCGTAGTAGAGCTGTGACGAGCCGTTTGGAGCTGTGTGAGTCAGCGGCAGTTGGAAGAACGGAGCCGAGAGCGGTACTGTACGGGTTTCCTGGCGCCTGACGTTGGGGGGGGGCCTGGACCACAGCCTCCAACTCACAGGCTTTGCCGACGCTGATTGGGCCAACGACAGCAGCACCCGCAAGTCTCGCTCCGGCTATCTCTTCACCCTCGGACGCGGGCCAGTCAGTTACAAGTCCAAACAACAGACTTGTGTGGCTCAATCCACGTGTGAAGCCGAGTACTACTCTGCGGCCGACGCCACCAAGGAGGGACTCCACCTCCGACAACTCCTGGGGGAAATCTTCAACTCCCCCATCACCGAAACCACCACTATCTGGGAGGACAACCAAAGCGCCATTGCATACTCCCAGAATGCCTTGGTCAGCGAGAAGACTGAGCACATCGGTCTGAAGTGGCACTTCCTCAAAGACCACGTGGAACAGGGAACCATCAAGTTGAGGTACCTCCCCACTGACCAGATGGTGGCTGACATGCTCACCAAACCCCTCCCGGGACCTGCACTAGCAAGACACCGAAGTGCGATCCTTGGAGGACAAGACCCAATGCAATGCTTCATCCCGTAGCTACCTTCAGATGGAGTGTTGTAAGTAATACCGTATACGTATTAGTTGCAGATAGCTACTGTAAGCTACTCTAGATATGACTAGTACATGTCTAGATCGGACATACCGATAAACTGTTTGACTCGGTACAAAGCTATCGCTAGGCTACAGCTCTCTCACTTCTCTTGTCCCGACACCACGCCTGTAGGCTGGTTGTCGCCGTAACTGTTCCGTTTGCGGGACTGTGACTGTAACTACGTTTGCGTACGTTATCTTCCACACTAACTGTGTTTGCATGGTTCAATAGCCACCCATGTAATTTTCACCCCTTATGTGCCACAGTGTCAAATAAAATGTTAGTTTTGCGAATGGCGTAGCTAAAAGCAAACCTAGTTTTTCAAAGACACGCAAAACGCACATAGTAATCCTATTAGAGGCCCAAAAATACCGGCATTTAGGATGTCGATAATCAAGTAAGGGGAATAATAGTTTCAATACATTCGAGTATTGAAAATAATATTTAGTAGAGTAGTGATCCTTTGCGCAAGATGCGCGCACATTAGGGATCACGACTCGCGCTAGATAGGGCTTTTTATGGGACACTGTGCACATAGAGGGGGTGACTATTACATGGGTGGCAGGTCCCTGCCGCGTAGAACAATCATGACACGTTGGCGCCGAGGAGGCGCCTGCCGTGTATGATGTCCCCCATATGACTCCCATGTAGAGGTAGCAGCTGAGTCGAGCCACCAGTTATCAGAGCCCCGCGATGCATCGCAGAATGGTGGCTCGCGAAGTGTGGAAGTAGATTTGAACAGCATCCTTGCGGCACCGCCAATGACCAACATCTGCGATCAGCCTCTGAGAGCTGTAGGCGTCCCACAGCCATTGCGACAATGACTTGCGCCCCGAGTGCGAGGACACGCGAGAAATGTCGGTGGTGCGGCCCGTCGCATCCGGGAAGGCCCGCAAGAACGCAGCCCGGTACGCGGAGCCTAGGCAAGTGTACGCGCCAGCATTGAAGGTCGCAGGTCCCAGCGCCCGCGACCGAGGAGCGGACAGCAAATATCCCCTGGATGGTGGGCGGAAGCGCAGCAAATAATCCCGTAACAGATCCACGGGGCGAACTCCTAGAGAGCCGACACACTCAGGGATATAGGCGTTCGCGTCAATGCGGGAGTCCACGTTCTTGTCGACAAGCACCCGCAGGCCAATGTATTCGCCCCCGATGTCCAGGTCCCGAGCTATGTAAACTTCGGAAGTAGGCAAAAACACTAGCTGTCCAGAAGCATCCACCTCATAGCAGACGCGAAGGTGCACGGCGGCCCGTCGTCGCAGGCAACCCAAGGTGCTGATCACCAAGGCCAACCGCCGATGGTGGCTAGAAGCGCAAGACAGATCAAAGCCCGCTCGGAGGATGGCAGCAAACTCGGTCTTGGACAAACCGAGTCTACCGCGGCGACTGGTTTTCGCCAGTCGTCTGACCACCGCCATGACGTCCGCCACCGGAGCCTCACGGACGGCGTTAGGTAACGGCGCCCGCCCGACACGGGTCAAGGCGGAGCTTTGTCTCCGATGCCAGTCACTCACGGCCGAAAGGCGACCCGACACCGTGCCAGCATCCAGCCCACGGTCGTGTGTGCAGTGGTAGATGTAGCCTCGTAGCAACTCTGGAGCAGCAGGGAGTGGGGCCACCCCCCGCGCGTGACAGAAATCGGTAAAATCAGCTAGCCCTCCAGCGTAGGTGCGCTGAGACGAGACTCGTAGCCGACGAGCCTCCCAGTCCTCAGCGCCCCGAATCAACCGCACCCAGTCGGCACGGTGAGTTCCCAAGCCCGCGCCCCCAGGCGCAGGCATCCCCAACGCATGTGCTTCTACTCCCGCCAGTGCGCAATCCACACACACAAAGAGCTCAGGATGACCTGTGCAACTCCTTGCGGCGCAGCCCGGACACAACACCAGGTCGCATCCCGCGCAGGAATAAGAAGTCTGAAGCGGCCGATCCCCGCAAGCGCGGCAGCGAAGCGTGCCATGGGTGTGAGGTTGCAGGCCTGGCACATGAAGGGGGGAAGTACACAGCCACCACAGGCCAGTTAGTGGGGCCCAAGTCCACTCTGCTCCGTGGCAGAGGCAAAGCCCGAGAAGCCATGCGCCAAGCAGGAGCTGTGAATAGTCGTGAGCCCGCGTGCCAGTAGCCAACGACACAGCCCCCCCCCACAAAGCGCCACCATGAAGCTGAGGTCCACACAGGGAGTATGAACACCGCAGCCGTGCGCTTTGGACAGCCGTGAAAGCAACGCCAAAAATGCCGCAGGATTGGCTCCGCCTCCGAAAAAGGAGGATTACACCACACAAGCAGCTCTGCCCAGTCATGCTCGAGACAAGAGTCAAGGGCGGACCAGAACCGGCAGCAAAATGCGTTGTGTCCAAGGGGGTCGGAACATGCGTCGACATCGAACGGACCGCACAGGGACGACAGCCTGCGGTACAGCCGCTCATCCATCATCCAGTCCCCCTCATCCCGGCGACCGGTAAGGCGCGAGATGCCGTCCGCGAGACGGTTCTGCACGCCAGGCAAGTGCCGTGCGATGGCCTCACACCCAAGCCCTCCTAGTAGGTCCAGTAAGGCCAGCACCACATCATTGAAATGCGGTACCATGGAGCCCCGTCGATTGATGGCACCCACCGATGCCTCCGAGTCCATCAAGAACAAAATACGGCGACCATGCAGAGCCACTTCCATTCCCCTATCTGTATTTTCCTGATAGATGAGTATCGGCGGCGGCCGTTGTTGTGACCCTCGAAGCGAGGTTCGAGGAGGCGTATGAAATCGGGTTTGTGTGCAGGGGGACGTAGTGCAGGTGGGAGGATTTCGGGGGGGAGGATAGCGGGGCACGAGGTTAGGGAGTCGGGCGAGAGACCTTCGTCTGCATCAACAAGGCGGGTGGGCGTGTGGGTGGGGTGTGGGGGGTGGCAGTCAAGAGGGGTGGAGGTGGGGGTGGGGCGGGTGAAAGACTTGATGGGTTTGTTACCGAAGTCTGCAGTGATAGTCTCCCAGCGTCCTCCGTTGTGGCGTTCCAGGAGGGATAGAAGGAGTTGTAGCGCGCTGTTGTGACGGTCCTGTCTTAGGCCAGACATGGATGGGCAGTTACCGGCCATGTGGCCGTTGCTAGTGAATTGGCCGCACATGGGACATCGCATGGTGGGGTTGTGAGTGAGGAGGCGTGTGTTGTGGACGCCCCATACGAATTCTTGTTTGTGGGTGAATTGGGTGTTGGTGAGTGTTGTGTGTTTTTTGTGGAAGGTGAAGTCGGCGCCGTCTGCCGCGGCGCGGGCGAGGAGGGCGCCGTGTTTGGATGTCTGTGAGAGGGGTGTAAGTGTGTGTTTGCAGCTGTGGGTGTGTGCGTCGGCTTTGAGGTTTGTGTATATGTATGGTATGGGTGCCCCTTGAGTCTGTGGTATGAGGGTGTAAGGCCAGGTCCAGTGACCAATGGACACGTCCGAGCCTGTGTTGTATGTGGTGTTTGGTGTCTGACCATCCGCTATCTGGTTAGCGAGTGCGTCAGCGAGGTCGTTGCCGAGTGAGTGGTTGTGTGCTTTAATTTTCCCGAGATGTGTGCGGATGCATGCGTTGCAGCGGGTAATGATGGTGCGTGTGATAGAGAGGAGTGTGTGGCGGTGGATGTTGTGCCTATAAGCGGAGGGGCAGTTAAGGTATCCTTGTATGAGACGGAGGGAGCACGCACTGTCAGTTAGGAGGTGGGTATGGCCTAGTTGGGAATGATTACACACTCTACAAGACGCTGAAGGTCTGTCACCTTCAGCAGTGTCTCATCCTTGTCTATCACAGGACACCGTCCGCGTCCCAATCATGACACGCGCCCACCACATGGTGAGCACACGCCTACCACTATTCTTAGCCCTTAGATCATATCTAACGCTCAGCAACCTGCCACTATCAGCACCCATATCTATTGCATTGCTGAATGCCTTATCATCTAGATATGCTGAGTCACAGCTGTCCTATCACTGCAACACTCGTACTGGATATCAATATTGCTGAGTAGCAACTTGATAACCATATCAAACAATGCTGTCCAACACTCCCCCTTGCTACTCGTGCAAACTGACAAAGTTGATGGGTGAAAACAGAATGATTACACACTCTACAAGACGCTGAAGGTCTGTCACCTTCAGCAGTGTCTCATCCTTGTCTATCACATGACACCGTCCGCGTCCCAATCATGACACGCGCCCACCACATGGTGAGCACACGCCTACCACTATTCTGAGCCCTTAGATCATATCTAACGCTCAGCAACCTGCCACTATCAGCACCCATACCTGTTGCATTGCTGAATGCCTTATCATCTAGATATGCTGAGTCACAGCTGTCCTATCACTGCAACACTCGTACTGGATACCAATATTGCTGAGTAGCAACTTGATTACCATATCAAACAATGTTGTTCAACACTCCCCCTTGCTACTCGTGCAAACCCATGATCGCAGTGCACAACTTCTTGTGCCTTTCACTCACCAAAGGTTTGGTGAGCGCATCGGCAAGCATGTCCTCTGTTGCACAATACTTGACCTCGATATCGCCGCTCTCCACCTTCTCCCGACAGAAGTGATACCTCACATCCATGTGCATGCTCCGGCCAGTTGTCATACTGTTCTTGCTGAGTGCAATGCAGCTCTGGTTGTCTTCATGGATAGTGACAGCGGAGCCGGAGTCCTGGTGAAGCTCATGCATCAATTGTCTCAGAAATATCGCCTCTTGAGTAGCGCTGGTCAGCGCCATGTACTCTGCCTCCGCTGTGGATAGTGCCACAGTATGCTGCCGCTGACTCTTCCAGCTCACTGCCGCACCATTCAGCATGAACACGTATCTTGTGCGGGAGCGCCGCCCAGCCACATCGCTCGCATAATCTGAGTCCGACCAGCCTACCAACTCGGATGACCGCACGCTGCTTCCGTACACCAGTGATGCATCAGCGGTGCCTTTGAGATACCGAAGCACTCGCTTGGCCTGCTCCCAATGCGCGTGGCAAGGATTGGCCATGTATCGGTTGAGATGACTGACAGCCATGGTGATGTCTGGTCGGGTGCTCACAGAGGCGTACAACAGGCTTCCAATCAGGCTCTGATAGGGCACCGACCTGGGAGGCAGCTGCGTGACGGATGTCTCGTCCCCGCACTTGCCCACAGCATCTACCGCCATGGGTGAGCTCACTGGCTTGCAGTCCATCATGTTGAAGCGCTCCAGCATGTCGAGCACGTACTGGCGCTGGCCAAGCATGATGATGCCGGTGCCACGATCCCGCTCCACCGTCATGCCGAGCAGCCACGAGAATGGACCAAGGTCTTGCACGTTGAACCTGCTGCCAAATGCAACCTTGAACTCCGGTATGAATCGGCCCGCTGCTCCGGCAATGATGCTGTCGTCCACATACAGAGCCATGATGTACAATTGGCCTCCTTTCTGGTAGATGAAAATACACGGATCCACTTTGGACTGGCAGAAGCCATTCTTCTCTAGCCAGGCAGTGATAGTCTTGTTCCAGTTTCTGGGAGCTTGCTTTAGGCCGTAGAGGGCCTTTTGCAGCAGACACACAAGCTCTGTCCCTTTGTTGTCAGTACTCCGGAAGCCTTCAGGCTGTCGCATGTATATCTCCTCGTCGATGTTGGCCTCCAGGAATGCTGTCACTACATCCAGCTGCTCCACCTCCCAGTCATGGAAAGCAGCTAATGCTAGTACGACGCGGATAGAGATCACCCGCACAGTAGGAGCAAAGGTCTCGTGATAATCCACGCCATGCTCTTGAGTGAAACCACGCGCCACTAGTCTGGCCTTATACCTTGCGATATTACCATCAGAGTCGCGCTTCAGCTTGAACACCCACTTGGAGTCCACTAGCTTTCTACCGGCAGGACGAGGAACCAACTTCCAGGTGTTGCGCGATACAAATGAGTCATACTCAGTCTTGATGGCTGCTTCCCACTCCGTGGCTTGAGGACCTCGTAGCGCTTGTTTATACGACGCAGGCTCGTGCACGACATTGCTTGGATTGATAGCTGCGGTGTTGCCAACAACCCACCACTGACCCGGAGGACGCCTCGTCCGAAGGCTATACCTTTGTGCAGTTCCTGGCTGCTCCGCTGGTGCTGTCTCCCCCAAATTCACATCCGGCTCGTCCTCAATCGACTGAGAACTGATATCGCCCGACGTATGCTGCTGCGTCTCCCCTACGGAAGTGCTAGGCTCCCCCTTCGCCACTTCTGGCACCTCACGTGGAGCCTCATCCACTGTTAGTTTTGCGAATGGCGTAGCTTAAAGCAAACCTAGTTTTTCAGAGACACGCAAAAGGCACATAGTAATCCTTTTAGAGGCCCAAAAATACCGGCATTTAGGATGCCGATAATCAAGTAAGGGGAATAATAGTTTCAATACATTAGAGTATTGAAAATAATATTTAGTAGAGTAGTGATCCTTTGCGCAAGATGCTCGCACATTAGGGATCACGACTCGCGCTAGATAGGGCTATAAGTTGTAGCTCATGGTAGGTGACTCGCAAGGGAGTCACAAATTTCGCTGTTAGCTCAAGTGCGCGCCCGTTGGCGCCCACTCCCTTGCACTTGCCTACGCTACAGCCTCAAGGTCCGCAGCCGTCGCTCCGCACCCCCTTAAGTCTGCTACCGTTGTGGCAGCACCCCTCACACGTGTCGTTACACTGTGCTTGCCCGAGCCTACCCGTTGGTAGCGCTTCGGCCCATCCCGTACAACTGAAGTTTTGCAGGATTGACCAAGCGTTCACGTTGTCCCGCGTCACGCCTCACATCCGGAGCTACTCAAGCGCGTGCCACTCAACCAGTGCAAACGTAATTCTATCGTGTTTTGGCACCGGCCTACGTTGGTGGTTTTCTCGGTAGCTAAAAGCACCTCGAACGTAGACAAGAGACACACCGTTGTGTAGCTCTCGTCACGACGAGTCCGACGTGCATTGAAACGCTTCATTTGGACTACCACCTGCTCGGTTACGGCCCGCGCCCGTCGGTTCCGCCGCCGGTACACGGAGAAGTACCATACCTAATTACAAAATCCTCTACATTGGAGTCATATGGGAGACTTCATGCACGACGACTCCTTTTCGGTGCCGACGACTCATGATTGTTCTACGCGGCAGGAACCTGCCACCCATGTAATTTTCACCCCTTTTATTTGACACTGTTGCACATAAGGGGTAAAACTTACACGGGTGGTAGGTTCCTGCCGCGTAGTACAATCATGACTCGACGGCGCCGAAAAGGAAGTCGTCGTGCATGAAGTCTCCCAAAGCAAGGGCGGGAGGGCGGGAACAGCGAAAATTTGTGACTCCCTTGCGAGTCACCTACTAGGAGCTACTATTTATAGCCCCATCTAGCGCGAGTGATCCACATGCGCGCATCTTGCACAAAAGCGCACTACTCTACTACATACTATTTCCAATACTCTAATGTACTGAAACTATTATTCCCCTTACTTGATTATCGGCATCCTAAATACATGTATTTTTATGCCTCTAGGAGGAGTACTATGTGCCTTTGCGTGTCTTTGAAAAACTAGGTTTGCTTTTAGCTACGCCATTCGCAAAACTAACATTTTATTTGACACTGTTGCACATAAGGGGTAAAACTTACACGGGTGGTAGGTTCCTGCCGCGTAGTACAATCATGACTCGACGGCGCCGAAAAGGAAGTCGTCGTGCATGAAGTCTCCCGAATGACTCCATTGTAGAGGTTTTTGTAGTTAGGTATAGCAGTATTTCTCCATGTGTCGGCGGCGGAAGTCACGGGCGCGGGCCATAACCGAGCAGGTGGTGGTCCAAATGAAGCGTTTCAAAGCACGTTGGAGTCGTTGTGACGAGAGCTACACAACGGTGTGTCTCTTGTCTAGATCTCGGGTGCTTTGGGGTACCGTGAAAACCACCAATCGGGAGCAATTGTGCAAACCGGACGTTGTACGGGAAGTTTACGGGACCGGCATGCGCGCTACCAACGGGTAGGCACGGGCCAAAACACGGTAACGCAACGTTCGGGGGCAGCCGCAACAACGGATGAGTAGCTCGTGAGGCGTGAGCGGGACAACGGGCCTCCGGGAGGTAGCAGCAATCTTGCGAAAAAAGTACGGGTACGTGACGCCAAAACAGAAAATGACGGCGCGGGCCGTAACGGAGCCGTTGATTGGCCAAATGACGCAAAAAAAGGCTCTTGCTACTCGTCTTGGCGAGTTCTACACGACGGTGTGGCTCGTTCTGGGATTTGAGGTGCTCCAAGCTAGGCGAAAAGTAGCCAATCGGTAGCAATGTCGCAAAACTTACGTTGTACGGGATAGGCCGAAGCGCAACCAACGGGTAGGCTCGGGCAAGCACAGTGTAACGACACGTGTGAGGGGTGCTGCAACAACGGTAGCAGGCTTGAGGAGGTGCTGAGCGACGGCTGCGGACCTTGGGGCTGTAGTGTAGGCAAGTGCAGGGGAGTGTGCGCCAACGGGCGCGCACTTGAGCCAACAGCGTAAATTTGTGACTCCCTTGCGAGTCACCTACTAGGAGCTACTATTTATAGCCCCATCTAGCGCGAGTGATCCACATGCGCGCATCTCGCACAAAAGCGCACTACTCTACTACATACTATTTCCAATACTATAATGTATTGAAACTATTATTCCCCTTACTTGATTATCGGCATCCTAAATACCGATATTTTTGTGCCTCTAGGAGGAGTACTATGTGCCTTTGCGTGTCTTTGAAAAACTAGGTTTGCTTTTAGCTACGCCATTCGCAAAACTAACATTTTATTTGACACTGTTGCACATAAGGGGTAAAAGTTACACGGGTGGCAGGTTCCTGCCGCGTAGTACAATCATGACTCGACGGCGCCGAAAAGGAAGTCGTCGTGCATGAAGTCTCCCGAATGACTCCATTGTAGAGGTTTTTGTAATTAGGTATAGCAGTATTTCTCCATGTGTCGGCGGCGGAAGTCACGGGCGCGGGCCATAACCGAGCAGGTGGTGGTCCAAATGAAGCGTTTCAAAGCACGTTGGAGTCGTTGTGACGAGAGCTACACAACGGTGTGTCTCTTGTCTAGATCTCGGGTGCTTTGGGGTACCGTGAAAACCACCAATCGGGAGCAATTGTGCAAACCGGACGTTGTACGGGAAGTTTACGGGACCGGCATGCGCGCTACCAACGGGTAGGCAAGGGCCAAAACACGGTAACGCAACGTTCGGGGGCAGCCGCAACAACGGATGAGTAGCTCGTGAGGCGTGAGCGGGACAACGGGCCTCCGGGAGGTCTTGCGAAAAAAGTACGGGTACGTGAAGCCAAAACAGAAAATGACGGCGCGGGCCGTAACGGAGCCGTTGATTGGCCAAATGACGCAAAATAAAGCTCTTGCTACTCGTCTTGGCGAGTTCTACACGACGGTGTGGCTCGTTCTGGGATTTGAGGTGCTCCAAGCTAGGCGAATAGTAGCCATTCGGTAGCAATGTCGCAAAACTTACGTTGTACGGGATAAACCGAAGCGCAACCAACGGGTAGGCTCGGGCAAGCACAGTGTAACGACACGTGTGAGGGGTGCTGCAATAACGGTAGCAGGCTTGAGGAGGTGCTGAGCGACGGCTGCGGACCTTGGGGCTGTAGTGTAGGCAAGTGCAGGGGAGTGGGCGCCAACGGGCGCGCACTTGAGCCAACAGCGTAAATTTGTGACTCCCTTGCGAGTCACCTACTAGGAGCTACTATTTATAGCCCCATCTAGCGCGAGTGATCCACATGCGCGCATCTCGCACAAAAGCGCACTACTCTACTACATACTATTTCCAATACTATAATCTGTTGAAACTATTATTCCCCTTACTTGATTATCGGCATCCTAAATACCGATATTTTTGTGCCTCTAGGAGGAGTACTATGTGCCTTTGCGTGTCTTTGAAAAACTAGGTTTGCTTTTAGCTACGCCATTCGCAAAACTAACATTTTATTTGACACTGTTGCACATAAGGGGTAAAAGTTACACGGGTGGCAGGTTCCTGCCGCGTAGTACAATCATGACTCGACGGCGCCGAAAAGGAAGTCGTCGTGCATGAAGTCTCCCGAATGACTCCATTGTAGAGGTTTTTGTAGTTAGGTATAGCAGTATTTCTCCATGTGTCGGCGGCGGAAGTCACGGGCGCGGGCCATAACCGAGCAGGTGGTGGTCCAAATGAAGCGTTTCAAAGCACGTTGGAGTCGTTGTGACGAGAGCTACACAACGGTGTGTCTCTTGTCTAGATCTCGGGTGCTTTGGGGTACCGTGAAAACCACCAATCGGGAGCAATTGTGCAAACCGGACGTTGTACGGGAAGTTTACGGGACCGGCATGCGCGCTACCAACGGGTAGGCAAGGGCCAAAACACGGTAACGCAACGTTCGGGGGCAGCCGCAACAACGGATGAGTAGCTCGTGAGGCGTGAGCGGGACAACGGGCCTCCGGGAGGTCTTGCGAAAAAAGTACGGGTACGTGAAGCCAAAACAAAAAATGACGGCGCGGGCCGTAACGGAGCCGTTGATTGGCCAAATGACGCAAAATAAAGCTCTTGCTACTCGTCTTGGCGAGTTCTACACGACGGTGTGGCTCGTTCTGGGATTTGAGGTGCTCCAAGCTAGGCGAAAAGTAGCCATTCGGTAGCAATGTCGCAAAACTTACGTTGTACGGGATAAACCGAAGCGCAACCAACGGGTAGGCTCGGGCAAGCACAGTGTAACGACACGTGTGAGGGGTGCTGCAACAACGGTAGCAGGCTTGAGGAGGTGCTGAGCGACGGCTGCGGACCTTGGGGATGTAGTGTAGGCAAGTGCAGGGGAGTGGGCGCCAACGGGCGCGCACTTGAGCTAACAGCGAAAATTTGTGACTCCCTTGCGAGTCACCTACTAGGAGCAACTATTTATAGCCCCATCTAGCGCGAGTGATCCACATGCGCGCATCTTGCACAAAAGCGCACTACTCTACTACATACTATTTCCAATACTCTAATGTACTGAAACTATTATTCCCCTTACTTGATTATCGGCATCCTAAATACATGTATTTTTATGCCTCTAGGAGGAGTACTATGTGCCTTTGCGTGTCTTTGAAAAACTAGGTTTGCTTTTAGCTACGCCATTCGCAAAACTAACATTATGTGCCACAGTGTCAAATAAAATGTTAGTTTTGCGAATGGCGTAGCTAAAAGCAAACCTAGTTTTTCAAAGACACGCAAAAGGCACATAGTAATCCTATTAGAGGCCCAAAAATACCGGCATTTAGGATGCCGATAATCAAGTAAGGGGAATAATAGTTTCAATACATTAGAGTATTGAAAATAATATTTAGTAGAGTAGTGATCCTTTGCGCAAGATGCTCGCACATTAGGGATCACGACTCGCGCTAGATAGGGCTATAAGTTGTAGCTCATGGTAGGTGACTCGCAAGGGAGTCACAAATTTCGCTGTTCCCGCCCTCCCGCCCTTGCTTTGGGAGACTTCATGCACGACGACTCCTTTTCGGTGCCGACGACTCATGATTGTTCTACGCGGCAGGAACCTGCCACCCATGTAATTTTCACCCCTTATGTGCCACAGTGTCAAATAAAACGGCTGTGTCTCCCCCACGAGTGTATCGGGCTTCTCCCTAGCCGCCTCATCAGAGGTGCTGTCATCACCAGCCTCGGCATCCAGCATCTCACGTGCGGGACAGCTCTCCCCCATGGAGATGATAGCACTCTCGTCAAACACCACATTGCGGCTGCTCACCACACGTCGGGTGGTGGGGTTGTACACCAGCCAGGCAGGGGACTCGGGTGCGTAGCCCACAAACACGCCTTTCCATGCACGATCGTCCAGTTTGCGGCGCTGCGACTTGTCCACATGGACATAAGCCGGGCAGCCAAACACCCGCATGGAACTCAAGTCAGGCGGTCGACCCGTAACAAGCTGATATGGAACGCCCACAGCAAAAGCACTGATGCCCTTCACCCACAGCCGGTTGGACAGCGCACGATAGTTCACGAAGTCATCACGTTTGCTGGTCATATGGTGGCTGGCCCCACTGTCGGCTAGCCACATCCAAGTATCCCCCTCATTCATCACCATGGCTCGTGCTTCACTGGACGACCTAGCAGGACTGGCAGTGATGTCTACCCCAGCAGGGAAAGCCACGGGAGACTCGAGACTCGCAGAATTGCCACTAGCACGCCTGTCAGGGCACTCTGACCGGCGATGGCCCTTCTTGCCGCAACTAATACAAATGCCGCGGAAGGGTCGGACTCCGCCAGCTCCCACAGCCACACCACGTGAGTTCCCAGGGTCATGCATGGATTTTAGCTGCTCCTGAAGATCATGGACCTGGCGCTTCAAGGATTCAGCAGAGGTGTCACCGGAAAAGGCCAAAAAGCTGCAGGGGGCGGCGCCTCCGTCTGAGTCCGGCCACGACTCTCAATACGCATGCCCTTCTGTCGAAGATCTCGCTTGACGGCGTCCATGCTGAGGCTGTGGACGTCCCATGTGTCTGTGATGGAGTGGTGCTCTTGACGTAGACCTTCACCAAGTACATGATGACCCGTCGGTCGTGAACGTCCTCCCTCACACGGGCTAGCTGGCGCTGAAGTCGGACCAACCGGTTCAAATATTGGAAACTGGTCTCATCGTCTGCCTGTGCCTTCTCCATATCGTGCAGCAGCTCAGCGAGACGGTAGATGCCATCGTCTTCATAGTGGTCCACCAGCGCAGTCCACGCCTTGAGGCCGCAGTTTTCGTCAACTTCATGGACATTCTCAATAATAGAGAGTTCGTCCTCAGGCAGCGCCAGAATCAAAGTAGAGTACAAGTCGATGTGTTGCTGCGCGGTAGCGGCGTCGTTCTCGAGGAGAGCCGGTGCCCAGCTCTGCATCAATCCAAAGGCACGAAACCTCTTCTTCCAGACATCAAAGTCTCTCCTTTCTCCACTGAACTTGGGAAGTTTGACAGAATCCATGGGTATTATATCTCGACAGCTCCGGAAAGTACCGAAAAAAATCGACGGAAAATAGTCACCAACCACTGCCCGGCAGGCCTTCAAGGGGACGGTCAAGGTCCGGTCAACGGAGCTTCAGAACGAGCACGACAGGGCGCCGACCGAAGGCGGAGCTGTACTTCCGGAGTCTACACAGCCAAAGCAGACGGAAACCGGTTTCAGGAGGTCTGTCGGGGTTCGTCGTACAAATGGATAGTACACTGAGCAGGGATCCTTCACCAACTGAAAGCCAAAAACCCAGGGGAGCGAAAATGGACGAGGACTGCGAGAAAATCCCAACGAGCTGTACTTCCCGACTCAGAACAACGTAGGCAGGCGGACTATGGCCTTGGAAGGCCAGTCGAACGACGTCGTACACAGGTGATAGTACACTATTGCAAGATGTCTCACCAACTCGCACTCAAACAGCCCAGCGACGCAAGGAAAGACGCCAAATACCCAGATATTGGATCCAGTAATATGAAAAACGAAGGCGCAGGCTGAAAATTCAAGGCACAGACGACAGAACAAGCGTTGTTCAAGCGAGTGAAAACGGTCGGTGGTTTATAGGCTCCAAGCAACACAGGAAAGTCGCTACCAGCCCGAATTCGAAGGCAAACCACCCAACAAAAGAATTGAAATTGAAATTGAAATTGTTTACAACATGTACCGTATGCGCCGGTTTTTCACCAAAAGCCGGATGCGTCGGCTGCTGTCTCTGGGCCCTCCCAACTATGCCATACAGGGAACTTACAAGTCAGGGCTAGACCGTTAACCACCTAATCCAACCTCTCCAAGGGTGTTCGGGGGTTTTACTCCCCCCCGGGGAGGGTGCAATTAGAGGCGAAGGTTGTGTGCATTCAGGGTCGTGCGAGGGGGCAATGTGCGGATGCGCGGCGGGAGGTCGTGCGGGACTTGATGCGGTATATGCGTAGGAGGTGATGCAGCCATTGGACAGTATGCGTATGGAGTTGTGCAAGAATGCGAGATGTGTCGAGATGTGCTTTGGAGACGAGTTTATCTGGAGGGTCGGTGCGGGCGGTGAGAAGGGAGGTGAGACTCGTGATGGTGGAGGAGTGCGGTGTACCTGTGCGGCTCATGACTATGGGGAGGATGTCGACCACTGTGCCTGGCCAGTGGTTTCTGATGGCGTTCGCAAGGGGTGTGTATTTGTCACGTATGAGGTCGGCTGTGTGGGAGAGGTTGTTGTCTGTGCAGTACTTCCATTCCCCTATCTGAATCTTTTTTATGGACGCGTAGCGACGGCGACCGTTGGAGTGACCAACGAATCGGGGTTCGAGGATGCGGATGAAGTCAGGTTTGTGTGCAGGGGGACGAAGCAGGGGGGGGAGAATCTCAGGGGGGAGGACGGCGGGGCATGAGGTTAGGGAGTCAGGCGAGAGACCTTCGTCAGCAGCAACAAGTCGGGTGGGCATGTGGGTGGGGTGAGGTGGGTGGCAGTCAAGTGGAGTGAGGGCAGGGGTGGGGGAAGCAAACGATTTTATGGGTTTGTTACCGAAGTCTGCGGTGATGGTTTCCCAACGTCCTCCGTTGTGGCGTTCCAGTAGGGAGAGTAGGAGTTGCAGAGCGCTGTTGTGTCGGTCCTGTCTTAGACCAGACATAGAGGGGCAGTTACCGGCCATGTGGCCGTTGCTGGTGAATTGACCACATAGGGGGCAGCGCAGGGTGGGGTTGTGAGTAAGTAGGCGGGTGTTGTGGACGCCCCACATGAATTCTTGTTTGTGTGTGAACTGGATATTTGTGAGGGTTGAGTGTTTTTTGTGGTAAGAAAAATCGGCGCCGTCCTTCGCGGCGCGGGCGAGGAGGGCTCCGTGTTTGGTTGTTTGCGAGAGAGGAGTGTGTGTGTGTTTTGTGCTGTAGGTGTGTGCGTCGGATTTGAGGTTGGTGTATCTGTAGGGTATGGGGTCCCCTAGGGTTTGTGGGAGGAGGGTGTATGGCCATGTCCAGTGGCCTATTGTGACTTCAGAACCTGTGGTGTATGTAGTATCGGGTGGGTGACCATCCGCGACTTGGTTGGCGAGGGTGTCTGCGAGGTCGTTGCCTAGGGAATGGTTGTGGGCTTTGATTTTGCCGAGGTGTGTACGGATGCCTGCTTCGCAGCGGGTTTTAAGGGTGTGTGTGATAGATGAGAGGGTGTCGCGATGAATGTTGTGGCGGTAAGCGGTAGGGCATTTTAAGTAGCCTTGTATGAGGCGGAGGGAGCACGCACTGTCTGTGAGGAGGTGGGTGCGGCCAAATTGGAGGCCTACATCTATGCCAGCTAATTCAGCACGATTTATTGTATGGGAGGGAGGGGTAGAGGTCACCAGGATTTTGACTTTGGTGTCCGAGGCGGGGTGGGAAGCTGCTGCTCCGAGGGGGGTCGAGCTGCCTTTTTTCGAGCCGTCTGTGTATACAAAGTCCTGCCAGTTCCAAGCAGGGGTGCCTCTGGTGGGGGGGTACGTTAGATGTACGCGGTCTGGGAGGGGGTATGTGAGGGGGTGAGTTGGGTTTGGGGGGCGGTGGTATATACCTGCTGAGTGGGGTGAGTAGGTGACAATGAGGTGTGGAGGAGGGGGGGTGATGATGGGGTTGGGGAGGTGAGTGTCGTAGATAGATTCGAGAGTGTTGTGAAGTGCGGTCATGGCTGTGGGTGATGGGAGGGTGGAGAGTGCGAGGGGGTTGGCGACGAGGTATATGTCGACCATCCATCGTGTGCCGAATGGGGTGGGGGTGGGGTTGCCAGTGTGTTGGTCGGGGGGTAGGAATGTGTTTGCGTCATTGGGGAGGGTGTAAAGGTGGTGGGTGTATGGGGAGTTGATGTATTTGGAGTGGCGATAGGGTGTGTGTTCCCATCGGGGGAGGATGAGGATGGTTGCGCTGGGTGTGTGAGGGGCTGTGAGGTGTGCGCTGGTGATCCAACAAAAGAGAGTCAACCGCTTTTGCGACCCAGCCACACCTGAAGATCGTGTAGCACAACAGAAGCCCAAGACTCACGCAAAAAAGAAGCTCAAGGTAACGGTTCTAGTCAAGTGTGTCGACTCCAACCGAGAGCAAAAGGAGGGCCCATAACCTGACAAAGTTGATGGGTGAAAACAGAATGATTGTGTACTCTACAAGACTGAAGGCCATGGTTTCGCCTACGGGTGGAGGCTACTACGAAGCCGTTCGGTAGTCAAATGTAGCAAAACAGGACTCGTTGGACTCGTCTGAGCAAGAGCTACACGGTGGTATGCTTGGCTGAAGAATCGGAGTTGTTAGAAGGGGGGCTGGAACGCGGGATGTCTAGCAATCTTGCAGAACTCTAGTACTTGAAGCCAGAACAACGTCTTTCGGGCAGTTTCGAAGCCGGTAAAGGGTCAATTGTAGCAAATCAGGACTCGTTCGACTCGTCTTGGCAAGAGCTACACGACGGTGTGCCTTGCGGCCGAATCGGATGTGTTTCAAGTCAGGCTGAAAGTAGCAATCTGTAGCAATCTTGCAAAACTGAAGTTCTACGGAACGGGCCAGAGCGCTACCAACGGGTAGGCACGGGCAAGGATAGTGTAACGACACGATATCGGGGTGCTGCAACAACGGTAGCAGGCTTGAGGAGGTGCTGAGCGACGGCTGCGGACCTTTGGGGCTGTAGCGTAGGCAAGTGCAGGGGAGTGTGGGCCAACGGGCGCGCACTTGTGCTGACAACGAAAATGATGACTCCCTTGCGAGTCACTAGGTAGGAGCTATTATTTATAGCCCCAGCAGGGCGATTCATTCACCTACGCACATCGTGTGCGCAGAAATGCTCAGTACTGCACTAAATACTACAGTACTTTACTGTTGACTATTAAGTTCTGCAAACTACTAAATCCCCTATCTTAATTATGAATATCCTAAATACCGGTACTTATTGGGCTTCAAGGAGGAGGGCGATGTTTCTTGGCGTGTCTTAGAAAAATCAGGTATGCTTTGGGCTACGCCCTCCGCAGACCCCACCATCGCTCGCATAATCTGAGTCCGACCAGCCTACCAACTCGGATGACTGCACGCTGCTTCCGTACACCAGTGATCCATCAGCGGTGCCTTTGAGATACCGAAGCACTCGCTTGGCCTGCTCCCAATGCGCGTGGCAAGGATTGGCCATGTATCGGCTGAGATGACTGACAGCCATGGTGATGTCTGGTCGGGTGCTCACAGAGGCGTACAACAGGCTTCCAATCAGGCTCTGATAGGGCACCGACCTGGGAGGCAGCTGCGTGACGGATGTCTCGTCCCCGCACTTGCCCACAGCATCTACCGCCATGGGTGAGCTCACTGGCTTGCAGTCCATCATGTTGAAGCGCTCCAGCATGTCGAGCACGTACTGGCGCTGGCCAAGCCTGATGATGCCAGTGCCACGATCCCGCTCCACCGTCATGCCGAGCAGCCACGAGACTGGACCAAGGTCTTGTACGTTGAACTTGCTGCCAAATGCAACCTTGAACTTCGGTATGAATCGGCCCGCTGCTCCGGCAATGATGCTGTCGTCCACATAGAGGGCCAGGATGTACAATTGGCCTCCTTTCTGGTAGATGAAAATACACGGATCCACTTTGGACTGGCAGAAGCCATACTCCTCTAGCCAGGCAGTGATAGTCTTGTTCCAGTTTCTGGGAGCTTGCTTTAGGCCGTAGAGGGCCTTTTTCAGCAGACACACAAGCTCTGTTCCCTTTGTTGTCAGTACTCCGGAAGCCTTCAGGCTGTCGCATGTATATCTCCTCGTCGATGTTGGCCTCCAAGAATGCTGTCACTACATCCAGCTGCTCCACCTCCCAATCATGGAAAGCAGCTAACGCTAGTACCACCCGGATAGAGATAACCCGCACAGTATGAGCAAAGGTCTCGTGATAGTCCACGCCATGCTCTTGTGTGAAGCCACGCGCCACTAGTCTTGCCTTGTACCTTGCAATATTACCATCAGAGTCGCGCTTCAGCTTGAACACCCACTTGGAGTCCACTAGCTTTCTACCGGCAGGACGGGGAACCAGCTTCCAGGTGTTGCGCGATACAAGCGAGTCATACTCAGTCTTGATGGCTGCTTCCCACTCCGTGGCTTGAGGACCTCGTAGCGCTTGTTTATACGACGCAGGCACGTGCACGACATTGCTTGGATTGATAGCTGCGGTGTTGCCAACAACCCACCACTGACCCGGAGGACGCCTCGTCCGAAGGCTATACCTTTGTGCAGTTCCATGCTGCTCCGCTGGTGCTGTCTCCCCCAAATTCGCATCTGGCTCGTCCTCAATCGACTGAGAACTGATATCGCTCGACGTATGCTGCTGCGTCTCCCCTACGGAAGTGCTAGGCTCCCCCTTCGCCACTTCTGGCACCTCACGAGGAGCCTCATCCACCGGCTGTGTCTCCCCCACGAATGTATCGGGCTTCTCCCTAGCCGCCTCATCAGAGGTGCTGTCATCACCAGCCTCGGCATCCAGCATCTCACGTGCGGGACAGCTCTCCCCCATGGAGATGATAGCACTCTCGTCAAACACCACATTGCGGCTACTCACCACACGTCGAGTGGTGGGGTTGTACACCAGCCAGGCAGGGGACTCGGGTGCGTAGCCCACAAACACGCCTTTCCATGCACGATCGTCCAGTTTGCGGCGCTGCGACTTGTCCACGTGGACATAAGCCGGGCAGCCAAACACCCGCATGGAACTCAAGTCAGCCGGTCGACCCGTAACAAGCTGATACGGAACGCCACCAGCTCCACTGCTGCACACCCGATTGCGGATGTGCACCGCTGCCGCCATAGCCAACGCCCAATAGGACTTCGGCAGCCCAGCATGCCGAATCATAGACTGTGCCATCGGAACCAATGTGCCCCACTGCCGCTCGATGCGACCATGCTGCCAATGAGCGTAGGGGGCGGTGACCTCTAGGGCGATGTTGAACTCGTCCAATAAGCTCCGGAACGCAGCACCAAGAAACACAGTGTCGTTGTCGACCCGAAGCCGGCGAACTGTGTACCCCAGGGAGCGAATGGTGGTCAGCATCCGGCGGAACGAAGAAGTAGCCTCGTCCTTGGAGCGCAAGGCATCATGCAGCACGAAGCGGCTGCGGAAGTCAACTGCGCCGAAGCTGTAGCGCCTCCCACCCAAGGATGGAACACTCATCGGGCCACAAAAATCCACACCAATCACCTCAAACAGTCCAACATCTCTGTCCGCAGGAGCACGAGGAATATTGCGGACTTGAGACTTACACACAGCGCAGGTCTCACAGAATCCCAACTTCTCGTGTGATGCATAGCCCAAGCCTTCCACATGACCTGTTAACAGCTCGTCCAGCTGAGGCTCCCCAATGTGACCGAGGCGGGAATGCCACAGCCGCTTCCCCGATGACGCCGTGGCCGCCGAAGCCGTAGCACGCGCTGGAAGAGCAACCGTCGCAGGCAGCCAGATCAATCCGTGGGCTCGCTCCATGGGAATCTTAACACCACCACCATGAGCTGCGTGAAGCTGAAGATGGTCCATAGGATCGGCCAACAACACGCTATGACCCTGCTGCCGCGCCTGAGTGAGGCTAAACAACCGATGATATGTCCAAGACGCACGACGGGACAGCTCGGGAACGTGAAGCACATGGCGCAACGTGGCAGGAATCTTCGTACCGTCTGCAGCCGGCACAGTGATGCGGATAGTGCCGACACCCACAGCAAAAGCACTGATGCCCTTCACCCACAGCCGGTCAGACAGCGCACGATAGTTCACGAAGTCATCACGTTTGCTTGTCATGTGGTGGCTGGCTCCACTGTCGGCTAGCCACATCCAAGTCTCCCCCTCATTCATCACCATGGCTCGTGCTTCACTGAATGACCTAGCAGGACTGGCAGTGATGTCTACCCCAGCAGGGAAAGCCACGGGAGACTCGAGACTTGCAGAATTGCCACTAGCACGCCTTTCAGGGCACTCTGAGCGGCGATGGCCCTTCTTGCCGCAACTGAAACAAATGCCGCGGAAGGGTCGGACTCCGCCAGCTCCCACAGCCACACCACGTGAGTTCCCAGGGCCATGCATGGATTTTAGCTGCTCCTGAAGATCATGGACTTGGCGCTTCAAGGATTCAGCAGAGGTGTCACCGGAAAAGGCCGGAAAAGCTGCAGGGGGCGGCGCCTCCGTCTGAGTCCTGCCGCGACTCTCAATACGCATGCCCTTCTGTCGAAGGTCGCGCTTGACGGCGTCCATACTGAGGCTGTGGACGTCCCATGTGTCTGTGATGGAGTGGTACTCTTGACGTAGACCCTTCACCAAGTACATGATGACCCGTCGGTCGTGAACGTCCTCCCCCACACGGGCGAGCTGGCGCTGAAGTCGGACCAACCGGTTCAAATACTGGAGACTAGTCTCATCGTTTGCCTGGGCCTTCTCCATATCCTGCAGCAGCTCAGCCAGACGGTAGATGCCATCGTCTTCATAGTGGTCCACCAGCGCAGTCCACGCCTTGAGGCCGCAGTTCTCGTCAACTTCATGGACATTCTCAATAATAGAGAGATCGTCCTCAGGCAGCGCCAGAATCAAAGTAGAGTACAAGTCGATGTGTTGCTGCGCGGTAGCGGCGTCGTTCTCGAGGAGAGCCGGTGCCCAGCTCTGCATCAATCCAAAGGCACGAAACCTCTTCTTCCAGACATCAAAGTCTCTCCTTTCTCCACTGAACTTGGGAAGTTTGACAGAATCCATGGGTATTATATCTCGACAGCTCCGGAAAGTACCGAAAAAAATCGACGGAAAATAGTCACCAACCACTGCCCGGCAGGCCTTCAAGGGGACGGTCAAGGTCCGGTCAACGGAGCTTCAGAACGAGCACGACAGGGCGCCGACCGAAGGCGGAGCTGTACTTCCGGAGTCTACACAGCCAAAGCAGACGGAAACCGGTTTCAGGAGGTCTGTCGGGGTTCGTCGTACAAATGGATAGTACACTGAGCAGGGATCCTTCACCAACTGAAAGCCAAAAACCCAGGGGAGCGAAAATGGACGAGGACTGCGAGAAAATCCCAACGAGCTGTACTTCCCGACTCAGAACAACGTAGGCAGGCGGACTATGGCCTTGGAAGGCCAGTCGAACGACGTCGTACACAGGTGATAGTACACTATTGCAAGATGTCTCACCAACTCGCACTCAAACAGCCCAGCGACGCAAGGAAAGACGCCAAATACCCAGATATTGGATCCAGTAATATGAAAAACGAAGGCGCAGGCTGAAAATTCAAGGCACAGACGACAGAACAAGCGTTGTTCAAGCGAGTGAAAACGGTCGGTGGTTTATAGGCTCCAAGCAACACAGGAAAGTCGCTACCAGCCCGAATTCGAAGGCAAACCACCCAACAAAAGAGAGTCAACCGCTTTTGCGACCCAGCCACACCTGAAGATCGTGTAGCACAACAGAAGCCCAAGACTCACGCAAAAAAGAAGCTCAAGGTAACGGTTCTAGTCAAGTGTGTCGACTCCAACCGAGAGCAAAAGGAGGGCCCATAACCTGACAAAGTTGATGGGTGAAAACAGAATGATTACACACTCTACAAGGCGCTGAAAGTCTGTCACCTTCAGCAGTGTCTCATCCTTGTCTGTCACCGTCTGCGTCCCAATCATGACACGCGCCCACCACATGGTGAGCACACGCCTACCACTATTCTGAGCCCTTAGATCATATCTAACGCTCAGCAACCTGCCACTATCAGCACCCATATCTATTGCATTGCTGAATACCTTATCATCTAGATATGCTGAGTCACAGCTGTCCTATCACTGCAACACTCGTACTGGATATCAATATTGCTGAGTAGCAACTTGATTACCATATCTAACAATGCTGTTCAACAATGTCTGCATGCTCTCTGCCACGTCCGGCTTCACGAGTGGTGTCGGGCATAGCTCCGCTGCCCCTGTGCTCCGTACCCGCATCGCCACCACCACCTGATTCTTTGAGGCTCGAAGAAGGTACCCCATCAGGTGCGCCCGCAGAATTACCAGCCGCAGTGCCCGTAGGGACGCCAACTAGTCGGGGCAGCACGACGATCTCCGGCATCACGGGCTGCCCATCTCGACTGGCGGCCCCAAGGAATAACGGAAGGTGATGCCTGCTGATGGCGCACCAACTGCACTGCCAATGTGCCTCCTCTGGAATGTCCCCGCCATTTAGATCCATCGCGCATGAGCGGTTGAGGCAAGCCGTGCATGTGAGGCACGCCAAGTAGTCACCAGGGTCGGCGTGGTTGTCCGAGTCCTCGTGGCAGCCATAGCAAATAAACTCAGATGGATGCCCCGCAATGCCATCTTCGTTTCTGGCTAGCGACCACATGCCTTGAGTCTTGTGACGACGGCTATGGCAGGTGAGTGCACCGCGCGCACGCGATTCACAGCGTTGACCGGCCAGAGTGAAAGCCCCGCACTTCCCCTCGTCGGGCTCGAACATGGCGGCCAGCTTGTCATGCTTGACACAATACGCCATCGCCTCATCATCCTCCATAGCGTCGAGTGCTTCGCGTCGGCTCAGCGCTCGCGCCAAAGTCAACAAAGTCGAGGAGCTCTTCCACGACGGGTCCCGGCCGGCTGTAGCAATCAGTCGGTCCAACCACGTTTCCGACCCAAGAGAACCGTCATCCACGCCAGTCTCATTCACCATGGCCTCAAGCTCGGTAGGAGTGAACGGTGAAATCGCCATTAGAAAGAAGAGCGGAAAAGGGAGAAAACTGCTCGAAGCGGGCTTGACACGGGTACGGGTACCGGAGACGGATATGTCCTGTCGATGACGAGTACGGACCTGAAGATACGGGTATATGACGGATACAGAATACGGGTAAGTGTACCGGAGAACACTACCAAAATGTTGTACGGGAAATTGTACGTGTACTGTCGGTGTAGAGTACTGCGTCGGCTGCCGGTGGCGGCGCTGGCGGCGGCGGGGGACGAACGAAGTGGCGGCGCTGGCGGCGGTCTTGCTTGGCGTTTCGGTTGGACTCGGAGGTGCAGAGGTGTCGAGCCGACGAGGGTCCCTAGAGTCCACGCCACAACAGAATCGTCAAAATATGTTGAAAAGCTTGCAAACAGGTAGACGCGGCGTAGTAGAGCCGTGACGAGCCGTTTGGAGCTGTGTGAGTCAGCGGCAGTTGGAAGAACGGAGCCGAGAGCGGTACTGTACGGGTTTCGCCTACGGGTGGAGGCTGCTACGAAGCCGTTCGGTAGTCAAATGTAGCAAAACAGGACTCGTTGGACTCGTCTGAGCAAGAGCTACACGGTGGTATGCTTGGCTGAAGAATCGGAGTTGTTAGAAGGGGGGCTGGAACGCGGGATGTCTAGCAATCTTGCAGAACTCTAGTACTTGAAGCCAGAACAACGTCTTTCGGGCAGTTTCGAAGCCGGTAAAGGGTCAATTGTAGCAAATCAGGACTCGTTCGACTCGTCTTGGCAAGAGCTACACGACGGTGTGCCTTGCGGCCGAATCGGATGTGTTTCAAGTCAGGCTGAAAGTAGCAATCTGTAGCAATCTTGCAAAACTGAAGTTCTACGGAACGGGCCAGAGCGCTACCAACGGGTAGGCACGGGCAAGGATAGTGTAACGACACGATATCGGGGTGCTGCAACAACGGTAGCAGGCTTGAGGAGGTGCTGAGCGACGGCTGCGGACCTTTGGGGCTGTAGCGTAGGCAAGTGCAGGGGAGTGTGGGCCAACGGGCGCGCACTTGTGCTGACAACGAAAATGATGACTCCCTTGCGAGTCACTAGGTAGGAGCTATTATTTATAGCCCCAGCAGGGCGATTCATTCACCTACGCACATCGTGTGCGCAGAAATGCTCACTACTGCACTAAATACTACAGTACTTTACTGTTGAACATTAAGTACTACAAACTACTAAATCCCCTATCTTAATTATGAATATCCTAAATACCGGTACTAATTGGGCTTCAAGAAGGAGGGCGATGTTTCTTGGCGTGTCTTAGAAAAATCAGGTATGCTTTGGGCTACGCCCTCCGCAGACCCCACCTCCTTTCGGTGCCGACGACTCATGATTGTTCTACGCGGCAGGAACCTGCCACTGTTGTAAGTAATACCGTATACGTATTAGTTGCAGATAGCTACTGTAAGCTACTCTAGATATGACTAGTACATGTCTAGATCGGACATACCGATAAACTGTTTGACTCGGTACAGAGCTGTCGCTAGGCTACAGCTCTCTCACTTCTGTTGTCCCGACACCACGCCTGTAGGCTGGTTGTCGCCGGAACTGTTCCGTTTGCGGGACTGTGACTGTAACTACGTTTGCGTACGTTATCTTCCACACTCACTGTGTTTGCATGGTTCAATAGGTTATGGGCCCCCGCCTCACGTCACTCACGCGCGACAACCTGGTTCGGCGAGCTGCGATCGACAGCTCTCCCGCAGAAGGCAAGTTTCTTTAGACTCCTAGCACTTTCAACCTGTAGTCGGCGGTATCGCCTGTATAAACTGCGATTTTAAAACCCGCCACCACCCCTCTTAAGTCAGCCACCCGACGGAGATAGCCAGCCGCCCACACCGACGCACTCGTCGTGTGTGGACAGGGTGCACACAGGTCCAAGCTGGAGAACGGGGGGGTGCACTGTCGGGTGAATACGCATCCACAGGATGCACGCCAGCCGTAGCTTACCTTTTTTATTTTCATATTATCTTAGCGACTTGGCCACCAGCGCAGCGCTCCACCTGTCCTGGCCTTGGCCTCGACTTGTGCCCCACACTGGGTGGAGGATACAGAAAAGGTGCTCTGAGACACCCCGGGGCTACAGGCCGAGGGGTCGGCGGGCATCAGGCCGTCTCTTTGCATACCGTTGTTAGGCACGAGCCCGGCTAGCGGTTTTTACCGCTGCCTGTTTTTTATTCCGCTCTTTCTTTTTCGCCCTCTGTCGAAATGGCGCAGAAAACTCCGCATGTTTCACCCCCTGACTCCCCTGAGTCAGGCTCTCACCAGAGCACCCTCGATCACCCCCCGGATACTCTCGCGCTGCTCGTTGCGCAAGTGGCGCGCTTAACAGCTCGTTTCGACTCGCAGTCGGCCGAGGGTGATGTTGCTGCTGCGGGTGCTAATCCGCACCCCCCTGTAGCTCAGCGCCGCCACGATGCTCACCTCGAACCCGTCCGGGACAGCCACGACGGCCACACCCTCCACCTGCTTGAACATCCCCAGCCTGGTTTCGTACCCCAGGACGCAGAAACAGTCTTTGCTGCTGCTACTCCTGCAGCTCCTGTTGGCGACCCCACAGTCGCAAAGCGCCGTCACGATGCGCCCCGCGAGCCCTCGCGTGCCGACGCGCACCACGACCCCTCGCGTCACGCCACCCGGGTTGATCACCTCCCACCACCTCCCCCCTTCCCCCCCGCCGGATATTCCCTTCAACACCCCGGCCCTCATATCCCGGAGGCGCCCTCTCACCTCGTCCCCCCCTACCGTGACCACCCGCACTTGTACGGCCCGCCGCGTCCCATGGCCGGCCGCTCGCCCTTTCCCGGTGGCCCACCTCCTCCCTTTCATGGCCGGCACTCTCCCCAAGTCCAACATGGCGACCCCGCCACCCGTAGTCGTCGTCGCCCCACTATTGACCCGGTGGTCATCAACCGGGCGGCACACGAAGCCCCCGGCTTCGACAAGGACGCCCTCAACCGGTCCATGAAGATGTCGGTCCCCATCATGTGCCCGACCACGGACTTTAAGCAATGGAAGAGGACCTTCCTTAATTTCCTCTCCATCAAGGCCGCATACCTCATTCCACAGCTGGCCATCCGCGACTCCGGCGCCTGGCTCGACGAACAAGCGCAACACTACGCCTACACGCTGCTTCTCCATGCAGCTAGCGCGAATAAGCGCGCTGACCAAGCGATGAAATGCGTTTCTCCAGCACGCCCTGACTGCGCCGCTGCCGCGTGGGACATCTTTTGTGAACGCCTCGACTGTCGGTCTTTTGCTCTCTCCTTGTCCCTCCTGGACAACCTGACGGTCAGACAGCGCCCTGGTCAGTCCCTCAGTGACTATGTCCACTACATGCGCCAGACCTTTGACGACTACAACGACACATGCCAAATGGTTGATGGCTCCGTTGCCATCCACCCCCACCACCTCGGTCTCCTCATGCTGCGCGGTATCTCCAGCAGCGGCCCACACGGTCAGGCGAAGCAATGCGTCATCAACGCCTTTGACACGGACTACATCATGTCGGCTGATGAAGTGATGGCCAGCATTCTCCACCTTGCGAACAACATGGACGACGACCCTGCTCCGGACACACCCGCTCCAGCCATATCACCCCCTCCCATCTCCGCGTTCGTCGCTGCGGGCCGCGGCTCGCACAGCGGTCGAGGCCCACCACACCGTAACCCTCGCGGCCATCGACCCAACAAGTGTGGCGTTTGTGGCAGCCTCAACCATCTCATGTCAGCCTGCACTGCCACGGATGACGCTATCCTTAAGTGGAATCTCGCCAAGCGTAGGCTGACAGTCCAGAAGTACGGCGCCGCCGACGGCACCCCCTCTGCTCACGCTGCGCTGCTAAGCGACGTCCCTGCCGACGACGCCCCCGCCGATGACACCGACTGCCTACCCGCCCTCGAGGACTGCGTTGATGACTGCGCTGACGACGAGGTGAGTGTCCCATTCAGCTTTGTGGCATTCTCCTCTTCCCTCGCCCCGGGTCGTAACCTGTCAAAGTTTTGGGTCGTTGATTCCGCATGCTCGATTAACCTCACTGCGTTCCGAGATGACTTCGTGAAATTCACGCCCCCGTCCGCTCCCTCTCGCGTGGGCGGTGTCGGCGTTGACGTTAAGGGCAGTGGCTCAGTGCGGATTTCTGTCAGACTTGCCTCTGGCCAGCTCATTCACCGCACTGTCTATGCACTCTACACCCCTGACCTCTCATCTCGCTCCGCACAGCGTATCGGCAGACTACTTAGTGTCAGCTGGATGCAAACTCACAGCGGCTGTGAATTCATATTCCCCTCCAACTCTGACACTAGTTTGCTTTTGGTACCCACAGGCATGGGTGTGCTAGAACCGTCCGGAAACGGTCTCTACCTCCTTCCCCACCAGCCAAACCTCCCTTCAAGCCCATCCGCACCGGCGGCACTTGACCCCTCCCCTCAGGTTGCCCTTACTGCCCAGTGTGATCCCGTCCTATGGCACCGTCGATATGGCCACCTCAACATGCAAAGCCTTCAGGCCCAGCATACACACGGTGTCCCGACTAGCCCTGTGTTGACTAGCGATGTAACCAAAGTTTCTTTCGACTCTTGCTTACTTCACAAAGCCACAGCTGCACCACGCAACACAGCCGCTTGCGCGAAGCCATCCCACCCCCTCCTCAACCTGTCCGCAGACCTCTGGGGCCCGGTCAATGTCCCCTCCCCACATGGCCTCCGTTACTGCTTGCTCGTCATCGACCACCACACCAACTACATGTGGGTGCGGTTCCTTAAGTCTAAAGACGACGCATGTTCGGAATTGGAAACCATCCTCTTGGACATCAAACACCTGCATGCCCGCCATCACTCCCAGACGGGCGCGTTCGCACCGGTCCTCAAGTTTGACTCAGACTCTGTGTTTGAAGCTGATGTCACTCGCCGAATGTGCGCACACCTCGGCGTCGGGGTGCAGTTCTCTGCCCCATACGCCCACCACATGCTCGGCAAGGCCGAACGTCCCTGGCGCACTATCCGGGACAATGCATCGGCGATGCTCCACAACATGGCCGTTCCCAACTCCATGTGGTCGTGTGCTGTCAGCACTGTTGTGTACCTTCGCAACCGCACGTACAGTCGCTCGGTCGGACCTAATGGGGGCGTCCCCCTCACACTCCTTACGTCGTCGGTGCCCAACGCCTCCAAGTTCCGCGTCTTCGGCTGCGCCGTTTTCGCCAAGGTCCCCGACAAACAACGTCGGAAACTCAGTGAAAAAGCATTTCGCGGCGTCATGGTGGGCTATCCCCCTGACGCACCCGGGTATCGTGTCTACAATCCGGATCGCGTCGTATCACCACCTCCGTACATGTTGTCTTTCAGGAAGACACCCCAGGCTTCGACACTCAACCCTCCGTCGACTCGACCATCACCGACTCTTCGGACGACGTACCCGCGGACTCACCCATGTCCCACCCCACTGACCTCACATTACCCACACCCTACCCCCCCCGGCAGCCTCTCGCCATGCTCGGCTCCGCTCCCACCCCATTCGCTACGGCGATATGGTTGCCCACTTGTCCGACTACCCACCAACCCTCGTAACGGCGTGTTGTGATCCTGAACAAGGCCAAGCTCAAGAGGACATCTTTGAGCACCCTCACATCCCCGACCTTGTCACTGGTCCCCCCCCACACCTGCCGGCACGTCCCCTACTGCCATCGCCCTCCTTTCCGCCCGAGAGTGTGTGGAACCAAAATCCTACCGGGCTGCACTGGACCGCGCCCAAGCCCCCCAATGGCAAGCCGCTCTGCAACAGGAGTATTCCTCCCTCATCAGCAACGGCACGTGGGACCTTGTGGACCTCCCCCCCGGCCGCATGGTCGTTAACAACATGTGGATCTTCAAAGTCAAGTCGGATACATCCGGCGACGTCTCCCGCTTCAAAGCGCGGTTCGTCGCCAAGGGGTGTAGTCAACGCGCTGGACTGGACTACACGGAGACCTTCTCCCCGGTCATCCGCATGGCAAGCCTGTGTCTCTTCCTCACCATCGCAGCCGCCCGCGACCTTGAACTCTCCCAGCTTGACATCGACACAGCGTTTCTCTACGCCCCCATCCGGGAGGATGTGTACATCCGCCAGCCCCTCGGCTTCACCGATGGAACGTCCAAGGTTTGCCACCTCAAGCGTTGCCTCTACGGCCTTAAGCAGTCCCCCCGCGAGTTCAACATGCTACTTCGTGCGTGGCTCGTCGACCATGGATGGCAACAATGCGTCTCCGACCCGTGCATCTACATCTTTCGCACCGGCCACGTCTTCGCCATGATCGCTGTTGTGCGATCCCCGTGGTGGGCACGATAATGGACACATCCGTACGTTGTACTCCGGGGGAGTCTTGGCCCTACTATCTCGCCAATAGTGGATGTACTGCGGGAGCCCGTTGCTCGGGCAGTACGGGGGTATATATAGGAGATATATCCCCAATGGGTACCGACTTTTCGGCGCGGTACTTGGTTACGGCGTACGGCTCCGGACACGGAGGTGCCGGGTTCGATTCCCGGTGATGGCATTTCCGTGTAACCCTTCCACAGGTTATGGGCCCTCCGCGTATGACGCGGGTTTGTAGGGTTTGACCGGAGTCGATGGGATGGTGTCCATTAGGGGGAGTGTTGTGCGATCCCCGTGGTGGGCACGATAATGGACACATCCGTACGTTGTACTCCGGGGGAGTCTTGGCCCTACTATCTCGCCAATAGTGGATGTACTGCGGGAGCCCGTTGCTCGGGCAGTACGGGGGTATATATAGGAGATATATCCCCAATGGGTACCGACTTTTCGGCGCGGTACTTGGTTACGGCGGACGGCTCCGGACACGGAGGTGCCGGGTTCGATTCCCGGTGATGGCATTTCCGTGTAACCCTTCCACAATCGCCCTGTACGTCGATGACATTCCCGCGGCCTGCAATGATGCCACCTGGCTCGCATCGTTCAAAGCCCAACTCGGAGCACGGTTCAAGATCAAGGACCTAGGCGATCTCTCCCAACTCCTCGGCATGCACATTACCCGCGATCGCTCCACGCGCACAATCTCGCTGGACCAATCCAAGTACCTGCGCGACATCCTCGCCAAGTACGGCATGTCCGACTCTAAGCCGTCGTCCCTTCCGATGGACCCGGGCTTCCTCGCCGGCCTTGCACACCTGAACTCGCCCTCTCTCACAGGAATGGCCAAGGACGTCTACCCTAGCCTCCTGGGCAGCCTCCAGTACGCCGCCGTTTGTACACGCCCGGATGTCTCCACGGCGTTGAGCATCCTCGGCTCTGCCCAAGCCTCGCCCACCGAGGCACACTTGCAGGCTCTGAAAAAGGTCCTCCGCTACCTCCATGGCACCATCGACATGCGCCTGACGTTGGGGGGGGGCCTGGACCACAGCCTCCAACTCACAGGCTTTGCCGACGCTGATTGGGCCAACGACAGAAGCACCCGCAAGTCTCGCTCCGGCTATCTCTTCACCCTCGGACGCGGGCCAATCAGTTACAAGTCCAAACAACAGACTTGTGTGGCTCAATCCACGTGTGAAGCCGAGTACTACTCTGCGGCCGACGCCACCAAGGAGGGACTCCACCTCCGACAACTCCTGGGGGAAATCTTCAACTCCCCCATCACCGAAACCACCACTATCTGGGAGGACAACCAAAGCGCCATTGCATACTCCCAGAATGCCTTGGTCAGCGAGAAGACTGAGCACATCGGTCTGAAGTGGCACTTCCTCAAAGACCACGTGGAACAGGGAACCATCAAGTTGAGGTACCTCCCCACTGACCAGATGGTGGCTGACATGCTCACCAAACCCCTCCCGGGACCTGCACTAGCAAGACACCGAAGTGCGATCCTTGGAGGACAAGACCCAATGCAATGCTTCATCCCGTAGCTACCTTCAGATGGAGTGTTGTAAGTAATACCGTATACGTATTAGTTGCAGATAGCTACTGTAAGCTACTCTAGATATGACTAGTACATGTCTAGATCGGACATACCGATAAACTGTTTGACTCGGTACAAAGCTATCGCTAGGCTACAGCTCTCTCACTTCTCTTGTCCCGACACCACGCCTGTAGGCTGGTTGTCGCCGTAACTGTTCCGTTTGCGGGACTGTGACTGTAACTACGTTTGCGTACGTTATCTTCCACACTAACTGTGTTTGCATGGTTCACTCGCGCTAGATAGGGCTTTTTATGGGACACTGTGCACATAGAGGGGGTGACTATTACATGGGTGGCAGGTCCCTGCCGCGTAGAACAATCATGACACGTTGGCGCCGAGGAGGCGCCTGCCGTGTATGATGTCTCCCATATGACTCCCATGTAGAGGTAGCAGCTGAGTCGAGCCACCAGTTATCAGAGCCCCGCGATGCATCGCAGAATGGTGGCTCGCGAAGTGTGGAAGTAGATTTGAACAGCATCCTTGCGGCACCGCCAATGACCAACATCTGCGATCAGCCTCTGAGAGCTGTAGGCGTCCCACAGCCATTGCGACAATGACTTGCGCCCCGAGTGCGAGGACACGCGAGAAATGTCGGTGGTGCGGCCCGTCGCATCCGGGAAGGCCCGCAAGAACGCAGCCCGGTACGCGGAGCCTAGGCAAGTGTACGCGCCAGCATTGAAGGTCGCAGGTCCCAGCGCCCGCGACCGAGGAGCGGACAGCAAATATCCCCTGGACGGTGGGCGGAAGCGCAGCAAATAATCCCGTAACAGATCCACGGGGCGAACTCCTAGAGAGCCGACACACTCAGGGATATAGGCGTTCGCGTCAATGCGGGAGTCCACGTTCTTGTCGACAAGCACCCGCAGGCCAATGTATTCGCCCCCGATGTCCAGGTCCCGAGCTATGTAAACTTCGGAAGTAGGCAAAAACACTAGCTGCCCAGAAGCATCCACCTCATAGCAGACGCGAAGGTGCACAGCGGCCCGTCGTCGCAGGCAACCCAAGGTGCTGATCACCAAGGCCAACCGCCGATGGTGGCCAGAAGCGCAAGACAGATCAAAACCCGCTCGGAGGATGGCAGCAAACTCGGTCTTGGACAAACCGAGTCTACCGCGGCGACCGGTTTTCGCCAGTCGTCTGACCACCGCCATGACGTCCGCCACTGGAGCCTCACGGACGGCGTTAGGTAACGGCGCCCGCCCGACACGGGTCAAGGCGGAGCTTTGTCTCCGATGCCAGTCACTCACGGCCGAAAGGCGACCCGACACCGTGCCAGCATCCAGCCCACGGTCGTGTGTGCAGTGGTAGATGTAGCCTCGTAGCAACTCTGGAGCAGCAGGGAGTGGGGCCACCCCCCGCGCGTGACAGAAATCGGTAAAATCAGCTAGCCCTCCAGCGTAAGTGCGCTGAGACGAGACTCGTAGCCGACGAGCCTCCCAGTCCTCAGCGCCCCGAATCAACCGCACCCAGTCGGCACGGTGAGTTCCCAAGCCCGCGCCCCCAGGCGCAGGCATCCCCAACGCATGTGCTTCTACTCCCGCCAGTGCGCAATCCACACACACAAAGAGCTCAGGATGACCTGTGCAACTCCTTGCGGCGCAGCCCGGACACAACACCAGGTCGCATCCCGCGCAGGAATAAGAAGTCTGAAGCGGCCGATCCCCGCAAGCGCGGCAGCGAAGCGTGCCATGGGTGTGAGGTTGCAGGCCTGGCACATGAAGGGGGGAAGTACACAGCCACCACAGGCCAGTTAGTGGGGCCCAAGTCCACTCTGCTCCGTGGCAGAGGCAAAGCCCGAGAAGCCATGTGCCAAGCAGGAGCCGTGAATAGTCGTGAGCCCGCGTGCCAGTAGCCAACGACACAGCCCCCCCCCACAAAGCGCCACCATGAAGCTGAGGTCCACACAGGGAGTATGAACACCGCAGCCGTGCGCTCTGGACAGCCGTGAAAGCAACGCCAAAAATGCCGCAGGATTGGCTCCGCCTCCGAAAAAGGAGGATTACACCACACAAGCAGCTCTGCCCAGTCATGCTCGAGACAAGAGTCAAGGGCGGACCAGAACCGGCAGCAAAACGCGTTGTGTCCAAGGGGGTCGGAACATGCGTCGACATCGAACGGACCGCACAGGGACGACAGCCTGCGGTACAGCCGCTCATCCATCATCCAGTCCCCCTCATCCCGGCGACCGGTAAGGCGCGAGATGCCGTCCGCGAGACGGTTCTGCACGCCAGGCAAGTGCCGTGCGATGGCCTCACACCCAAGCCCTCCTAGTAGGTCCAGTAAGGCCAGCACCACATCATTGAAATGCGGTACCATGGAGCCCCGTCGATTGATGGCACCCACCGATGCCTCCGAGTCCATCAAGAACAAAATACGGCGGCCCTGTAGAGCCACTGCCCACCTGCGCACCGCAAATAGGGGGATGTAGAGCTCCCGCAGGTTGGCAGAGTCCTGGTACCGCCCCGCGAGCTGCTCCGGCGTGAAGGAGTAGTGTATGCGGCGGTGCTCCCACCACGCCCCACCAGCCCAGCCACTGGCGTCCGTGGTGATGATTGCCACAGTGCCATCATACAGCCCTCTGCCCAAGTCCCGGGGCAGAATTGGCAACAACCGTGGTCCCCATAGACACGCTGCATCTTCAGCGTGCCACAAGAGGCGTCGCTGCCCCCCACCCGCAGATAGCACACCGTGCCACCACCGCAAGTCATCCACCGCCGCCTTATGTAAGACGCAGCGAACATCTGGAAGCCACGCCGCCGAACTGGGGAGATTCACATCGTAAACATCCCGAGCCACATAAAGCTCGCGCAGGCGCGCCTGCCCCAGCATAATCACATTGCAGCAGAATTGTAGCTTCCCCACCAAAGAAGCCCACTCCAGTCGTAGCGGGCTGTCCCCGACTGCATCAGCCCGAAGAAAAGCTTCGATGCGCGCTAGAAGCTTTGCGCATCGTGATGCAGAGAGCGTCATCACTCCCGTGACTGTGTCCAACTGTAGACCGGTCCACTCGCAAACCTCAGAGGGCCACGCGTTCTTGGAGTGCTTCACTGGAATGCCCAAGTCCCCCAGCACGCACAATACCGACCAGTATTGGAGGCGTTGTTGCCAAGCGGACAGGACTGGATGGTGGCCAACCCCAAAATCATCCAGGTATCCCCCCAGCGCTCGAATATTGGCGGGAGTTCCCTCAGGAGAAGACGGGCGGCAGTAACGGAGTCCAAGACGCTGAACCACATCTAGCACGAAGCGTGCCCATCGCTGTTGAATCCCCGGAGCTTGCTTAAGTCCGAAAGGCATGAAGCGATATCGATAATACTCCCCTGTAGCTGGGTGTCGAAATCCCTGTACCTCACAGTCGCGTGCGAAGACAGGCCAAACGAGAAAGGCATCCGCGATGTCGAACTTGCTCACTGCCATGCCCCGCAGCAAGAGAGGCGCCACCACATGCACCATGTCCAGTTCGCAAAGCACCCGCACCATGTACTCGTTGACGCCAGAGCGCAGAGCGTCCATAACATTGCGCACCTTCAGCGGGTCCCACTTGACTATGCAGGCTATCGGATTTACCACCCACGGCGCGTAGTCCAGCGGGCCCTCGCACAGCCCCATCGCGATCAGACGGTCGAAATCCCCAGCCGCCAGCTCGGCGTGCTCGACGCAAGACTGATAGTTCTTCTTGGTGCACCGTGGGGGCCAAGCACTCCATACGTAGCGTACGCCCTCGACAAGCGACTGCCGCATGTCGAGCGGCATGAAGTCAAGTGCAAGTAGCCTCTCGGGGTTAAATCGTCGCCCGGCCTCTCGTACCCCAAAGCAGTCGTCCCCTGCCGTGGGCTGCCGCGAGGCCCATATGTGCCAATCGCAGGTTGTCCGAGGCGGCACTGACAGAGTGAGGAGGGGAGGCGCCCCGTCCAATAGCCCCATTTCCACGTACCACCTCTGCGTGTGCTTGTATCGCCGACGCACCACCGCACAATCCATGGCCAGGAAGTCTAACAAGTCACCCAGCAGCGCCTCCTCGCCACGCGGGGGGAGCAATCCCACCGCCACCGCCACCTCCCGGCACATCAACTTGATATGCGAAGGAGTCGGGTTATCAATCCTTCCTACCCCCCACTCCCGGGGCAGGTCCACTAGCGCCTCTCCGAGTGTGGTACCCGTGGCGGCACACACGCGTAAGACACGCTCACATTGGTCTCCAAATACTGAAGCTAGTACGAATAGAACCGCACCAGCCCGGTCATCGGAGGGTAGCGTAGAACTCAGACCAGGAAACCCTGGGGACCCGGAGCTCCAGCGGGGCCCCACCGGGCGCCCCTACTTGGGGCAGGCCGTCTTCAACGGACCCGATAGGGCATGCAGGTTCCCGCAGCGCGGGCACGGAATGGTGATGGGGCGGCTGCCGTGATCGGTCATGGAGTGATCCGTCCCATGGCAGAGGAGGCAACGCTTGGACTTGGTCTTGCGGGTCGCCGGTAGTCCGAAGTCTTGGGCAAGCTCGTGGATCCACGAGTGGTTCAGCCGACCGCGAGCTGCACACCTCAACTGCTCCTGCATCTCGTCGTGAAGATGTGGCTTCACACCCTGATCCAGCAGCTCGGTGAGCCGCGCCACCATAGGCCCCCAAAACTGGTCAAACACCGGAGGCACGTCCTGGCCCTCCAGGTCTGTGTGGTATAGCCGCACCACGTACGCGTAGATCACCTCCCAGCTAAGAGCAGGCTCCCCTGGCACGTGACGGAGCTGAAGCGACTCGACTACCGCGAATAACCACTTGATCCGGGTGATGATGGTGGCCACCCGCTTGCGCCGTGCTAGGCCGGCTGCTGTGGCTGGGCTGAAGTCCCCGCTGTCCACGTGTAACATGCGCCACAGGAAGTCCAACACTCCCTTCCAGTAGCGGACCAGGTGGACATGCTGCGGCACGTCATCCACCGCCGGCTCCACATATCCCATGTTGACCCGAAACTTGCGAGACTCCCTCTCAGTGGAGAGCGCCATCAGGTCGAAGTGCATGGCGAACATGGAGTGAAGAAAGTGTTGACTATCTTGCGTACCACGGCCTTGTCCATCCGTGCCCTTGGGTCCGCTGAACTCCGCCA
The DNA here is from genome assembly GCA_026401115.1 of Tetraselmis chui. Classification (NCBI taxonomy): domain Eukaryota; kingdom Viridiplantae; phylum Chlorophyta; class Chlorodendrophyceae; order Chlorodendrales; family Chlorodendraceae; genus Tetraselmis; species Tetraselmis chui. The sequence continues at coordinate 241,953 of JAPMLY010000301.1, forward strand.
AGGGGACTTGGAAAGGTCCCGACAGGCCAGGGGGAAGAGAGGAGGGGAGATCCGCACCTGCCGGACGCGTGTCACGTCTGTCAGGCGTAGTCGATGGCGCTCCTGTACTCTGAAGAACACGAGCCATCTGAGACTGCATACTCGCCACGATCTCTGTTAGGGAGGCAATGCGGGCCTCAAGGCGGCTGTCTTGGCGGACCGTTGCGCCCGGGCCGCCCCCTGTGACATTATTGGTGGTTGTGTCTGCATGCTCTCTGCCACGTCCGGCTTCACGAGTGGTGTCGGGCATAGCTCCGCTGCCCCTGTGCTCCGTACCCGCATCGCCACCACCACCTGATTCTTTGAGGCTCGAAGAAGGTACCCCATCAGGTGCGCCCGCAGAATTACCAGCCGCAGTGCCCGAAGGGACGCCAGCTAGTCGGGGCAGCACGACGATCTCCGGCATCACGGGCTGCCCCTCTCGACTGGCGGCCCCAAGGAATAACGGAAGGTGATGCCTGCTGATGGCGCACCAACTGCACTGCCAATGTGCCTCCTCTGGAATGTCCCCCCCGCCATTTAGATCCATCGCGCATGAGCGGTTGAGGCAAGCCGTGCATGTGAGGCACGCCAAGTAGTCACCAGGGTCGGCGTGGTTGTCCGAGTCCTCGTGGCAGCCATAGCAAATAAACTCAGATGGATGCCCCGCAATGCCATCTTCGTTTCTGGCTAGCGACCACATGCCTTGAGTCTTGTGACGACGGTTCTGGCAGGTGAGTGCACCGCGCGCACGCGATTCACAGCGTTGACCGGCCAGAGTGAAAGCCCCGCACTTCCCCTCGTCGGGCTCGAACATGGCGGCCAGCTTGTCCAGCTTGACACAATACGCCATCGCCTCATCATCCTCCATAGCGTCGAGTGCTTCGCGTCGGCTCAGCGCTCGCGCCAAAGTCAACAATGTCGAGGAGCTCTTCCACGACGGGTCCCGGCCGGCTGTAGCAATCAGTCGGTCCAACCACGTTTCGGACCCAAGAGAACCGTCATCCACGCCAGTCTCATTCACCATGGCCTCAAGCTCGGTAGGAGTGAACGGTGAAATCGCCATTAGAAAGAAGAGCGGAAAAGGGAGAAACTGCTCGAAGCGGGTTTGACACGGGTACGGGTACCGGAGACGGATGTTTCCTGTCGATGACGAGTACGGACCTGAAGATACGGGTATATGACGGATATAGAATACGGGTAAGTGTACCGGAGAACACTACCAAAATGTTGTACGGGAAATTGTACGTGTACTGTCGGTGTAGAGTACTGCGTCGGCTGCCGGTGGCGGCGCTGGCGGCGGCGGGGGACGAACGAAGTGGCGGCGCTGGCGGCGGTCTTGCTTGGCGTTTCGGTTGGACTCGGAGGTGCAGAGGTGTCGAGCCGACGAGGGTCCCTAGGGTCCACGCCACAACAGAATCGTCAAAATATGTTGAAAAGCTTGCAAACAGGTAGACGCGGCGTAGTAGAGCTGTGACGAGCCGTTTGGAGCTGTGTGAGTCAGCGGCAGTTGGAAGAACGGAGCCGAGAGCGGTACTGTACGGGTTTCGCCTACGGGTGGAGGCTGCTACGAAGCCGTTCGGTAGTCAAATGTAGCAAAACAGGACTCGTTGGACTCGTCTGAGCAAGAGCTACACGGTGGTATGCTTGGCTGAAGAATCGGAGTTGTTAGAAGGGGGGCTGGAACGCGGGATGTCTAGCAATCTTGCAGAACTCTAGTACTTGAAGCCAGAACAACGTCTTTCGGGCAGTTTCGAAGCCGGTAAAGGGTCAATTGTAGCAAATCAGGACTCGTTCGACTCGTCTTGGCAAGAGCTACACGACGGTGTGCCTTGCGGCCGAATCGGATGTGTTTCAAGTCAGGCTGAAAGTAGCAATCTGTAGCAATCTTGCAAAACTGAAGTTCTACGGAACGGGCCAGAGCGCTACCAACGGGTAGGCACGGGCAAGGATAGTGTAACGACACGATATCGGGGTGCTGCAACAACGGTAGCAGGCTTGAGGAGGTGCTGAGCGACGGCTGCGGACCTTTGGGGCTGTAGCGTAGGCAAGTGCAGGGGAGTGTGGGCCAACGGGCGCGCACTTGTGCTGACAGCGAAAATGATGACTCCCTTGCGAGTCACTAGGTAGGAGCTATTATTTATAGCCCCAGCAGGGCGATTCATTCACCTACGCACATCGTGTGCGCAGAAATGCTCACTACTGCACTAAATACTACAGTACTTTACTGTTGACTATTAAGTACTGCAAACTACTAAATCCCCTATCTTAATTATGAATATCCTAAATACCGGTACTTATTGGGCTTCAAGGAGGAGGGCGATGTTTCTTGGCGTGTCTTAGAAAAATCAGGTATGCTTTGGGCTACGCCCTCCGCAGACCCCACCATAAGTAGTAGCTCATGGTAGGTGACTCGCAAGGGAGTCACAAATTTCGTTGTTCCCGCCCTCCCGCCCTTGCTTTGGGAGACCTCATGCACGACGAGTCCTTTTCGGTGCCGACGACTCATGATTGTTCTACGCGGCAGGAACCTGCCACCCATGTAATTTTCACCCCTTATGTGCCACAGTGTCAAATAAAACAAGGGCGGGAGGGCGGGAACAGCGAAATTTGTGACTCCCTTGCGAGTCACCTACCATGAGCTACTACTTATAGCCCTATCTAGCGCGAGTCGTGATCCCTACTGTGCGCGTATCTTGCGCGAAAGATCACTACTCTACTAAATATTACTTTCAATACTCTAATGTATTGAAACTATTATTCCCCTTACTTGATTATCGGCATCCTAAATGACGGTATTTTTGGGCCTCTAATAGGATTACTATGTGCCTTTTGCGTGACTTTGAAAAACTAGGTTTGCTTTTAGCTACGCCATTTGCAAAACTAACATTTTATTTGACACTGTGGCACATAAGGGGTGAAAATTACATGGGTGGCAGGTTCTTGCCGCGTAGAACAATCATGAGTCGTTGTTGAACAGCATTGTTTGATATGGTAATCAAGTTGCTACTCAGCAATATTGATATCCAGTACGAGTGTTGCAGTGATAGGACAGCTGTGACTCAGCATATCTAGATGATAAGGCATTTAGCAATGCAATAGATATGGGTGCTGATAGTGGCAGGTTGCTGAGCGTTAGATATGATCTAATAAGGGCTCAGAATAGTGGTAGGCATGTGCTCACCATGTGGTGGGCGCGTGTCATGATTGGGACGCGGACGGTGTCCTGTGATAGACAAGGATGAGACACTGCTGAAGGTGACAGACCTTCAGCGTCTTGTAGAGTGTGTAATCATTCTGTTTTCACCCATCAACTTTGTCAGGTTATGGGCCCTCCTTTTGCTCTCGGTTGGAGTCGACACACTTGACTAGAACCGTTACCTTGAGCTTCTTTTTTGCGCGAGTCTTGGGCTTCTGTGGTGCTACACGATCTTCAGGTGTGGCTGGGTCGCAAAAGCGGTTGACTCTCTTTGTTGGGTGGTTTGCCTTCGAATTCGGGTTGGTAGCGACTTTCCTGTGTTGCTTGGAGCCTAGAAACCACCGACCGTTTCACTCGCTTGAACTGTTAGTTTTGCGAATGGCGTAGCTTAAAGCAAACCTAGTTTTTCAAAGACACGCAAAAGGCACATAGTAATCCTATTAGAGGCCCAAAAATACCGGCATTTAGGATGCCGATAATCAAGTAAGGGGAATAATAGTTTCAATACATTAGAGTATTGAAAATAATATTTAGTAAAGTAGTGATCCTTTGCGCAAGATGCTCGCACATTAGGGATCACGACTCGCGCTAGATAGGGCTATAAGTTGTAGCTCATGGTAGGTGACTCGCAAGGGAGTCACAAATTTCGCTGTTAGCTCAAGTGCGCGCCCGTTGGCGCCCACTCCCTTGCACTTGCCTACGCCACAGCCTCAAGGTCCGCAGCCGTCGCTCCGCACCCCCTTAAGTCTGCTACCGTTGTGGCAGCACCCCTCACACGTGTCGTTACACTGTGCTTGCCCGAGCCTACCCGTTGGTAGCGCTTCGGCCCATCCCGTACAACTGAAGTTTTGCAAGATTGCTACCAATTGTTCACTTTTGGCCTAGCGTGGAGCATTTCACATCCGGAAGCGAATCATACCGTCGCGTGCAACTCGCTAAGGCGAGTATCAAGAGCTTTTGTTTGCGTCATTTGGCCAACCACCGGCTACGTTACGGCCCTCGCCGTCACCTTCTTTTTGGCTTCCCGTACCCGTACATTTTTTATGCTACTTCCCCGAGGTCCGTTGTCCCGCTCACGCCTCACAAGCTACTCAAGCGCTGCCACTCAACCATGCAAACGTAATTCTATCGTGTTTTGGCCCGTGCCTACCCGTTGGTAGCGCTCTCGCCCGTCCCGAAAACTCCCGTGTAACTTCCGGTTTTACACACGATTGCTACCGATTGGCTCTACTTTTGGACTAACGGTACGCACCTCGTATTTAGAAGCGAGCCACACCGTCGTGTGGAACTCGCCAAGACGAGTAGCAAGAGCCTTTATTTGCTTGATTTGGCCAACCACCGGCTTCGTTACCGCCAGCGCCGTCTTTTCTTTTTTTGGCTTCACGTACCCGTACTTTTTTTCTGCAAGATTGCTGCTACTTCCCCGAGGTCCGCTGTCCCGCTCACAAGGTACTCATCCGTTGTTTCGGCTTCCTCTGAACGTTGCGTAAATGTGATTTGGCCCGTACCTACCCGTTGGTAGCGCTCACGCCGGTCCCCTACAACGTCCGGTTTGCTCGATTGCTACCGATTGGTGGTTTTCTCGGTAGCTAGAAGCACCTCGAACGTAGACAAGAGAATCACCGTTGTGTAGCTCTCGTCACGACGAGTCCGACGTGCATTGAAACGCTTCATTTGGACTACCACCTGCTCGGTTACGGCCCGCGCCCGTCGGTTCCGCCGCCGGTACACGGAGAAGTACCATACCTAATTACAAAATCCTCTACATTGGAGTCATATGGGAGACTTCATGCACGACGACTCCTTTTCGGTGCCGACGACTCATGATTGTTCTACGCGGCAGTAACCTGCCACCCATGTAATTGGTGGGGTCTGCGGAGGGCGTAGCCCAAAGCATACATGATTTTTCTAAGACACGCCAAGAAACATCGCCCTCCTCCTTGAAGCCCAATTAGTACCGGTATTTAGGATATTCATAATTAAGATAGGGGATTTAGTAGTTTGCAGTACTTAATAGTCTACAGTAAAGTACTGTAGTATTTAGTGCAGTAGTGAGCATTTCTGCGCACACGATGTGCGTAGGTGAATGAATCGCCCTGCTGGGGCTATAAATAATAGCTCCTACCTAGTGACTCGCAAGGGAGTCATCATTTTCGCTGTCAGCACAAGTGCGCGCCCGTTGGCCCACACTCCCCTGCACTTGCCTACGCTACAGCCCCAAAGGTCCGCAGCCGTCGCTCAGCACCTCCTCAAGCATGCTACCGTTGTTGCAGCACCCCGATATCGTGTCGTTACACTATCCTTGCCCGTGCCTACCCGTTGGTAGCGCTCTGGCCCGTTCCGTAGAACTTCAGTTTTGCAAGATTGCTACAGATTGCTACTTTCAGCCTGACTTGAAACACATCCGATTCGGCCGCAAGGCACACCGTCGTGTAGCTCTTGCCAAGACGAGTCGAACGAGTCCTGATTTGCTACAATTGACCCTTTACCGGCTTCGAAACTGCCCGAAAGACGTTGTTCTGGCTTCAAGTACTAGAGTTCTGCAAGATTGCTAGACATCCCGCGTTCCAGCCCCCCTTCTAACAACTCCGATTCTTCAGCCAAGCATACCACCGTGTAGCTCTTGCTCAGACGAGTCCAACGAGTCCTGTTTTGCTACATTTGACTACCGAACGGCTTCGTAGCAGCCTCCACCCGTAGGCGAAACCCGTACAGTACCGCTCTCGGCTCCGTTCTTCCAACTGCCGCTGACTCACACAGCTCCAAACGGCTCGTCACAGCTCTACTACGCCGCGTCTACCTGTTTGCAAGCTTTTCAACATATTTTGACGATTCTGTTGTGGCGTGGACCCTAGGGACCCTCGTCGGCTCGACACCTCTGCACCTCCGAGTCCAACCGAAACGCCAAGCAAGACCGCCGCCAGCGCCGCCACTTCGTTCGTCCCCCGCCGCCGCCAGCGCCGCCACCGGCAGCCGACGCACTACTCTACACCGACAGTACACGTACAATTTCCCGTACAACATTTTGGTAGTGTTCTCCGGTACACTTACCCGTATTCTGTATCCGTCATATACCCGTATCTTCAGGTCCGTACTCGTCATCGACAGGAAATATCCGTCTCCGGTACCCGTACCCGTGTCAAACCCGCTTCGAGCAGTTTCTCCCTTTTCCGCTCTTCTTTCTAATGGCGATTTCACCGTTCACTCCTACCGAGCTTGAGGCCATGGTGAATGAGACTGGCGTGGATGACGGTTCTCTTGGGTCCGAAACGTGGTTGGACCGACTGATTGCTACAGCCGGCCGGGACCCGTCGTGGAAGAGCTCCTCGACATTGTTGACTTTGGCGCGAGCGCTGAGCCGACGCGAAGCACTCGACGCTATGGAGGATGATGAGGCGATGGCGTATTGTGTCAAGCTGGACAAGCTGGCCGCCATGTTCGAGCCCGACGAGGGGAAGTGCGGGGCTTTCACTCTGGCCGGTCAACGCTGTGAATCGCGTGCGCGCGGTGCACTCACCTGCCAGAACCGTCGTCACAAGACTCAAGGCATGTGGTCGCTAGCCAGAAACGAAGATGGCATTGCGGGGCATCCATCTGAGTTTATTTGCTATGGCTGCCACGAGGACTCGGACAACCACGCCGACCCTGGTGACTACTTGGCGTGCCTCACATGCACGGCTTGCCTCAACCGCTCATGCGCGATGGATCTAAATGGCGGGGGGGACATTCCAGAGGAGGCACATTGGCAGTGCAGTTGGTGCGCCATCAGCAGGCATCACCTTCCGTTATTCCTTGGGGCCGCCAGTCGAGAGGGGCAGCCCGTGATGCCGGAGATCGTCGTGCTGCCCCGACTAGCTGGCGTCCCTTCGGGCACTGCGGCTGGTAATTCTGCGGGCGCACCTGATGGGGTACCTTCTTCGAGCCTCAAAGAATCAGGTGGTGGTGGCGATGCGGGTACGGAGCACAGGGGCAGCGGAGCTATGCCCGACACCACTCGTGAAGCCGGACGTGGCAGAGAGCATGCAGACACAACCACCAATAATGTCACAGGGGGCGGCCCGGGCGCAACGGTCCGCCAAGACAGCCGCCTTGAGGCCCGCATTGCCTCCCTAACAGAGATCGTGGCGAGTATGCAGTCTCAGATGGCTCGTGTTCTTCAGAGTACAGGAGCGCCATCGACTACGCCTGACAGACGTGACACGCGTCCGGCAGGTGCGGATCTCCCCTCCTCTCTTCCCCCTGGCCTGTCGGGACCTTTCCAAGTCCCCTTGGCGGAGTTCAGCGGACCCAAGGGCACGGATGGACAAGGCCGTGGTACGCAAGATAGTCAACACTTTCTTCACTCCATGTTCGCCATGCACTTCGACCTGATGGCGCTCTCCACTGAGAGGGAGTCTCGCAAGTTTCGGGTCAACATGGGATATGTGGAGCCGGCGGTGGATGACGTGCCGCAGCATGTCCACCTGGTCCGCTACTGGAAGGGAGTGTTGGACTTCCTGTGGCGCATGTTACACGTGGACAGCGGGGACTTCAGCCCAGCCACAGCAGCCGGCCTAGCACGGCGCAAGCGGGTGGCCACCATCATCACCCGGATCAAGTGGTTATTCGCGGTAGTCGAGTCGCTTCAGCTCCGTCACGTGCCAGGGGAGCCTGCTCTTAGCTGGGAGGTGATCTACGCGTACGTGGTGCGGCTATACCACACAGACCTGGAGGGCCAGGACGTGCCTCCGGTGTTTGACCAGTTTTGGGGGCCTATGGTGGCGCGGCTCACCGAGCTGCTGGATCAGGGTGTGAAGCCACATCTTCACGACGAGATGCAGGAGCAGTTGAGGTGTGCAGCTCGCGGTCGGCTGAACCACTCGTGGATCCACGAGCTTGCCCAAGACTTCGGACTACCGGCGACCCGCAAGACCAAGTCCAAGCGTTGCCTCCTCTGCCATGGGACGGATCACTCCATGACCGATCACGGCAGCCGCCCCATCACCATTCCGTGCCCGCGCTGCGGGAACCTGCATGCCCTATCGGGTCCGTTGAAGACGGCCTGCCCCAAGTAGGGGCGCCCGGTGGGGCCCCGCTGGAGCTCCGGGTCCCCAGGGTTTCCTGGTCTGAGTTCTACGCTACCCTCCGATGACCGGGCTGGTGCGGTTCTATTCGTACTAGCTTCAGTATTTGGAGACCAATGTGAGCGTGTCTTACGCGTGTGTGCCGCCACGGGTACCACACTCGGAGAGGCGCTAGTGGACCTGCCCCGGGAGTGGGGGGTAGGAAGGATTGATAACCCGACTCCTTCGCATATCAAGTTGATGTGCCGGGAGGTGGCGGTGGCGGTGGGATTGCTCCCCCCGCGTGGCGAGGAGGCGCTGCTGGGTGACTTGTTAGACTTCCTGGCCATGGATTGTGCGGTGGTGCGTCGGCGATACAAGCACACGCAGAGGTGGTACGTGGAAATGGGGCTATTGGACGGGGCGCCTCCCCTCCTCACTCTGTCAGTGCCGCCTCGGACAACCTGCGATTGGCACATATGGGCCTCGCGGCAGCCCACGGCAGGGGACGACTGCTTTGGGGTACGAGAGGCCGGGCGACGATTTAACCCCGAGAGGCTACTTGCACTTGACTTCATGCCGCTCGACATGCGGCAGTCGCTTGTCGAGGGCGTACGCTACGTATGGAGTGCTTGGCCCCCACGGTGCACCAAGAAGAACTATC